>JADBJO010001710.1:115000-125000 GCA_016801955.1 Conus betulinus | reverse complement strand
TAGGATACGCTGCGCACATGCGCCCATGTGTGTATGTGTGTGTGCGCGTAAGTTGAAATGTGTGTGTGCGCGCGCGCGCGCGTGTGTGTGTGTGTCTGTCTGTCTGTACGCATGTGTGTGTGTGTGTGTGTGTGTGTGTGTGTGTGTGTGTGTGTGTGTGTGTGTGTGTTTTGATATTGTCATCCTACATAGGGAAAGTAAGTGGCGTTGTTTCGAAGCCAGTCCACCACGGAGACCAAAACATGGCTAGACAGGGAAGGGGAACCATCAAAACTGGCACAACTGTTTCGTTTTTTTTTGTGAAGGGCTCATACCAACCAGACAATTTAGCGTACTGGATAAAGTCTTGTAACTTGATTTCGTTTTAAGGAAGACCGACACAGTGTCAGACTAGTGGTTTTTTGATAATGTATCTTCTACAGACGCTACAAACAACAGACATAGAGAAATACCCCAGACAATACTCCCCGACAGCTGTGAGCAGAACCTGCGGCTGTACGGTGACTGCTAGAGGAGCATTGTCTGGAGCATTTGTATGTCGCTTGTTTGAAATGTCTGGAGAAGAAATATCTGTGTGAAAAATGCATTTGTCTCTCTTGTACTGTATTCTAAGTTGCGTAACTTGTTTACGACAATGCTTTGCAGTCTGTGTCATCTTCTTTGTGTTTGCTTTGTTACGATTTATTCGCGTCTAGAAAGTGAATGCCCAACACCTTTCTCTTGTTTTGATGTGAGCACTGAGCGGAGATGCTGACTCAGCTACTCACTGCCCCCTGGCCTTGTACTGAGGCGGCAGAGGCTCCTCAAAGACCGCCAGCACGGAGGACCAGGGGAGTAACCCCCCCCCCCCCCCCCCCCCAAGATCCCCCCCCCCCCCCCCCCCCCCGGGAAGGTCGCCGACTTGTTTGTTGGACAAGTGTGGTGGCAGAGATAGGTCGAACCTCGCGCTTTTAAAAGTCGACCCCGTACGTGTTTTCTATCACCCAGGGAGGACAGGCTGGAGCCAGGAAAGCCGATAAGGCTACGAGAAGTATACAGAGTCTGAGTCTTCTCCCTTTGAAGAACTCCTTCCGCCTCCCACCACACCCTCCCACCCCGCATCTCCATCCCTCCCGTCCCCAGGCCGCCTTGCAAGCGGATCGTCTGTTTCATGTGTATGCATCAGTTTGTTTCATGTGTGTGTATCAGATATGAGCGATTGCATTAAGTGGCGTATACATGTAGCCCTGTTCTTCTTCGTTAAACAAATAGCGCGGCTTGAGCCCGTCACAGGGGGCTTGCCTGTCAGTCACAAAGCTCAGCCAGTGAGCGTTCCTGGCGGGATGTGGTGGTGGTGGTACAGAAGGCCGACTGCCGGCGTACCGAGCAACACTGGGGACGGCAGTGTGCAGGGACAGACCGTGACAGCAGTAGCAGAGACCGTCGTCTGGAGCCACCCGCCCACTCTGTTCATGGAGAACATCCACTCCACTCTGTTCATGTAGAACATTCACTCCACTCTATTCATGTAGAACATCTACTCCACCGCCCATCAGCCTGGTTTGACCTCTTCGTTATAGCCTTGACCCCTCCCCCTTTGGCGGTAACAGCCCTCCTGCTCTGGTCTGATTGGGGCCATGGAGCTGCCTGTGTGTTGAGTGAGTGGAGGCAGTGGTGTTGAGACAGCTGCCCACCAAGGGGCCGTCAGTGTCCACCCGTCTGAGGGCTCCGACCTGTTAGCCTCAGCTGCCAGCGGTCTGAACACCTAGGGTGACGACTGCGTCTGCTTTGGATTAGCTCCCCTGCTCCTGTCTAGGTTCCAGCTTCTGCTACTCGTCTCCCTTTCTCAGTCTTTCTGGCCACGTGTAGTGGTGCCAGCGCCTCCTGTTCTGTTCTCTTCCCCTTCCTCCTTTACCCTTTCTGTCTGTTTATTTATTTATTTTACTGTCTGGCCATTGTCGCCTGGAGCAAAGTGTTTGGAATCCACAGGCATACTGTAGGTCGTTCATTGCCCGTTCTATCTTGACAGAAAAGCGCAGAATTGTGTCCGCGACTGGACTGGGCATATAGGGGCACGGCAGCGTGTTTTTCCCCCAGGTAGCAAGAGTAGTCTATGCCCAGTTCTCAACGAGTCTGACAGTCGTTTTCTCGCCATGTGCACGATGGCTACTGCTTGTCATATAGTGATGTAGACACAAGACCCAGCGCCGACAGGCCCCTTCAGCCCTAACGAGAGCCCAGCAGGAAGGCTTCGCCAGTCGCTGGTGCCGCTTCCAGCACAACCAGCGCGGTTCAGACCGATGCCAGTGCTTCCTTTGCCTTCAGCCCGGGGCCCCCGGAACGCCCCGCTTCTGATGCGAAGCGACGGGCTTGCATAACTGGGAGAGCTGCGCAGAGCGAGACACGGGGTTGGGAATACTTCTCGGTGTCTAAAGGTATTCGTCACAGCAGCAGGCAGCGCGGCAACCCGCGGCCCTCCGAGGCACACGCAATCAGGGGAAGAGCGCGGCCCGCTCATGTAAGAAAGGGGGGAAAAAATGAAACATCCTTTCCTTCCGAGCAACAGGGCAGCGGAGGGAAGGAGAGGGGAGTGGGAGGGGGGGGGGGGTGGGAGTCAGCCGAGCCAAGAGGCCCCAGGAAAAGATGGGGGCCGACGGAGATGGAGAGGGGAGCATCTTTTCCTGATTAAGCTGATTTAGGTGATAGTTATGAACTGTATGATTCAATGTGACAAGTCAGCAATGAGGTGGAGTGGCGCCCCCCTCGTCAGCCTCAGGGGAAAGCATTCCCATGGCGGATCAGTCCAAAGCTGGGGTTGTCTACGCGATGGGTCATGCCGATTTAGACAGCAGAGGGCAGTGCAGGCTGGTGATGATGAAGGTAATCGTGTGGGATGCCAGCGATGCCTGCGCTGTTCACATCAGCCTCTTTCTGTGGTGCTAATCGTTTGCTTTATCCCGTAATTAGCGTAGAATAGAAACATCACAGGACACGCTCACGACTCTTGATTACTGGAAAGTATTCCTCTCTTACTGGATATTCGGCAATACAAAAAAGTACACACATCCACCACCAAGAACAAACGTTCACTTATCACCGTAACGCAGGCCAGATTGCCACTCTTTGTCGTTCTGCTCAAGACAGCACCAGACAGAATTATCCTTCGTTCCGCCGCAGCAACCAGTTGCATCTTTAACGAAGTAGCAAAGCAGCGGCAGGCATACATCATTCGCTGGTTTGCCTCTTTTCCCTGGAAGGGAATAACCCTGGAGTTTCGAACGTCAGCGCTCCTGTTGCTTCATGCTACAGTCAGGTTGCGGGGAGAGGGGGGGAGGGCGGGAGGGATAAGGGGTAGGTGGATAGAACTTGTCCTCATCAGATAAGCGGAAAATTTTATGAGATTCCTTTTTTTTTCGTTTTGGTTACCCGGCTTCATTCCTCTCTACCGATCGCCTCCTCCGTGGAAGGTCTGCCAGTGATGAAATGATGGTGGCGTGGTCCCAAGTCTGTGAACGTTCACAGTCCATGGCGGTGCATGTTGTAGTGGCCCCCTCCCCTCCTCCTTCCCTCCTCCGTCCCCTCCTTCCCTCCTCCGCCCTGGTGGGCTTGGGCTGAAGATCAAAGCACGGCTATTGTCTCAAACCATTGCCTCTTGATGAAAGTCTCTCTCTCTCTCTCTCTCTCTCTCTCTCTCTCTCTCTCTCTCTCTCTCTCTCTCTCTCTCTCTCTCTCTCTCTCCTCCCTCCACTTCCCACCTCGCCCCTCCATCTTGTCTCCCTCCTTTGCCTCCCACCCCCTCGTCCCTCCTCCCTCCCCTCTCTCCCCATCTTCTCCGTCACGTCTGTCTCTGTCTCTCTCTCTCTCTCTCTCTCTCTCTCTCTCTCTCTCTCTCTCTCTCTCTCTCTCTCTCTCTCTCTCTCTCTCTCTCTCATACCCCTCACCCAAAGTAAAGGCGTATGCCACAGCACTTGGGCCATAAAAACCGAGAGCTGGCACATTGGTTAGTGTGCTTCCATCAGCTGGCTGCTGATTGGAAATTGATCTACTTGTGTGTGTGTGTGTGTGTGTGTGTGTGTGTGTGTGTGTGTGTGTGTGTGTGTGTGTGTGCGTTCGTTCTTTAATTTAATGTCTTTTCACTTTAAGTGATATTAGACAAAAAAAACTATAAAAAAAAGCCAACTCTGTGTGTGTGTGTGTGTGTGTGTGTGTGTGTGTGTGTGTGTGTGTGTGTGTGTGTGTGTGTGTGTGTGTGCGCGCGCGCGCGCGTGAGTGTGTGTGTGTGTGTGTGTGTGGTGTGGTGTGTGTGTGTGTGTGTGTATCCGCGTGAGAGATAAAATACTTAAGTAATACTGTATATGCAAATGTGTTTAAATTAGTAAATTCCAATGACATTGAAGGGAGGGAAGGTCAGGATCAGGGGGGATAGGGGAGGGGTCGGGAGTGTGTGTGTGTGTGCGGGGGGAGGGGGGGATGGGTGTCGGCAATACTAAATGGGAAAAACACAAAACTGTAATACAACCTAACACAACATTATCAAAACAAGGAATCATCAGAGCAAGTTACCAATGGGACTCTTATACAGTCCCTGTACAATGTCAAATATTTGTAATAATTCGAAAGTTACTTTTCGAAAGATGAGCGGGATGGTTCAACTTGGTCTGAGAGCCAACTAGGCAAATATTTTTTCAACTGCTGGCACAGAAAAATAACATGAAACGGCGAGATATATTTCGCCACATACACACATTATGACTGAATTTGTTTTTGAAATGCATCAAGTCTAAATCTAAAAACTATGCTTGTGAATAGCCTATGATGATGATAATATTTTCTGGCACCAAAAAATGTTTTTATAGATTCTTTACGCCGAAGGTCATAAGAAAGATTTCTTTCTTCTTGCAGCATTTTTATAAAACTCCCAGCAAGTTGTTTTTTTTTTCCAAAGATAACATCCTTCTTGTAGGGACAGGGGGATTTGTATTTTAAGAGAATGACTATGATCCTTTGCACCCTTTTTTTGCTGTTCGTTCCGCTCATTCATTTGCACATAATCCACATGAGAAGGGAACCCAACAGAAATTTACACTGGTACCTCGCACAGACAGGAAATGAATTAAGTGAAATAATTTCAGTGACAAGTTCCCCTCTTACTTTTGTATTAAATGAATTTAACGCTTGCAAAACAGATTTAGAATCTACACAAAACAGTATATGAAACAGAGAAACGGGTAGATTCAGCAGATAATTCAAACCCATTGCAATGGCAACGAGTTCAGCTGTAAATATTGAAAAATGTTTTCCGATGTGATAGGATCGTTCCACCTTCAAGGCCGGGATAACAAAAGCTGCACTAGTTGGACCGTTATCGAGGACAGAACCATCCGTATAGACTTTCAAATGGTTTTGCATAATGATTATCTATATGAGAGCGGACAGATGCAGAGACAGCTGGACCTTCCTCTTTCTTGAAATCTAAGTAATCCGTGTCAAAATTGGCAGCGATGAGTTCCCATTTAGGGATTATGCTGTAAGATAGTCGCGGAGCTACATTTTAGGCCCTTTAACACCTGCATTTTTAAACAGATCAGACGTATATGAACCTATCGTTGTTAGAAAATGTATTTAATGTGCTCTTTTAGGGAATGAATCTCTGATTTTAACTCGACTTCCACACAGCAACCGAGATTTGAGTAGAATTACTTCGTAAAACATATTTTGCTGATGAGAGTTTCATCCGTTCTTCTAGCGGTAATATACAAATCTCTGCGTAGGTTTTTATAGATGACGCATGCACTGGAACACCGAGTGCTAGTTTATAAGCTTTGCAATCAACACTTTGTAACTCTCTGATTAAATATTTAGGTGCAGAGAAGAACACTTCCTGCGCATATGTTAGTTTTGAACGTACCAATGCTGTTGCTAAGTGAATCAGCGTTTGAGTATCCTTTCCCCATGGTTGTTGACTTATTATCTTAAGTATACTCAAACTTTTTCTGGCCTTTGTCAATAGAGATTTCAAATGGTAACTCCATGACAATTTTGAAGTAAAATAAACACCTAAAAATTTTACATTCTGTTTATATTCAATAACAGATCCATCTATTTTAAAAGAGGCAGAGGATTGACGTCATAACCTGCATTAAAAAGCATCATGTGCGATTTTTCTGGACAGAAAGAGAAAGTGCGTGTGTGTGCGTGTGCGCGCGCGCGCGCGCGTGTATGTGTGTGTGTGTGTGTGTGTGTGTGTGTGAGGGAGAGGGGGGGCTGTGCGTGCGTCTTTGCTTCTTACTGGGTTGGTGTGTATGCGTGTGTCTTTCTGTCTGTGTCTCTGTCGGTGCGTGCGTGCGTGCGCGCGCGCGCGCGCGCGCGCGCGTGTGTGTGTGTGTGTGTGTGTGTGTCAGCGAACGATGAGTCAGTCAGTCATCTTCGGAGATTGCCTAGGCACTCCGATTTTTTTTTTTTTTTCGCTCGGAAGATTTTGGAACCAAATGGATAGGTTTCTCTGTCTGCCTATCTGTGTCTCTGTCTGTCTGTCTGTCTGTCTGTCTGTCCGTCCGTCCGTCCGTCCGTCCGTCCGTCTGTCTGTCTGTCTGTCTGTCTGACTCTCTCTCTCTCTCTCTCTCTCTCTCTCTCTCTCTCTCTCTCTCGCTCTCTCTCTCTCTCTCTCTCTCTCTCTCTCTATGAATACGTATGATCAAAAGAGCTAACGTATACTATATGACAAGAAAAACGCTGTTTCGGCGAATAATACTGCTGGTGAGTAAGAAGAAAAAGTCGCACATGTTTTATGAAGTGACTGTCTTACAGAACCCACAGAAATTGAACTGAAGACAAAACTAAAGGAATCTGGAAAGTACTTTTTTTTTTTTTTTTTTTTTTTTTTTTTTTTTTTTTTTACAGAGAAGAAGCTGTACACAAAGAAAGCTTTTATTCTGTAGCTCTTTGATTGTTTCTACTCCTTTTTTTTTTCGCGCATGTCTCTTCCTTTTTTTTCCTCCTTCTTTTGCGGATTCTCAGTTCTCTGTCGTTGTTTCTTTCTTGCTTTCTTTCTTTGTGGTTTTTGTTACAAAGTTTGTTGGTTCCTTCCCGCCTTGTCGTCTTTCCAGCATCGGTCTTCTCCGCTAAAATATCACAGGACCTGAACCAGTTAGGCGACCAACACCGTGTAACCGCCGCTAACAGCTGACTCGCTCTTCGGCCGTATCTTTTTCTTTTTCTTTTCCTTTTTGCGCCCATGCAGTTGTTTTCAGTTATTTTTCGTCGAGTGTATTTTATGTTTATTTTGTGCTCTGCCGCCCGTGACGCGATCGGTGGGGCGTGTTTTTAGGGGCAGGGCTGCGCAGCCAGTCTGGATACCTTTGAAAAGGGGAAAGAGAAGGGCTGGAATCAAAGCAAGGTGAACAGGGTCTGCTAGGAAGCAGGCATCGATTGGGATCTCTTTGGGCACGGCTATCTAGCTAGCAGCTACCGGGGGGTGGTGAGGGTGTCTGTCAGTCGACTGCCCCTTCTCTGCTGGCACACTGCTTCCCCGCCTGAAATAACACTCTCTGTCTCTCTGTCTCTGTCTCTGACACACACTCTCCCTCTGTCTGTCTGTCTGTCTGTCTGTCTCTCTCTCTCTCTCTCTCTCTCTCTCTCTCTCTCTCTCTCTCTCTCTCTCACTCACTCACTCACTCTCTTTGTCTGTCTGTCTGTCTCTATCTGTCTCTCTGTCTCTCTGACAATCCAAATGACTACAGAGGGATATCGCTATGCGATACTAGCAGTAAAGGATACAGTTCCATTATAAACAATGGGATCCAAGAATGGGTTGAACTGCATATTACAGGGGACTATAAAGCGGGATTTAAAAGAGGCTTCTCCACCATCGATCACATATACACAATAATTAGCTGTAATACAAAAACAGTTTTGCTTCAACCGCAAACTTTACATTGCTTTTATCGATTTTGAGAAAGCTTTTGACTCCATAGGAAGAAATCTGTTGTAGCCAATTCTGGTTGGAAAAAAAAGTAACAAAGAGAAACTTTTTCCGATGTATATTCATAGTAAATATAATGGAGTCACGGCTAGAATTCGTTCTCGTGCAAAGTTAACAGACTATATAAACTGTACCAGATGGGTAAAAAAACAAGGAGATTTACTAGTCCTGTGTTGTTTTCATTATTCATAAATGAACTAACAGTAGATGCGATCAGAAACGGGAGACATGGTGCAATATTTACATGTGATTATTTTCAATTCTCTATATATATTACTTTTGGCAGATGATGTTGCCCTTCTGTCTGAAACGGTAATTGGGTTGCACACACAATTAAAACAGTCTACACAGGGCAGCATCAGCACTCCATCGAAACGTGAATATGAGTAAAAGTAATATAGTTGTATTCAGGGAAGGTGAATACTTAGCAGCTAGAGAACATTGAACTTATGATGGAATCCCTACGCCCGTCGTTAAAATTTATGAATATTTAGGCATTTATTTTTCAACAAGGTTGAGTTTTAATGTGTCATGTGAAACTCTTGCCAGCAGGGCCAAACATGCGTTGTTATGTATCTTAAACAAATTATTTAAGTTAAATTGCAATTTTATTGTCGTACATCTAACACTCTTTGACGCACAAATACAACCAATTGCTCAGTATGGTGCTGAACTTGCGGGACTTAGTAGTAGAACTCGCCACTGTTAAAAAGTTCTTAGTAGTCCAAATGTAAACACCAAATGATTTGATTTATGGAGAGACAAACAGACATCCAGTTTATATAAGTTCTGCTGTAAGGTGTATACGATACTGAATAAAATTGACAAGGATGGATGAGTCGAGATTACCACGAAAGCCTATACAACACTGTTCGATTTAGATTCTTGTGGTAAGACAAACTGGGCATCAGATATTCGTTGTGAATTGTATATGTTTAGTTTAAGGTACGTGTGAATTGTATATGGTTAGTTTTAGGTACGTGTGGCTGAACCAAGGTGTTGAAAGAGTAAATAATTTTATCGCAGACTTTAAGGAAAGACTGGTACTCTACAAATGGCAAGAATGGGATTTTCATGTTAAGAACCGTGAGAGGTTCAGGGTATATAAAATGTTTTGTACAACAGCTGTTGAAAAAAAAACTCATTTCATGTTGAACCTTGACAGGCATCTTAAGATTGTAACAACAAGATTTAGACTTGGCATTTTCGGATATTGCTGTACATCAATATCGATACAAACAACACATCCCAGTCGATTTAATGTGTCCATACCAGCCGCCGTGGCGAAGTGGTTAGCGTCGCGGGACTCCCGGCTGGGAGGTCGTGGGTTCGAATCCCATCAGAGTCATGTGGGTTTTTCTGCCCCGACCGGATCCTACCCAAAGTTGAGTTTGACGCGGACTCAGTTGGGAAGACTGGGACCACACAGTCGAGTTTCATCCACTTAATGGATGCGTTTCTGAGAGTGTTGCTCAAATTTCCTGACCAACACTGCAGGTGCCTGTATCTCTCGGGCCTGGTTGACGCGCCGGGATATATTTTGAAAGGAAGCGTAGAGTACATGTCTTGTAGTCTCAGACCGAAATGGAAATCCGTAGCATCATCTTAATCATCCTCATTCTCATCGATCAGCATTTGAAAAAAAAAAAAAAGTCAAATTCTGTGGCCCTTCATGCCCTGCTCTCATGGTGACCTCAATTTCGATGTCCTCTCCACGTCTGTGGCCTTGGTTTGGTTCTGTCGGGGTCACCGGTATCGGTGGGTCCATGGGGGCTGTCGTTGGACGGACGTGGTGGCGCCCTCCGGAGGGAGAGCTCACTCACGCCGGCTCCGCGACTAAGCAATTATTGTCGTCAGTAGGGGGCTTAGTAGGTGGCGTCCTGCGTATGTTAGATCAGAACAGGCGCCACTGAACTCCACCGAGTGACTCGGCGGCAGTGAAGTGTCTCCTCCGGTGGGTTGCTTCTTGACGACTTGACATTGACTGCTCCCTGTGGATTGCGCTGCTGCCGGGGCTGTGGCGGGTCGACCGGGCTATGG
>JADBJO010001710.1:87500-110000 GCA_016801955.1 Conus betulinus | reverse complement strand
TCCTTACACAACGGCTGCCTACTCGTGCAGAGCCGATTGAAGAGCTGCCTGCTGGCGCCACATTCAGTCGTTTTCCATGTCATTAAGTCAATATCAATGACTCAGCTTTTCCCCCCTTCATTAGTTTGATTTTTCATGCATGGTGCATGCTGTGTGTAACGAGTCGTATATACCAAAGGCCAAACTTGTCTTATCTCCCGAAAGTTGGAAATGGAAATTTTACGTGTGTGCGGTAAAACCTCGATTTATTGTCTCATTCGAAGACATTTTCGGGAAATGAGAGTCAGAACCAAAGTTAACTTCGTGGGAAACACACACACGCACACACACACACGCACGCACTCTCTCTCTCTCTCTCTCTCTCTCTCTCTCTCTCTCTCTCTCTCTCTCTCTCTCTCTCTCTCAACTCAACTGCATAGAAAATACATGAAAGCAATTTCCCAGTTGGTTATATCCCACGCAGTTGGAAATGTTATATTTGTGTTTTGTATATTCTTTATAGTTTGGTCTGTATAAGTTCTTTTCTCATATTGTGTCGTTACATGATACATTTACCTCCTTTGCGTACAGGCCGGTGGCCTTGCAGTAAATTTTCTCTCTCTCTCTCTCTCTCGCTCCCTCTCTCTCTCTCCCCCCTCCCTCCCTCTCTCTCTCTCTCTCTCTTTTTTTTTTTTTTAAAACCAAAACGGCCCAGCGGAGATTCTAACTCGCAACCCCAGGTCACCAGGATTACGAGTCCGGTGCTGTACCAACTGAGTTATTCCAGTCGTTGGTTTTCATTGTATATCTGTATTATTTATTGTTTAACAGCCTTTCAGTCCGCTTCTCTTTCAGCTTTTCCTTTTGGGTCAGTGATGGCAGAGCTAGAGATACGAGAGCTTTCTACTGCTCAGTGATGGCAGAGCTAGAGATACGAGAGCTTTCTGCTGCTCCGTGATGGCAGAGCTAGAGATACGAGAGCTTTCTACTGCTCCGTGATGGCAGAACTAGAGATACGAGAGCTTTCTACTGCTCCGTGATGGCAGAACTAGAGATACGAGAGCTTTCTACTGCTCCGTGATGGCAGAGCTAGAGATACGAGAGCTTTCTACTGCTCAGTGATGGCAGAGCTAGAGATACGAGAGCTTTCTACTGCTCCGTGATGGCAGAGCTAGAGATACGAGAGCTTTCTACTGCTCAGTGATGGCAGAGCTAGGGATACGAGAGCTTTCTACTGCTCCGTGATGGCAGAGCTAGAGATACGAGAGCTTTCTACTGCTCAGTGATGGCAGAGCTAGGGATACGAGAGCTTTCTACTGCTCCGTGATGGCAGAGCTAGGGATACGAGAGCTTTCTACTGCTCAGTGATGGCAGAGCTAGGGATACGAGAGCTTTCTACTGCTCCGTGATGGCAGAGCTAGGGATACGAGAGCTTTCTACTGCTCCGTGATGGCAGAGAGCTAGGGATACGAGAGCTTTCTGCTGCTCCGTGATGGCAGAGCTAGGGACACAAGAGCTTTCTGCTGCTCCGTGATGGCAGAGCTAGGGACACGAGAGCTTTCTACTGCTGGAAATGATTATGCCTTTCGGGCCATGGACAGAACCTGAGAACCTCATAAGTTCTAGCACAAGCAAATAAAAAGACAGGGACCCAAGCAACGAAGTCTCAGAATTTGAAATTATCTCAAACGACGAAAGATCTTGGCAGCTGGTCTGAAGATCAACCAAGGCGAGAACGGAGTTTTGTTTTTTTTCAGCGGAGATAATTAATGTTATTTGATAATCGTAAATAAGATTTTAATCCAAAATATCAGCAAGTATTTTTTTTATAACAGGAAACGATAAATAAACATTCCGTGTTTGATTGCTAGCACGAATTATTTTCATTGCATGAATATGTTTACGATCGGAATAAATCAAAATAGATTATTGCATTTTATTATTTTTCTTTGCTGGTAAAAAATGCCATGTTGTCAAAAAGATATGCAAGCATGCCAGGACTGGGTTCAAAAACTAAAACAGGAGAGAATACCTGGAGGAGTTATCTGACAATGAGAGAGCATGCATGGACAGCAACTCCCTGCCTGTGTTTCTTCATCAGTTTATGATCTGAAGGACGCCAAGTAGAAGAAAAGAGAAGAGACAACAGAAAAGAGCAGAGGAATTCTAGGTTGGGAGAAGGGCCTGAGGAAGAGGTCAAAGACAGAAGAACGGAACACTGCAGCAGAGAGAAGAAAGAGATTGATTGACATTGATAAGGTTAGAATGCAAAGACAGACAGACGGAAAGCAAAGAGGACGGACAACTTTGAGGTATCGGGGTTACAACAACGCCTGCTACAGAGCAGTTGATGCCATAGTGTTTCACTTCTTTTGTACAGTTGTTCTGCACAATATTCTGTCTTCCCACCGAATTAGGTTCAAGCCGTTGCTGCGCGTCACGCTCCAAACGGTTTTAAGGGCCCTGTCACAGTTTCTCTCAGTGTCACTGCTGTTGTAAGCTAAGGCAAAATGCGAACAAACCCACAGAGAGCAAAGGATGCTGGGACAATATATCTTCTCCAGATGTTGCAATAGCACATGTAATATGCACTAACAATGCTCCCCAGATGGCTGTCAGCAACAGAACAGCAATATAGAGAAGAAGTAGAAGTGATGACAGGTCAGAAACAAGCACATGCACAAACAAACCAAACACTAACATGAAACAGACCGAAAAAGAGAGAGAGAGCGTGAGTGTAAAAGATGGGGAAGGCGTCGGGATGAGGTGGTGAAGGTATGTGTTCAGATGTGTGTTGAAAAGAAAAAGAGCAGAAAAGCAGAGGTCCACCAACCTCAGTTGTCATCAGCGCCACGGTGGCTAAGTTTTTTTTTTTTTTTTTTTTAGATATTTTTCTTCTGGTAGGTTTAAATATCTCTTTTCTTCTGATAGGTTTAAAGATCTCTTTTCTTCTGATAGGTTTAAAGATCTCTTTTCTTCTGATTGGTTTCAATATCTCTTCTTCTGATAGGTTTCAATATCTCTTTTCTTCTGATAGGTTTCAATATCTCTTTTCTTCTGATAGGTTTCAATATCTCTTTTCTTACGACAAACGGCTGAAGACGTTCCGTCCCCGCTGAAGTACCATTCAGTATATTTCATTCCATTATGACTGGTTTATTTTTATCTTCGCCCATCCCATCCTCCCCCTCATAATAGTCTTCCCTCTCGTAATAGTCTTCCCTCTCATTCTTATGAGTCGCACACAGATGGTGTCCTGAAACTTGGCCCACTCATTGCTATTATTTGTTCCTTCCATATAGATTCATGACATAGCAGTTGGCAAGCCTGGTAGTCTGTGTGCATATCCGTCTCGACTCGGCGTGTCCAGCCCTGTTATTTTGGGCGTTCATGTCGTTTCCAAGAGCCCAATAAATGTCCGTAACCCAGGATGACAGCACCCACACACACAGAGAGCAGTAAAACGTTCATGTTAAATATGCCAACGAGTCTTCTTCAGATAGTGGGGGCGCTGCTCTATCCCACTCATCCTTTACGGCGATTCATAAATTTGTCTTTTTCCCCATGCCCCAAGAGCTCTTGATCTTGCGGGCGCAACAAAAGCAGGGGTAGGCTGGAGCTTGTCGCTTGTGGCCAAAGTCCGTCTCCGGGCGACGATTGCTACCCGGGAGGGAAAAACGGTCCACCTCCAAGTCGGAGCCGGCGCGGGCATTGTTTTAGACAAGCCCCTTATGAGGTTGTATATTCTAAGGGCGACTGGCAGCTGTGGCTCGCCGCTCCGCCGTGCACATTGCGGCCGTAACTTTCACAACAATGTTGTCTCCACAGCTATCCCGGCCGCTCCCGGGCCTTGACGGCGGGGAATGCTCCGACCAACAGATTTAGACAATTATTTCTCTTTTTTTTTTTTCTTCGTACTTTTGTAAGGACTTCGGAGGGGGGGGGGAGGAGAGAGCCCGGGGGTGGAAAGGGTGTTTGGCCAGGTTTGTCGTGCAGCAGAGCGGCGCCAGGAAGGTTTATACCGGCGGCCTGTGCAGGGCGCCGATATATTATCTCAGTGCGCAGTGTCAGCGCCAGTTAATGCTCTCTTCGTTTGTCAGGCACTGGGCTTCAATCTTCATTTCTTCTTTCGCCTTGATTTATGCCGTAACAGCGGTTGTAGCCGGCGCACCGATTGTATTTGGCAATGCAAGCATTATAAGACGGAAGGAACAGGAGAGGGGGGGGGGGGGGGGGGGGGGGAGTGGGAGTGAGGGTTGGGTGAGGGTGGGGAATGTGGGGGAATGAAAAAAGTATGGCCTGAGAAGTAGTAAAAAGTATATGCTCGTGTGAAAATTAGTTTACATGAACCCTCTCTCTCTCTCTCTCTCTCTCTCTCTCTCTCTCTCTCTCTCTCTCTCTCTCTCTCTCTCTCTCTCTCTCTCTCTCTCTCTCTCTCTCTCTCTCTCTCTCTCTCTCTCTCTCTCAAATAAACAAACAACACAAACATACAAAAATCCAAAAAGCAGCAGGCAGTTGCTTCATAGAAAATGCGTGAGCACGCTGGTGCTTGTGAGCTGGAGAGAGAGGAGAAGAGGGGGGAGCATTCATGTCCGTCAGAAACCCTTGGTCGTCAGCAGTCTGAGTCGCACACAGAGGATGTCCTGAAGCTTCGCCCACTCAAACCATTCACACTGCCAAATGGTTGGGTTGAACACGCACACAGTAACAGACCATCACAAAGCAGCAAAAGAGCATAAAATGGTTTGGACAGAAAGGATTCAATCCCTGGACAATCACTGATTTTTTTTTTTTTACCTTACTAGTAACGTGTGGTTGAAATGAGAGGTAAAACAAAGGGGAGGGAAGGGGTGTGGGTAGTGAACATTGTTTGTTTGTTTTCGGATTTTTCCCACGAGAATGGATCTGTATTCTAATACTTCGGCAGTGGACGTGGTCTGTGTGTGTGGCACTGCATCTTGCAGAACGTGCTAACTCCAGATCGTTCCGTTTGGGAGGTTGATCGCTGATGTGTGTTGAGTTGATTGTAGGATACATACTGAAGAAGGCCCTTTGTGTTGATTGTAGGATACATACTGAAGAAAGACCTTTGTGTTGATTGTAGAATACATACTGAAGAAGGCCCTTTGTGTTGATTGTAGGATACATACTGAAGAAGGCCCTTTGTGTTGATTGTAGGATACATACTGAAGAAAGACCTTTGTGTTGATTGTAGGATACATACTGAAGAAGGCCCTTTGTGTTGATTGAAGGATACATACTGAAGAAAGACCTTTATGTTGATTGTAGAAAAGGTACTGAGGAAATACCTTTGTGTTGATTGTAGAATACACACTGAAGAAATACCTTTGTGTTGATTGTAGCAAAGATACTGAGGAAAGACCTTTGTGTTGATTATAGAATACATACTGAAGAAATACCTTTGTGTTGATAGTAGAAAGCTTACCGAAGAACGACCTTTGTGTTCATTGTAGAATACATACTGAAGAAGACCTTGGTGTTTTTATTATAGAATGCATACTGAAGAAAGACGTTTTGTGTTGATTGTAGAATACATACTGAAGAAAGATCTTTGTGTTGATTGTAGAATACATACTGAAGAAAGATCTTTGTGTTGGTTGTAGAAAACATACTGAAGGTAGACGTTTGTGTTTCCATGTTAACTGTAGAGCACATCTACAGGAAGACCTCTGTGTTTCTATGTTAACTGTAGAGCACATCTACAGGAAGACCTCTCTGTTTCTATGTTAACTGTAGAGCACATCCACAGCAAGCTCTCTCTGTTTCTATGTTAACTGTAGAGCACATCTATAGGAAGACCTCTCTTTCGATCTCTCTCTCTCTCTCTCTCTCTCTCTCTCTCTCTCTCTCTCTCTCTCTCTCTCTCTCTCTATCTATCTATCTATCTATCTATCTATCTATCTATCTATCTCTATCTTTCTGTGGACTGTGCAGCACACCTAAAGGAATCTCTCTCTCTCTCTCTCTCTCTCTCTCTCTCTCTCTCTCTCACACACACACACACACACACACACACACACACACACACACACACACACACACACACACACACACACACACACACACTCTGTGTGTGTGTGTGTGTGTGTGTGTGTGTGTGTGTGTGTGTGAGTGTGTGTGTGTGTGTGTGTGTGTGGTGTGTGTGTGTGTGTGTGTGTGTGTGTGTGTGTGTGCGTGTGTGTGTGTGTTGACTGCACAGTACACCTAAAGGAAGCTCTCTCTCTCTCACTCTCTCTCTCTGTCTGTCTCGTCTGTCTGTCTGTCTGTCTGTCTCCTCCTCTCTCTCTCTCTCTCTCTCTCTCTCTCTCTCTCTCTCTCTGTGTGTGTGTGTGTGTGTGTGTGTGTGTGTGTGTGTGTGTGTGTGTGTGTGTGTGTGTGTGTGTGTGTCCAGTCAAGTCAAGTCAAAATGATCTTTATTGAGGGTTTAAAGAATAAGCTTTACAGATTTTTTTTCATCCTGCCCTTAAAAAGAAGGGGGAAAAACTCATTGAAGGAACCATCACACAAAATCATTGATCAACACATTATGAAGAAAAAAATATATTAGCATTAATCATTCGATAATTTTTCCATCAAATTCCTTTAAGAGCTCTTTAAATATTCCTTTCGAATGACATGATTTTAAAGAAGATGATAAAAATTGTTCCATATCGTACCTCCAGAATATGTAAAACTAGATTTGTAGAGATTGTTGCGGGGTCTGGGGAAGGAAAGCTTGTGTGAGTGTCTGTTTTCATTGATAACAAAGTTTTGGATTATTTTCTTTGGAGCTATTCTATTCACTACATTGTACATACATAAACATTTGTTGAAGAAGAGTCTCTTTCTTTAAACGGTAGAATATTTAATGTTCTGTAATCACTCCCTCTCAAAGTAGTAGATTTCATATGTATTATCTTTATAGCTCTTTTATGTGACGACTTATTTGTTTCAAATTAGTTTCACTAGAATTATCCCATAAGGTGGACGCATAGTTAATAAGAGATAAAATGTGTGCATGAAAGAATACTTTCCTGGTTTGAAGATTAAGAAAATGTTTTATTTTTGTAAGTTGATAAATTCTTTTGCATATACGTTTTCCAAGATCGGTAATGTGATCATACTGTGATAAGTCATTGTCAATAATAACCCCTAATATCTTATGAGATGTTACCACCTCGATCGTTTTGGTCTTTGACATATAATGATGCAAACAAGCGGGAAACTCATTTTCTGTCGTTTTTGACATGTGGTCACAAACATGCATTTAGTTTTATCTGCATTGAGGGCCATGTGGTTCATTTCTGTCCATAGAATTAGTCTATTGATATTATTCTGAAGGTTACTTACAAGAATGGTAGGATTAGCACTATTTGACTGCAGTGAAGAGTCGTCAGCAAACATTTCGCAACCGCACTTTATATATAAAGGCAAATCATTTATGTAGATAGAAAATAAGAGGGGTCCTAAAACAGATCCTTGAGGCACACCGAATTTCAAAGGAAGTAATTCAGACCTGTTGGAACTAATTTCAACAAGTTGTTGGCGATCAGTAAGAAAAGATCTGATAAACTCTATAGCCTTACTTGATAATTTGTAATGTGTAAGCTTTTTTATAAGATGTGAATGGCCAATAACGTCAAAAGCTTAAGCAAAATCAACAAAAAGAATTCCAGTAAAATCATTATTGTTTTTATATTAGATAGAAAGTGCAGGACACCGTGTTGAGGGGCACCTTCAACGTCACCCTCACAACCCACTCAGCCCCTACCCCCCCGTCCTGCCGCCCTTCCAGATGCTGTCGCCCCCAGGAACCGCAGCCATGCAGACCTCCGGGATGTGCTGTGCGGACCGCGAGTTTGGTGGTGTGGTGCAGGGGGTATCGTAAGCTGGGTGCCTAGCTGTCAGTGGTGCTCTTCACATGAGCTGGCTGACCTCCCTTTGAAGGGTGTCAGGGTGCACGTGCCTTTTTTTTTTCAGCTGGTTAGTTCACATGACGTTCTCTTTTGTCTTCCGTTTCGTGAGCCCTGTCTTTACCTCCGTTACCCCCTCCACCCCCTCACACTCCCTCATCCTCGCACCCCCCCCCCCCCCCCCCCCCCCCCCCCCCCCCCCCCCCCCCCCCCCCCCCCCCCCCCCCCCCCCCCTCACCGCTTACTCCCCTCACTCGTTACTTCATTTTACTTGCCACTGTACTGGTAGGGGTAAAATAATGAAAGAAGGAAAAAAACTTGGATGATGACACTGCTGTGGTACAAACACCAGTTTCCAGTTCTAATTTTCCAGATTCGTGCGCGCAAGCACACATTCACACACTCTCCTAACACATTCACGCACGCGTGCGCGCGCACGCAAGCACACAGCACACACACACGCACACACACACACACACACACACACACACACACACACACACACACACTAAATCAGAAACGTTTGGCCTGTACCTATTCTTAATTGTGCGTTTATATAGGACTTAAACTAATGTAAGATTTAAAGAACATAGCTGTTTGAATTTTAGTTCACGTATTGTCCATAGGATGACTTTTTCTGCAGCAGTTTGTAAAAATGTATTTCTACAAAGAGAGATAGTATATTAGACTCTTGTTAAACGTACAGTAGCAGACATATGATTCTTTTTAACCCAAAAGAAAGAGCTATATAATCATGCAGAGGCATGCACATTCGCAAGACTTGCAAATAAGAACTGGCTTTTTAAAAAAAGGAGATAATGATGACTCAGTAATCATTATAACGAGGGACTTTCTGACTATCACGTGCTGTAGAGCTATTTTTCGAAGTAAGTAAGAAAACTGCTATTTTCTTTAACAAAAACAAAAACAAAAACATCAAGCGGTATTTACAATAATGATAATGTTGACACACAACACACTTATGGAGTACAATACAAACCATGTGTATGAATGATGTATATTTGTAAGTATTTAAGCAACAAAAGAAAAAACCTAAAGGGATGTAGTATCAAACAAAATAGCAAACGTCCGCGAGCTGCCTTTCAATTTCTATAATTGATTCAAAATATAAAAAAACACGAAACTTAAGATTATCTACGGCTTTAAATCATGTCCTTTTAAAAATGAATAGATGATTTAGGTCGAACGGCTTGTACGCACTGAACCTCATTTCCGGCGGCCGATGAAAAATGAAATGAAAAAAGATATGAGCTCTGAGGAGAATTTTAGTAAACGTATACGTTAGTGCAAACAATACGGCATGTTTGTGTGGGTGTGTTTGCGTCCACGTGCGGGCAAAACTTTGAAAAGTGTCCGCTTTGTTTGCTTGCCTCGAACATGTTTTTTATCATCTGCTCGGTGGCAGAACTTTAAAAATTCATCAGATTTGTTTGTTTGCCTCGAACACGTTTTTCTCTTTTATTCTGTAGTTTTGTTTTTGCTGTTTGTTTGTGTTTTTTTTTTCGTCTTGTGTCGTTTTGCTTCTAGACTTGTGCACGTTATTTTACAAGTGCAGTTCTCAAGAAACGCAGCACTTGAAGTGCCATGATACATGTTTTTAAAAAGGTTTTTGGCTTTCACGACAGTAAACACAAATGTCTTGAGACAGACTTTTCAAGGTGAACCCAGGTTTTTATCTATTGGTGCAATATAGCCTAAAGTGTAGCTCTATTTGTGATGTATTTACGTGGTTAAACATATCAGTCAGTGACAGCAGTCACATAAGATGTAGAAATTGTATAATGGAACTCCCACTCCTTCGCTTCGAACAAAGAGAGTCATGGCCTTTTACGTGAAGGCAGCATTTATACTGCGAAACTTCCGTTGTTCTGATGGTGTGTTTGATGTTATACAAATAATATGTATGCAATAAAACTTGTTTTACAAAACCGTTTTTACATCTTTGCTTTTCATGTTTTTGTTCAGTTGTTCACGCCATATGATGTCATATTCTTGAACTATAGAAAATATATATATGTGCAATAAAAACATTTTTGCCTTGTGTCTTTTCCTATTTATCGCATGGACTATGATGTATAATGTTTGTACCATGGAAATATAAAGATTTCGAATGTTTTTGTCTGTGATTTATAACACTGGAAGACTGTTGGCCTGTCGATCCTGGAGAGAGAGAGTGAGAGGAGAGCAACAGAGGAATGCAATGGACCAGAGAAAGAAAGAGCCATGACAATGAAAACTTTACTGCGTTCTCTGAGGGCTCTTCTCATCGCGTTTATTTGCTCACTCCATTATCGTACGATACATTTTGAAGAATTCAAAAAACATCCATTTCAGTTGAAAATTTCGAAGAATTGAAAATGTTGTTTACATCTCGACCTTTGAGCGCGAGGGGGTGTGTGTAAGAGTGAGTTCCTCAGTGTGGTTAAAAGTCTGCGGTTCCATTCCAAGATGGGTGTGTAGGAGGTGAGGTGCCCCAAGTCATACACAACGAAGTCTCAGAACTGTCTTTGAATACTTGTCAAGCTGTGCGACTGACATCTCCATAAATTTAAAACGCTATGTGACCGTGGTTGCTGTTTATTGCTGGATCAAAGATGATGCACTTCATGAGATCTTTAATAAAACTGAAGTTGAAAGTCGTTCTGCTGGATGTATATCGCTTTTTTTTTCCCCCTATCCGGTTGTTTTTATTTCGTACAGAACTGGAGGAAAATGAACGATTTTATGGTCGACCTTTCCTCTCTTTCGGTTCTGTTTTTCTTTCTTTCTTTCTTCTTCGCTCTCTCTCTCTCTCTCTCTCTCTCTCTCTCTCTCTCTCCTCTCTCTCTCTCTCTCTCCCTCTCTCTCTCTCTTTCTCTCTCTCTCTCTCTCCCTCCCTCCCGCCTTCTCTCTCTCTCTCTCTCTCTTCCTTTCTTTCATTTTCTTTCTTTCCTTTATTGTTTTGTGTTGATGTGATATAAATTGTCTCTGGTACGAACTTTCCAGCTGGTTACTAAATTGGAGGTGAAAGTCAACAATGTCGAACTACGAGCAGACGCCAGGATTCCCCCTCAGCCGGGTAAATTCCTTGTTGTTGGCCCATAAACACAATTTGACGCTCCGTAACGCTTCGTGCGGCCCAAGTAACGACCGAAGAGCAGCCACCCCTTGTACTTGGCCGCTTCCCTGAGCGAGCGACCACTGGAATACTAAAAGCAACAAGGAAATAAAGAACCGAGACAGGAAGAGGACCAAGAGGGTTGCGCTTCCTTCCTGCACCCCCGCTCATTACTGGCTGCTCTGGCTGACGTCAGCAGTGCAAGTCGGGCCTCAGACTGGCGCGAGGCTTAATGTGCAGTCTCGGAACACATAGGTTTTGTTTGTCTGCTTCAGAGCGTTACGAGTGGGGATTTCGCAACGACTGGATTTGAAAAATGTGTGTGTGTGTGTGTGTGTGTGTGTGTGTGTGTGTGTGCGTGCGTGTGTGTGTGTGTGTGTGTGTGTGTGTGTGTGTGTGTGTGTGTGTGTGTGTGTGTGTGTGTGTGTGTGTGTGTGAGAGTTTGCGAGAGAGAGAGTGTGAGAGAACATGGACCATGTGGGTTACTGGTGGTGGTGGTGGTGGTGGTGGTGGTGTGTGTGTGTGTGTGTGTGTGTGTGTGTGTGTGTGTGTGTGTGTGTGTGTGTGTGTGTGTTGAGTGAGACAGACAGAGAGAGAGAGAGAGAGAACATGGACCATGTGGGTTACTGGTGTGTGTGTGTGTGTGTGTGAGAGAGAGTGTGTGTGTGTGTGTTTGAGAGAGAGAGAGAGATATATGGACCGTGTGGGTTACTGGTGTGTGTGTGTGTGTGTGTGTGTGTGTGTGTGTGAGTGAGACAGAGAGAGAGGAGAGAGAGAGAACATGGACCATGTGGGTTACTGGTGTGTGTGTGTGTGTGTTTGAGTGAGACAGAGAGAGAGAGAGAAAACATGGACCATGGATTACTGATGTTTTTTGTGTGTGTCTCTGTCTCTGTGTGTGTGTGTGTACATTTCCCCCCTCTCTAAACTCACAATAAAACAGTCAGAGCGTAACCGCAGAGCTGACGGTCGTGTATTCGAATCCGTCATGGAGTGCCAATTTTCATGGCGTGAAAAACCTCTTTGTTCACCCGCTAGTACCCCCGGGAACCTGGTTCAGATCATGGAAGCTCCGGGCAGCGGAAAGAGAGGAGTTGGCACCGCCCTCCATCACGCCGTACCTAAGGCACAGTGAACCTTTAACAGTTAACAGTCCATACGGTAATGAGACTATGGGGATGGGGATGAGTTGGAGGGGGAGACGGTTGGTTATATAGTTCACAATAGTTCATTTGATAGATCGCCAGACTCGTAATCTTGGTGATACTGGGGTTGCGGGTTCGAATCTCCGCCAGGGCAATTCGGTACATGGGGACTTTCCCCTCGGAGTTAACATTGGTTCTGACTCCATTTCCCATACAGTCCCTCCAATGAGACTATAAACCGAGGTTCCGTGTGAACGCACGCATAACATCTTGCACACGCGTAAAATCCCATCACCAACTTCGGAAGAGTAGGCCAGGTTGGCCGTTGGTATGGATGACACGTTACACGTAGCATGCACCCTGCGTGAGAAATGGAAAGAATGAAGGTAGTAAGGAAATCGAGTGAATGATATTGACTGGTGACACCGGAAACGACTGAATGAAGCGCCAGCTGGCAGCTCTTCAGTCGGCACTACCCAGGTAGGCAGCCCGTTGTGTAAACGAATGTTGATTGTCAAGCGCTTAGAGCTTGGTCTCTAGCCGAGAATAGGCGCTCTATAAGGATTCATTGTTGTTGGTGTTGTTCACGATTTCACAAGGCTTCTCTTGAAGGTAAACTGGGCGAACAAAAACGTCGTTGTTACGGTTTGACCATGAAGACCCGATCCTTCCTCCCCTGCAGTCTGGGGGAGGAGGAGGAGGAGGAGGTTTTGGGGAAGAATGTCCTCGTGGGGCGCCATACATCTTGCCGACAGGCAAGGGAAGACAATTAGCCGGGACTAATACAGTCACTTATTATCGGTGTAGGAGTTAGGGCACTTTGTCTGCAGGAGCCGGCAGGATCATCTGCTGTTGGTTTATGGGGGGAGGACTGGAGTAAATCTGCTTCCCGCTCACTCCGCCTTTCGCTTTTCCCTCATTCTGTGTCTGCACAGGATGTGTTTCTTTCCATCCTTTTCCCCTATTCTCTGTTTATGAAGTATGTGTTTTTCCCCCTCCTACTTTTCCTCCTTTTTTTTCTCTAATGGAGGTTTTCTTTCGTTTTCTTCAATCTGTGTGAGGTAGGTTTTCTTTCCGTTCTTTTCCTCTTTCCTCTATCTATGAAGTAGGTTTCCTTCCCGTTCTTTTCCTCTATCTATGACGTAGGTTTTCTTTCCTTTCTTTTCTTCAGTCTGTTATTGTGGGGTAGGTTTTCTTTCCTCTCTTTTCTTCTGTCAGTCTGTTATTGTGGGGTAGGTTTTCTTTCCTCTCTTTTTCTTCAGTCTGTTATTGTGGGGTAGATTTTCTTTCCGTTCTTTCCTTTTCTTCAGTCTGTAATTGTGGGGCAGGTTTTCTTTTTCTTTCCGTTCTTTTCCTCAGTCTGTTATTGTGGGGTAGGTTTTCTTTCCGTTCTTTTCCTCTATGAAGTAGATTTCCTTTCCGTTCTTTTCCTCAGTCTGTTATTGTGGGGTAGGTTTTCTTTCCGTTCTTTTCCTCTATCTATGAAGTAGGTTTTTCTTTCCTTTCTTTTCCTCAGTCTGTGGGTGGATTAGGTTTTCTTTTTTCTTTCCGTTCTTTTCTCTCAGTCTGTTATTGTGGGGGGTAGGTTTTTCCGTTTCCGTTCTCTTTATCAGTCTTTGTATGTGGAGTAGGTTGTTTTTTTTCTTTTCTTTTTTCCACTTTCTATGAAGTGTACTTTCTTTCCTTTCTTCTGTTCGGTCTCTATTTCTCTGAAGCAGGTTTTCTTTCCATTTTCTTCAGTCTTTATGAAGTAGGTTACCTTTCCGTTCTTTTCCTCTATGAAGGTGTGCGCTTTCTTTTGTTCGGTCTGTTTCTCTCTGAAGTAGATTTTTTTTTCCGCTCTTTTCTTAGTCATTGCCGATGGAGAAGGTTTTGTTTCTGTTCTTTTCCTGATTATAAGTTTAGGGAATGGTTTTCTTTCCTTCGTTTCCTCATCCTTTGTCCATGGAATAGGTTTTGTTTTCGTTCTCTTTCCTCTTTCTTTTCTATGGAGTACATTTTTATCGGTCTATTTCTCTGAAGCAGGTCCCTTTCTTTCGCTGTTTCTAAGTCTATTGAATTCATTTTCTTGTCATTCTTCCCCTTATTCTTGGCTGTGACGTATGGATTTTTTTTCTCCGTCCTTCACTCTTTTCTTGTGAAGTATGCATTCTTTCCGCTCATTTCTCTTCTTTTCTCCTACCTTGGCTCGATATTCGTTTTCCGTTCTTTCTGTCTTCCTCGTTCTTTAGTTATGGATTGTGCGCTCTTTTTCTTTTATTGTCTATGGAATATGTTTCTTTGCCGCTCTTTAACACCCTCTCTCTCTCTCTCTCTCTCTCTCTCTCTCTCTCTCTCTCTCTCTCTCTCTCTCTCTCTCTCTCTCTCTCTCTCTCTCTCTCTCTCTCTCTCTCTCTCTTCTCTCTCTTCCTTCTGCTCCTGTTAACTGTATTTTGTTTCTGGTCTGTCTGTCTGTAAAGTAAGTCTTACTCATTTTTTGGTTTGTTTTTGTTTTGTTGGCTTGCTGATTCTCTTTCTTTGTTTATGGAGTATGTTTTCTCTCCGCCTTGATTCTTTGTTTTCGGGTGTATGTAATCTTTTCGTTTTTTCTCAATACTTTATTCTTTCTCTAGGCTTAGACAGGGTATTCGTTCCGCTCTATTCCTTATTCATTGTGACTCTTCTTTCCACGCTTTGACCTTCATTTCTTTGTGCATGGGGTAAATATTGTCGTCGCACTTTCTTTTTCGTCATTTTTTTTTCTGCAGAAGAAAAAGTTTGTTTTTTTTTTCCGTTCTGTCTTTTCTATTCTTTATCTATAAAACGTTTTTTTCTGCGCTTTTCATTTTTTGCATACCCGTGGGGTAACTATCCTTCTCGCGTCGCTCTCATTCTTCGTTTATGTCAAAAGAAAACCGGGGAGAGGGGACAGGAAAGACGATTTGGGCGATTTATACTGATGGCCAAAAATTAATGTGATCAACTGTAATCATGACAATAATCATGATGATAACACTTATGATACACGATGAAGCTGTGGCTTTTCAGACTCTTGAGCTGGTGTGGACAGAGGGTCAGCCAAAGCGTTGTGTGCGAGGGCTAGCTCCCTGCGTGCTTGAAGGATTCATTGTCGGTGTTAGCTGCAGTGGCAGATGTGAGCACCCTGGGGACGCTAGGGGTTCTTTGGGTACAAGTCATATCCCCCGCCCTCGGAGGGTCTGTGCTTATTAGTCACTTTCCTCATTTCTGCCACTCTGTGATTATGCTTCTTCCTCTGTTTCTCTCTCTCTGTCTCTCTGTCTCTCTGTCTGTCTGTCTCTCTCTCTCTCTCTCTCTCTCTCTCTCTCTCTCTCTCTCTCTCTCTCTCTCTCTCTCTCTCTCTCTCATGTTTTTCGTTCTTCATTTGTCATGTTCTCGTATTAAATCTATGAGATCCGTTTTCTTATTTTCTTCTGTGCTGTTTTTTTTTTTTCCCTCCGTCATGACACAACGTGCAACATATCAGGCTTTGTGTTGTCACCATGCGTCCAGGCAGTACAGATGTACACACTGTGCACAATGGACACCATTCATCCGTCCATTCCTCGCTGTCTTAGTTGCCCACATAGCCCTTTACCTGATTTGTTTTGTACATATTTTTCATCACGTTTTCCCCCTTTTAATCTGGTAGTGAGGAATGAAGCAGAATGAGCAGCGCTTTCTGCGTGGCCAAATCTTATGCTCTTTAGGAAAGGCGACAGTTTATCAAGCGTGTCATTCATTACTGTGCGTTTGCAGTGTGTAGATTCTGGGTTGTTGTGTATGTGTGGTGTTTTTTTTCTCCAGGGTAGGACGGGTTTGTTTTTCCGAAGTGTTGACAGCCCTGAAAGGCAGGGTGCGGTCGGCTGTGATAGAATAATAAAAGTCTGAAGTCTGGAAGACGAGAAGAGGTGCTGATAGAGCAGAGCATAGTTACTCGGTCTCGTGTCTGTCTCTCTGCCGTCAAGATTACAGGCTGGCTAGATAAATGGTATGAATGTCGAGTCACACAAAAAGCTGTGAACATTGCTGCCCACAGTTCTCATGTTGTTTAAAAAAACAACCTACAATGTTCTACCCTCTGGACGAAGATTCCAAATTCCAAAACTCAAGACAAATAGAACCAGAAACAGTTTTGCTCCCAGTTCCATCAAACTCCTGAATCATAACTAAACTGTCAGTATGATCCGGTTCAGAAAGTGTGTGTGTGTGTGTGTGTGTGTGTGTGTGTGTGTGTGTGTGTGTTATTCTCTTTGTGCGAGTCGGGTGGGTGGGTGGGTGTGACACGTGGTTTGGCTTCTATAGGCACTCTTAATTTCTCTTTGGAGATAATGAAGTGTTCTTGACTTATATATATATATATATATGTGTGTGTGTGTGTGTGTGTGTGTGTGTGTTTTGTGTGTGTGTGTGTATGCAGACAGAGAGATTTATTTTACAGGATTTGTTTGCCGGATCACTGTGTACAAGTCGATACATTTTTTTTTTTTTCAGGGCTGTTCACTAGGTCATTATTTACAGGTCAGTGCTTACATTTCTGATTTCTAGGTCAAACCTGACGAAATTACAAAAGAAAAAAAAAAGTGTCAGTACTTGTACAAAGCCATTTTCTAAATTGAAAGCATTTTCTCTCTTCCTCCCTCCTCTCCTCCTCCCCCCCGCCCCAACTTTTTTTTCTTCTTTTTTTGACAGAAAATGGTTCTCACGCGCCAGTATTTTAAACGTCCCTTTCTGAGACTTTAAAAAAGAGAAAGAAAATAGAGAGAGAGAGAGAGAGGTGGTCTCGGAAAAATGATTCCATGTTCTGTCTTAAACCTTCAAAATGTATGAAACTCAAAACAAACAGAAAAAAAAAAAAAAAAGGGGGGGGGGGGGGGGGGGGGGGGGGGGGAAGAAAGGGAAAAGTGATGTAAAAGTTATTCCGTGTTCTGTGTCCTAAACCTCCAGAATGTCTGAACGTTCACGTTGGTGGGAACCTGCTGTCTCGCTCTAGCCGTCACTGAGAACAGAACGCCTGTCTGCGGCTCTTTTATGACCTTTTCCGGGGGCCTACACGGAATTGGAAAACTATGTTCTTGCATGGGTATGACCCCGAACTCTCTTGAAGAACACACGCAAATCAGAAGAATGAGTCTGGAAGGTGGTGAGGGTGGTAGTGGGATCATCAACAATCCCCATTCTATCTAATTATATACATAGTTTATTTAGATAAGAGAGAATGAGCGGGGGAGGGGGTGGGGGCGCAAAATTAGATCAGTTTGGTGTATAATGGGACTTTTTTTTTCTTAACTTAACGTGTTGATTTGTTTCTTCGTTTGTGTTTGAAGGGGGAAGATTCTCTCTCTCTCCCTCTATCTCTCTCTCTCTCTCTCTCTCTCTCTGAGCTGTTTTATTTTATTCCCAAGGAGCAGAGTGGTTGTTGAGCATGTGTTTGTGTCGGAGAGGCGGTGCCGCGTTTCTTTTTATGGGTGCTGGTGGCAGGTGCTTTTCCGCAAAATGGCTTGCAGGTGTTTTTCCTGAAAATGCTTTTTGCTGCTCCTGGTCTGCTGCACCTCGGAGCCTTTCAGGTTTTCTTTGCGTAAAGGTTGTAAAGTTTGTGGCGTGTGGCGATTCTAGTGAGTTTATGATTACCTCTCTCTCTCTCTCTCTCTCTCTCTCTCTCTCTCTCTCTCTCTCTCTCTCTCTCTCTCTCTCTCTTATTTCTTCGTATCCCCCTGTCCGTCTTCTTGCCCCAGTGTGTCTGCTTGCGTGCAGGCGTGCAGATCGTACAAACTGACGTAACAATCCCACCCCGCCAACAAAATGCACCATCCATCATGGGGGGCCTCCCAAGGTGGATTACCCTTACAGACCGCGGAGTTGTGTCGTGGGGAAAGTCAAGGAGGTAACCCAGGGTGTACTTAGACAGGACGGGATTACCCACCTTTGCTGTCTGGCTGAAAAATGCAATGACGGCGAGGATTGCTCCAGCGTCGTCTGGTATTGATTGGCAGGGTGTAGTCTGTCCTGGAGGATGGTCTAATTCTGCCGCGGAAATGAAAGACACTTTATTGATTCATGCCGAACTACGATCCCCCCCCCCCCCCCCCCCCCCCCCCCCCCCCTCTCTCTCTCTCTCTCTCTCTCTCTCTCTCTCTCTCTCTCTCTGTGTCTCTCTCTCCTCTCTCTCTGTGTGTACTTGTGTCCATGCACGTGTGTGTGCATGTGTGTGTGTGTGTGTGAGAGAGAGAGAGAGAGAGAGAGCGCAACGACGTCTTTTCTATGTAATCCAGGATTTTCTTTTACCTTTTTTTCCCAAATTATACCACTTATGTTCGTTTCAGCAGATTACAGCCGGCGCATGTTTTAGACAGCATGGTTAATTTTATTAGTTTCGATTATTTCGTCAGGGTAGGCATACTGTTAACAGAATGAGAAAAAAGAAATGTTCCTGGATCGATGTTTTGATCGTTCTAGATTGAATTAGCGATTGCCTATCAAGACGTTTTTGCGGGCACAATGGACCCTGACATCCGGATGAGTGGGAAGGGTCATGGGGACAATGTTAGGTCCGGTTGTTTAGTTTGGTGGAGGCGGTCGTGCATGACTAGGTTCTAGGGGACTGTGGACGCAAAATGTTCCCCACACAGTTGTTCACCTGACTGACATCATTTGGGCTCACTTTTTCAGCTTTAACTAGATTCTCTCCATAGATAGATAGGTGTATAGAAAGATGGATGGATATATATACTTTTTTTTTTTTTTTTTTTTTTTTTTTTGCTATTTTCTGAATTCAGTTCTCCCTAGAGGCCCGGCACCTGTGCACGCACGCACACACACACACACATTTACGCGCGCGCGCGCGCGCGTCAGAGAGAGAGAGAGAGAGAAGAACGTCGGATAGTTCTGACGAAAACATGAGTCTGTGGACTTTTGACCTCACACACAGGTACAAACAACCCTCCAGTTCCTTGTAGCTGACGTTCGGTCGGATGATGGCGCGGTCCCCTGTCTTCCCACCTGTCCTTGCCATTGTGCTGTGCTTTCTGAAGACGCAGAGAGAGAACGGGGGTTTCGCCTGACAGAAAACACTCCGTGTATCAAACAGACACGGGAACCCGACAGAAAACACTCCGTGTATCAAACAGACTAGGGAACCTCTGTTAACGTCTGTCTAGATCTCATCACAGCAGACGGACGGCCCTCTAAACACTGTTCTGCTGTTTGACGTCAGCACCGGTCGCCAGCTTTGAAGTCGATAGGAAACCCGATGACACACAGCCGTAAAGCGCAGTAAACCAATCCTTGGGGAGACGTGCCATTCGGTAATGGGGAACAGGCACGACGGAGGTCTTCGTGGTGAAACTCCTCCTGTGTGTGTGTCGTCACTTCCAAGGCCACATCAGGCCACTTGGCGATTCGGTGGGTGGTATTTGCGATGTCTGACGAAGACACGTCTGACAGAAACCGGCGGTTCTTTTTTTTTTATACAGAATCTAGCAAACGCGTTATTTCGCTCCCTTTTTCGTGTGTTCCTTCACATTCTGGTTGGTTTCTGTTAATCAGCTACTGATCATTTCACCACCAAAAGTGAAAGATACACCCAAATTCCCACTCGCCATTCGGATGTATCTTTTTCTTTGGGTTGTTACATCATCAATTACAGATGAAATGAAGATGAATCATCGAAAGCTTATACCATATCAAATCAATCCATTTAAGACAGGACTGAAAGCGATTGATGCAACATGGATGAGGAATCGTTTGTTTAGCATCACACTCCGCTATAATCAAGGAAGCAGGTAAACACGAATTTCTGTTCAAAATACCAAATACAAGGGTCGGTCATATATGCAGAACAGAAGAGTTATCATGCTTGTTTGTGTAATAATGATCCGGTAATCTAAAAGTATTATAGTTAGACACAAGTTTTAATAAGGGGAGATGCAGACTCTCTCTGTTCAACAAAAACAGGAGGAAGTAATTAAATTAAAAATATAAAAAAAAAGGATCTTGATTGACGCCGTAATCCTCATCACCACCATCAGTCAATTTTAGGCGTTACTGCACCAGTTTAAGAACAATCATCCTCTGCCGCTTTCTGAGAATCGCCAAAAGTCAGACCCGTTCATACCTGGATGTCGTCCTCCCATCTCTTTCTGCCTGCCCCCTTCTTCCCCCCGCCATAATATACCAGCTGGAAACATCCACCCTGACTGCGCGCTATGAAAGACAGCAGTGTGTGCCGGTGTGTGTCGCAAGGACCCCAGCCAGGCGGAATAAACGGTGTAATCTGTGTGATTAATACATAGAACGACATGACGGAGGGACACATCCATCTTCTCAAGAGGCCCTGGTTCTGTTGTGACAGTAACAAAGTTGCCTCCATCGAAGCCACTTGAACTTCGGTCTGGGCTTCTCGCTGGCGCAGAGGAGCGAGGGTGGGTGGAGAGAGAGGCACTCTCAACGTCTGGTTGGTTATATTACCTACCCACACGCTGTTTGAAAGTCAGCGGCCGTCCTCCGTGCCCTCTCGTAAATGGGCGAGATTGACGTCATATTGACCGAAGACCGGACCACCACCCGCCCACCCCAACCACAACCTCTCTCTCTCTCTCTCTCTCTCTCTCTCTCTCTCTCTCTCTCTTCGTTCGTCGGCACGAACTTTAAAGTCGTCATAGGTGAGATATTTGCACTTTTTCTTTTAAAGAAGTTTATTAAGATAGCCAGACTCTGCCTTCGTTTTTATTTGATTGTTTTGATAAACACAAAAACTAGCATGCATGTGTTGTTGTTTTTTTGTTGTTGTTTTTTTCTGTCATCTATCTATGCCACCTGCTCATCATAGCCTAAACCTCTAGATAGTAGCAATCCTCCGAAACATGGAATGAAGATTAACAAGCGCGCAAGATGACTCGTGCATGCGATCACGCACAAGATCGGGGCTTACACTGTTGTCCCAAGGACTAAAAAAGAGAACAGGAGACCGTGCAGAATTTAACTCCTAGGAGAAAATCTCTTTCACCCTGACTGTATCAAAGAGGAATCGAACGCCGGGCCTAAGAACAAAATTTGCGTCTTACCCACTCAGCCAACAGGCCCCTGGCCGAAAGCTCTTTAAGACATACTGTTGCTATTCTGTGGTCTGTACGCAGTCAGATTATTGCCCTTTGCAAGTAGTTTTATCGACCTTTTTAGTGGTGAGGTTCCATATGCATGCTTCCGAAACCATTCTTCGTCGCGCATTTATTCGGCGTGTGTGTGTGTGTGTGTGTGTGTGTGTGTGTGTGTGTGTAGCGCGCGTGGCATGGGGAGACGATCCGCTAAATGGTTTATTTATACTCCAAACGGCGACTTTACAGAAGACGAGAGATAACAAGGATGTGTGACAGCGAGGAAATTAATGCAGACGTGTGCTGCCATCTATCATGGCGGCCAAACCACGCAACATCCCCCAGCTTGGCCAATGTCTTTGAAGCGCTGACAGGGGTCATCTGCATAATCACCGCCCCCCTCCCCTCTCCCCATCCCTGTGTCTACACGTGCCTGCTTTTCCCAGCAACTGCCATCCGCCACAACCTTGCTACCTGCATGTGACTTTTGGCGTGGTTGGGTAACCATACAAAACGCCGCCTTTTTAATGCGCTTGCTGAGGGTACATCTGATGGTAAGGAAGACTCCTGCATAGCATGGGGCCTTGACTGGGTGGACGGGCAGTTATCACAAGTCATTTTCTCAACTCGGATTTTTTTTTCTCCTCAGAATGTTATTAGGTGGAATAGGAGCTGCTCGTTCAGGATGTGACTCTCTCTCTCTCTCTCTCTCTCTCTCTCTCTCTCTCTCTCTCTCTCTCTCTCTCTCTTCAGTGACATCTGTGTATTCCTTGAGTTAAAAGATGAAAAAAAATTATAAGAATTCTGAAGATTGTATAACTTAGAAGAGAACACGAGGTGTAGAAACTTCTGACTCGTAAGACGAAAAAGTCATACCCAGGCCAAGACGGCAGACGGGTGGGTTTTCTGATGTTTTTTTTTGTTTGTTTGTTTTTTTTTAATAGGAAATCTGATCCTAGGGGACAACCACAAACAGGTAAAACAGTCAGTCGCCAGAGCGTCCCACGTTGGGAGATTGTGAGGAACATTATCCACCTTTAATGCACTTTAGTTGGCTGGGCCCTCTGTCTCTCTGTACCTGAGGGTAGGACAGTACCGCAGACCCACGCGCCACTGGAGAATCTCAGCAGGGGAGAAAGCACCCCACTCTTTGATCCCCGTATAAAACATCGTTTACGACGGGCGAGCGAAGACCAGACGACGTCGCTGTGATCGCACTTTATGCTATCATGACATTCTCTCGTCCCCTTTGTCCC
>JADBJO010001710.1:80000-82500 GCA_016801955.1 Conus betulinus | reverse complement strand
ATTCTTTCTCTCTCAATTGTTCCCAAACATGTTTCTGACGTTTGGCAGTTTTTCTCCTGGTTTTTCCATTTTTTTTTTTTTTGTCCTGTCTTTTTTTCTCTTTCCCTCTGTCTGTGTTCCTTTCGTCTTTCCTTTGTCTCTTTTCCAGTCTTCCTTTTTCTGTATCTTTCTTACTGTCATCTGTATGGAAGTCACATCTTGGTAAGGTTTACCCAAAGAATTCGCTGATGATATCAACAACACGTATCACACTTTGTTCTTGATTTGATGCTTTTCCTTTACACATGATGCAGTTGCTATTTTCAGCGTAGAGAAGTGAAGGGACGGGGCGGGGAGAGAGGGGGTTTGGGTGGGGGGGGGGGGGGGGGGGGGGGGGAGGGGTTGGGGTGGGGGCAGGCTTGTTGCTATCACGATTTTCAAAGATATTAGCTGTAAATATTCACCACTTCATGTGCAGTTCCTTGTCGTTCTCTGCACTTGTGCATCCCTGATCAGATTGTGTTGATTAGATTCTATTTCTGGTCGGTGAAGTTAATTTGCTTTGTGGTTTGATTCTCTGTGCTCTCTCTCTCTCTCTCTCTCTCTCTCTCTCTCTCTCTCTCTCTCTCTCTCTCTCTCTCTCTCTCTCTCTCTCTCTCAGACACTCCCTTTCTGCCTCATAGACATCGCTCTGTCTGTCTGTCTGTCTATCTGTCTCTCTCTCTCTCTCTCTCTCTCTCTCTCTCTCTCTCTCTCTCTCTCTCTCTCTCTCTCTCTCTCAGACACCCCCTTTCTGCCTCATAGACATCGCTCTGTCTGTCTGTCTGTCTGTCTGTCTGTCTGTCTGTCTCTCTCTCTCTCTCTCTCTCTCTCTCTCTCTCTCTCTCTCTCTCTCTCTCAGACACCCCTTTCTGTCTCATAGACATCGCTCTGTTTGTCTGTCTGTCTGTCTGTCTGTCTCTCTCTCTCTCTCTCTCTCTCTCTCTCTCTCTCTCTCTCTCTCTCTGTCTCTCTCTGCGTGTGTGCATGTGTATGTGTGCGTGCTTTTTAGCACACACACACACACACACACACACACACACACACAACACACACACACACACACACGCATGCACGCACGCACGCACTCAGGCACACACACACACACACACACACACACACACACACACAAAGCTAAAGACCACCCAGACTGTTGCTAGGCTTAACACAGGGCGTACATTTTCAGCAGCCTACCTGGCTGTCTTTGTTGACGACACTATGATTATTTCTCCCCTCCGTGCAGGCAGACAGGGTAGGAGGGAGGAGGGAGGGCAGCTTCCTCCGTAATAACAACGTACAGAAGACAGAAAAGACACACGCCCCCCCCCCCCCCCCCCCCCCCCCCCCCCCCCCCCCCCCCCCCCCAAAAAAAAAAAAAAAAAAAAAAAAAAAAAAAAAAACCACCTTCGAACCATGAAAGAGGAGGATATATATAAAAAAAAAATGTTGCACCGCGCCGCTGCTGCCCGAAGTTGGGTGACAAGCAAGAGCCCGAGGCCAGGTACGTTAAGATACATCTCAGGTTTAGTACACCCCAACCCTAACTCTAGCATACTTCTCAGCTTAACCCTGGCTCTTTTCGGTCCCAGTACATGAAATGGTCTTATCCTAAACCCTGCTTCTACACCTTGATCCTTTCCTCAAACCCTACATCTATGTCCAGTTCTATGTCTAACGTTCCTGACCCTACCCTATAACCTATTTCCAACCTTACTTCTAACTCCAGCCCTGCTTCTAGTCCCATATGCTAAGGTTCCCAGCCCTAACCTGTTTCTAACCTTTATTGCTAACCCTAATCCTGCTTCTAGTCCAACACGTCCAAAGTTCCCTGATTCTAAACCCAACCCGTTTTTAAACCTAATCCGACATCTAGGCCTGATTGTAACCCTTACTAATTTTTAGTATCTATGACGTGGAACTCATCGAACCTGTGACTATCGAACTTATGACGCTTTTCGCTTGGGACGTATCGATCTTAAGCCTTATCAACACGACCCCGACCAGTCCGCGGTGACGCTTTATTACAGCTGGGGAGACGGAGGACAATTCTGCGGTGAGGTCAGGAAGACGAAGGTCGTTCCTGCGGTCAGGCTTTATTACAGCCGGGTGAATTGTAGAACGAATTTGCCGGTGAGGAGTTACCGGAGCCAGGCAGATGAACGATTCTGCGGCGGAAAGGGGGGGGGGGGGGGGGGGGGGGGGGGGGGGTTGCTCATTCCGTGCTGAGGTTTCATTAGAGCCAGCGAGTTGTGAGGCTACATCACCGCTAGAAAAACGCAGGACGATTCCGTAGAGAAGCTTTATTACAGCCAAAGAGACGTCGGACGTACCCAAAGAGGCAAAGACCTGCAGAATTGTTCAGGAAATGTAAGCAACACAGGAATCCATTAAGCGGAAGAGCAAACGCAACTATGTTCTTCCCATTTGAGTCCCTGGTGCGGGCACACACAGAAAATCCGCACATACACGCCTGTAACGGATG
>JADBJO010001710.1:62500-75000 GCA_016801955.1 Conus betulinus | reverse complement strand
GAGTTAATCTCTGACAATGAATTGTTCTATAGTCAGTCAGTGTGTGTGTGTGTGTGTGTGTGTGTGTGTGTGTGTGTGTGTGTGTGTGTGTGTGTGTGTGTGTGTGTTTAAGTACAACTATGAGTTAATCTGACAATGAATTGTTCTAGTCAGTCAGTGTGTGTGTGTGTGTGTGTGTGTGTGTGTGTGTGTGTGTGTGTGTGTGTGTGTGTGTGTGAGTACAACTATGAATTAATCTCACAATAAATTGTTTTAGTCGCAGAGAGAGGGAGTGTGTGTGTGTGGGGGGGGGGGGGGGGGGGGGGGGGGAGGGGGGGGGGGGGGGGTGTCATGGACAATACGTTCTCATACGAGCTGTCTTGTTAGTTGTGGCTCGAACCTTCTTTCCAGCCCTATGGTAGAAACAGCTCATTGGATCAGCATTTCAAAATGGCACTTGACATACTTTCTGCCAACCTTTACCCCTTCCCCTCCCCCCCACGTCCCACCCCACTCCCCACCCCCATACCCCGTCTAGTCCTGCAGGTTTGGTACAATACGAGCACATTTCCGATTTGTTAGCTCGCTACTTCTACAATTCCAAATTATGCGCGCGCGCGCGCGTGTGTGTGTGTGTGTGTGTGTGTGTGTGTGTGTGAGAGAGAGAGAGAGTGTGTGTATGTGTGTGTGTGTGTGAGTGTGTGTGTGGCCTTTGTCGCGACTGTAAGTGAAACCTGGAAACACGCCGTTCAACTTATCTTTCAATATGTAAATAAATGCATAAATAGATAAATAAATAAACATCCTAGAGTGTTGACCTCACTTACCACCCTCACCTCACCCTCCATCCTTCGCCCAGTGCACTTCCATTTAGTCTACACACCTCTATCACAAATTTCTAACCCCCACCCCACTCATCTCTCTGTCCTCCGTCCCTGACTCACCCCAAACCCACTCCTCCCTTTCCCAGCCCAATGATCCGCCCTTTTGATCAGTGGTTCCTCGGACCCTGGGGGGGGGGGGGGGGGGGGGGGGGGGGGGGGGGGATCTTACTAATGGATGTCGATGGTGTGACGTCACAGGCGGCTTAGCCAGCAAGCCGAAGCCTCCCAGACATTGGCCAGAATGCCAGAATTTATCAGCAGGAGGCGGGGGTAGGGGAGGAGGGGGGGAGGAGGGAGAGCAGTTGAAGAGTTCTGGTTCCAAAACAGATTTTCTATAACTGAAACGTGAGGTGGTGACGTGCGCTTTGGAAACTGCTGGACGGGGTTAGAGAGTGCAGCTAGCTTGCAGACTGAGGTGTGTGTGTGTGTGTGTGTGTGTGTGTGTGTGTGTGTGTGTGTGTGACCTTGGTGTGTCTGTCTGGCTGTCTGTCTATCTGTCTGGCTGGTTGTCTTTGAAGACCTGGGTTCGTTCGAAGCCATTCGGTGTAATGATTTGTCTGTCTGTCTGTTTGATCCTTGTTGTTTTCTCTCTGCGTGTCTGCCTGTATTCGCGCATCTCCTCTCTCTCTCTCTCTCTCTCTCTCTCTCTCTCTCTCTCTCTCTCTCTCTCTCTCTCTCTCTCTCTCTCCCTGTGTGTGTGTGTGTGTGTGTGTCTGTGTGTGTGTGTGTGTGTGTGTGTGTGTGTGTGTGTGTGTGTGTGTGAGTTTGATTGACTCACGTGTACGTGTGTAGATCTGTCTCTGTGAGTATGTGTGTGTGTGTGTGTGTGTGTGTGTGTGAGAGAGAGAGAGAGAGAGAGAGAGAGAGAGAGAGAGAGAGAAAATGCACCATGCACAAATACACGCGCTCGAAAGAAACATTCCAGGATTTTACAGACGTGTATGTATTTCAGATACTTTTTTTCTTTTTTAAGTTCTGAACTTTTGAGTATGTCAGATCTTAACGTCCATATTCATCAAAGTGGACACACTTTCTGACAAGTGAGCGTAACGTGAGGAAATAACAAACGACAGCAGGGGCTCAGACGTTGGTTGGGTGTCTTGCGTACGTTGGACCACAACCGGATCCACTGAACACCATCACAGTGACTTGGCAGGGTCTCCTCCAGTGGGTTGCCTCAAGGACTGCTCCATGTGACCTGCCGGTAGTGAATCTACGACAGGATTAACCTGGGTGTAGGGCAGCCGAAATAAGCAGCGTGGCAGCATCAACAGAAGAAGGGGGGGGGGGGGGGGGGGGCAAAATTTAAGACAGCAGTAACAGGATAATGTTGTCATCCTAATGATAATAAATGATTAGGGTTAGTGACAGTTACGGGTCATTCTCACTCGATTTCAACATTCTTGTCCATTAGATCCACGCCACGTGAGAATCCAGTGATTTGCGAGAGACGTGGGCATCTCAATTCAAACCCGACTCGCGCGCGCACGAAAAGAGACAGGAACGCGCGCGTGCGCGACAACGCGGTTGTCTTTCTTTCTCCATTATGCTCCGGGATCATTAGCGGGCAGGAGCTCTGGAATCTGGTATTGGTTTTGGCGTGTGTGTGTGTTTTGTGTATTTTTGTTGCTCATTTTTTTATGTTTATTTTGTTGTTGTTTTCTTTGTTTGTGTTTTACCGTTAGCTTCTTCGCTGCTTTTTTCCCCTCTTTGTTTTCAGAGAGAGAGAGGGGGGGAGAGGATGGGGATGTGGGAAGGGGGAGAAAGTAGGAGAGGTTGGGTAGGAGGAGGGATGAGTGGCTAGAGGAGGGAGGGGGAAGGGGGGAGGGATGTCTGATTTCACCCTTCAAGAAAGCAGGGCAAGGAAGGTCAAAACGTGGCCGAGTGGTTGACCAACTTGCCTAGGAAGGGAGAAAATTCTGGGTCCCTGCGGATCGAGCCTCATGTGCATCGGGTGTGTACTCTTCCCTTCCCGCCAAGCCCTCAGTAGTTGTCCCAAGTCTTCCTTTTCCCTTTGAGACACCAACCGTGGTCATGCGTGCAGCATGCGCGCGTAACAGCGCCCACGCCAATGAGGGGGGGGGGGGGGGGGGGGGGGGGGGGGGGGGGTCCCGGCAACATTTGGTGGGAAAATCCACGTTGATAAGTCAGTCAAGCAAGGCAGGAGAACGGAGAAAAGGAGACAAAAAAAAAAAGAGTGACACTGTACTGTGGCGATGTGGTTTCCCGAGGATAAACAGCCCGAGTTTCACTCGCATATGTGTTGTGACGATGAGTTAATAGAATACAGTGCAATGCACTATGGGGTATTATAGCACAGTGCAATGCACTACGGGGTATTTTATAACACAGTGCAATGCACTACGGGGTATTGTATAGCACAGTGCAATGCACTACGGGGTATTATAACACAGTGCAATGCACTACGGGGTATTACAGCGCAGTGCAATGCACTACGGGGTATTATAGCACAGTGCAATGCACTACGGGGTATTATAGCACAGTGCAATGCACAACGGGGTATTATAATGCAATGCACTACGGGGTATTATAGCGCAATCCAATGCACTACGGGGTATTATAGCGCTATGCAATGCACTACGGGGTATTATAGCACAGTGCAATGCACTTCGTAGCAACACAGCATGTCATGGAATACATTGTACAACACACTTCAATACAGCACAGTACAGCACAACACAATACATTACTATGCAATGCAACACGATACAGCATTGCACGATAGAACAGAGCGGAATACAGCACAGCAGAATAGCACACAGTGCAAGACAGTGCAATATATACCAATCAAATACACCACCAAACAACACAAGACACCTCAACACAGCACAGTACAATACAATACACTTCAATACATCCCGATTCATTCGGACATCAAAATGTCGACGCTACCGTTTGGTGGAACTAATCTTGGACGGGATCCCGTTTATGCGCACATGTTAAATCTGGCCTCAAGAGTCAATTAGAGGATCTTGATTATATTTTACAAAACAACGCTGAATTTCGTTTACTGATAGGCTGTGAAACCGACGTTCGCCTAAGGTACAAACAGCTTGGAGGGCCGCCCCAGGTACAAACAGCTTGGAGGGCCGCCCCCCAGGTACAAACAGCTTGGAGGGCCGCCCCAGGTACAAACAGCTTGGAGGGACGTCCCTGGCCTGGCTCCTGGCGTTCTTCCTGGCTTCACACTGCATTGGTCTGCCATGGACCTGGTCCACTTGGCGCACGCTGACCTGGCGAAGAGAATGTTCTTCTCGTTTAACCTGTGTTTTCTGTCTGTCTGTCCGTTTGTCTGTGCCTGTCTATCTGTCTGTATATGTTTGTCTGCCTGTCTGTCTCGTGGCAAGAGGACTTGAAAACAGTGAGATCTTCTTCATCCACTCGACAGTCGTCTGTGAGTGGTTTAGTTTTGACGTTTATGCTCGGTACAAGGATTCAGTGTTGAGAGTTTTCGTCTATAAATGGTTCTGTATTCAGATCTGTCGTCTATAAATGGTTCTGTATTCAGATCTGTCGTCTATAAATGGTTCTGTATTCAGATCTGTCGTCTACAAATGGTTCCATGTTGTAGTCCGTCTGTGAATGGTTCCATGTTGGAAAGTGTATAAATATTCCATACTGACGTCTGTCGCCTATTAAACGTTGCATATCAAGAAGATGTGTTGTCAGTTACTCGTTTCATGATGATGTTTGTCGCTAAAATGTTCAATGTTGAGGTCTTAGTGCGCAGGGACAAGGTCTACGGTGGGGTTTTGTCATTGTTGTGTGTTTGGGGTTTTGTTGTTGTTGTTGTTGTTGTTGTTCATGGAAAGTCTAATACGTGCTGGATGTGCATCAAACTCCAGGTATACCGTTTCCATTTGCGATTCAGACAGGCGTTGAAGCGGGTGTTTTGTTCGCCGGTGGGATTTTGTATTGTGAGGTCTTTCGTTTTGAAATTTGACGCAGTCGTTTTCGTCACGAGAAAAAAACGTTGTTTACCAGAGCTTGAGAGTTTGGAATAGAAAAGGGACAACACAGTGGGTTTTTTGAGAGAAATGGAACACGCAAGGATGTATCACGACTGAACTGGGAATGAACACTATTTTTTGTGTTGGACTGCCCCAAATGTACAGTTTCTCATCATCAGGTTGATTTTCTTTCTCGCTCTCCTGAAACGTGATCTTAAAATGCGTTTAGTGTTCACAGTTTGAAAAATTTATAACAGCTCATTGAAGACATTTCTGCTGAAATTACTGAACTTAAAAACAGAAAAGAATAAGTGCAGTCACTTAATTGTATATAAACGAAAAATTTTCTTTGTCAATATATATATATATATATAAATATTGCGTTTAAAATGCTTTTTCAAACACGGCAAGTTATTTGACTGCTCATTATTTCTTTACAGTTCGAGTTGATGACTATTACCCATTGTTATTATCCTCCATACCCCACTCTCACTCTTCCCCCTCACCCCTCCTCCAAGGAAAAAAAAAAAAAAGAAGACGCGGATGGGCGGGGGTAGGGGGGTGGGGTGGGGGTGGGTATGTTAGAAACAAACATCGTCTTTGTTATAAACATGTTTTTTTTCTTCCTCACTACTTCGGTATTCAAGAGTTTTTCCCCCTTTATGAACTCTTTCTCGGCCTTCCTTTTTTTTTTTTTTTATATCTCTCCTTTTCTTGTACATGTTCTTCTTTCTTTCTTTCTTTCTTTCCTCATTCATTATTCGGTATTTGTCCAGCATATCTCGGCTACATTATCTACAGTTCATGACTATATTATCTACAGTTCATGACTATATTATCTACACTTCATGACTATATTATCTACACTTCATGGCTAGTTATCTACATTTCATGGCTATGTTATCTACACTTCATGGCTATGTTATCTACACTTCATGGCTATATCATCTACACTTCATGGCTATGTCATCTACACTTCATGGCTATATCATCTACTCTTCATGGCTATGTCATCTACACTTCATGGCTATATCATCTACTCTTCATGGCTATGTTATCTACACTTCATGGCTATGTCATCTACACTTCATGGCTATGTCATCTACGCTTCATGGCTATGTCATCTACACTTCATAGCTATATCATCTACACTTGATGGCTATATGGTCTACACTTCATAGCTATATCATCTACACTTCATGGCTATATCATCTACACTTCACGGCTATATCATCTACACTTCATGGCTATGTTATCTACACTTCATGTCTCTGTCTGCACTGGAATCCTCCGGAGTATACTTACAGCAGCGCTATGTCTTGGCCATCAGGTTTTTTAATGACAGTTTTGCACACACCTCTCCCCGTCTCACCCACCCTTTCCACACACACACACACACACACACACACACACACACACACACACACACACACACACACACACACACACACACACACACACACACACACATACACACACATACACACACACACACACACACACACACACACACACACACACACACACACACACTCCATCCCGATCCACACGTGTGTTGTGCACGACGATGATAATGAGGGAGGAGAAGAAATGGGGATTAAAACACCAAGAAAAACCTACAGAGAGAGAGAGAGAGAGAGAGAGAGAGAGAGAGAGCAAACCGAAAAAACAAAGTTCCCTCCCTCCGCCTCAAAACGATCTCTGCCTCGTATCGACTGGCAAGTCGCGCAAACGAAGCTGGCACTAACAGATGAAGCGGGATTAGGCTCTAATCCGCCTTAATCCCCGTCTGTCTTGTCCTTTTTCTCCCTTCGGTCGTTACGACTCTGTTGGCGAAGGGGTATTTTTGGAGTGGAAATGCCCCCCAGGGAGCGCGGTGATGTATAGGTGTGCCCGCCAGTGTTTCGCGGGGCATTTGTCACAGGTGGATTAATGCTGACCTGGCGGGCACGTCTGGGTGTTTGTGTGGGGGTGGGGGAGATGAAGGAGAGATTGGGGGAAAGGAAGGCGGGGGGGAGGGGGGGGGGGGGGGGGCATTTTAAGGCGGCAGTGTTGCGGTGAGAACCGCCGGTTGTTACACAGGATCGCAACGGTGAGGGCTTTTATTTCATTTATTTCATATATTTGTCGGGGAAGGGAAGAGATGGGAACGCGTGCAAACAATGACGCAGGCCTGCATGTAAACGCGTGCAAACAGACAGACAGACACACACACACACACACACACACACACACACGCGCGCGCGGGCGCGCGGAGATGGAGAGAGAGAGAGAGAGAGAGAGAGAGAGAGAGTTTCATTTTCAGTTTCATCAAGGAGGTGTCACTGCGTGCGGACTATCTATACACTACTCAATATTTGCAAAGCTACCAGATTACGGTGCGCAGGGTTTACAGCTGACTGATAAATTGATAACTAAGGAGCTGAAAGGATTGAAAACGAAGTTCTCATGAAAAACACTTAGCAGATGTCTGACCTGCGCATTAGCCCGACACGCTGATCACACACACACACACACACACACACACACACACACACACACACACACACACACACACACACGCACGCACGCGCGCGCGCGCACACACACACACAAACACACACACGCGCGCGCGCGAGCGCGCGCGCGGGGCACGCACAGAGAGAGAGAGAAAGAGAGAGAGAGAGAGAGAGACGATTGCAGGCATGCATACAACTATAAACATACCACTGCCAGTTTCTAATGAAATATCACAAACGTTGATGAAATATAGAACACAGACCAATGCCAGTAACTCTCACTCAGCCAGTGTCGTGGAAAAACAAAGAAGGGATGCAGGAATATTGGCCAGTGCCATTGCAACTCTTTGAATGAAGGATTGGAAGCCAGTATATAGGGGAACCTGGAAGGGATACAGACGAATTGACCAGCACCTTGAAGTCTCAGAATGAATGATTGGGAGGCGCATCTTGTCTAGTTAAGAAATAATGGAAGGAAAAAAGAAAGCGCTGTGCGAACATTGGCATCAAAGATCTTATACACTGTGGGCCTTTTTGTAGGTGGTCTTTCCGTTTCTTTGAGTAGAGCTAGACCGAATACACTTTTATCCACATGGCTTTTTTTCAACCGTGTTCTTCGTTCCTCTTGCTTTTTCTCGTCTTATTGTTATGCAATGGATTTTTAAAAAAATTCACTTCGTCGTCGTTTTTTTTTTTTTTTTTTTAATAATTAGTGGTTTTAGTGCATAGAGTAGTCTTAGTAGTATGTGTGTGTGTGTGTGTGTGCGTGTGTGTGCGTGTGCGCGTGCGTGCGTGCGTGCGTGCGTGCGTGCCCGTGTGTGTGTGTGTGTGTGTGTGTGTGTGTGTGTGTGTGTGTGTGTGTGTGTTTCAGATAGAGATACACCTCCAAGTTCAAAATGGACCGCCTATGCAAAACGTGGCAATCTTACAAAATCAAATACATATCAAGCAGGAACTAGTCACGACTCATTCAAACGGAAGATCATGCCCACTATCATTGTCATCATCGTTCTCAATCTCATCGACCATAGAGAAGTCTGAAAAGAAAAAAACAGGAAGAAAAACAAACAGAAAACGAACCTCTTCATGCATTTGGTGTAAACCATCTCAGGCGAAGTGACGACGTAAACCATGACTGCAGCCAACTGCCACTGCGTTGTAACAGCGCCTGCACTTTTTTTTTATGCAAAAACGTCTTGTCCTTCCCTTCATGACCTAGAATGGAAATGCCAAGAGAGGGTGGGGGGGGAGGGAAGTGCAGTATCGTTGACATGAATACGTTGCTGTTATTCTTTAGCCGCAGCGGTTCCTAGGTCTGTGGCTGTATGCGGCAGTGGAGTGACCTGCCCAGACCCACAGTTGACTTGCTCTGCTCCTTGTTCGTTCCCTGATTCCCTCCTTCCAGTCTCCCAGCGTCAGCGATCCTTTGCTTTTTGTTTGTTCGCAGTACACTTGCAGTGATACAGGCACGCGCGCGCGCGCGCGTACACACACACACACACACACACACACACACACACACACACACACACACACACACACACACACATGATGGCTTGATGTAAAAAAGCAATGATGTGCTTATTCAATGTCCCATCAGTAAATAAAATTTTGACTTGACTTCACACACACACACACACACACACACACACACACACACACACACACACACACACACACACACACACACGAGTGAGAGAGACAGACAGACAGACAGAGACGGAGACAAAGACAGAGAGAGAGAGAAGCTGGCTTCATACTATACATATATTCAGACACAGGGATGAAGGTGTTCGTGTGAAAGCCTGCGGGCACAGAAGGGAATCTTTGTTTGGAAATAATCCTGGATTCAGTGTAAAAGAAACACCATCAATAAAGAAAGAGAATAACTAGCGAGGAAAGAACACGGATATATCTCCAGGGAAAAAGAATAAACTTTCAAGGAAGAAAAAAAGAATTCTACAGGAATGAAAACTTTGACGATGTATAGAAGACAATCAGAAAACGAGAAAAAAAAAAGTGAAAGATAGATAAATAAAAGTACACGACTAAGTAAATAAATAGAAAGGTGCAATATGCAGTGGAGGCAAGGAGGGAAGGAAAAAAAAAAAAAACGACAAATAAAATAGAATTGAAATAAGATGAAGATGAGAAAGAAATAGAAAGCTGGCAAACTTTGACAGTGTCTGATGTTAGAAGAAAAAGGAGAAGAAGAAAAAAAAAAAAAAAAAGAAGAAAAAAGAAAGTTAACTCAATTGTCTGTGGTCCTCTCGCCTCCTTGTCTATGCCAGCCTTCCCGCTTAATTAGATTGTCTACAATTATCTGTGGTCCCTCCGCCTCCGTGTTATGCCAGCATTCCCCTTAATTGCTACAATATGTAATAACCGCGTTTTTCCCCTGGTTAATCAAGGTTTTGCATTGTCGCAGTATTGACCGTAAACAAAACAACGGATCTCTCTCTCTCTCTCTCTCTCTCTCTCTCTCTCTCTCTCTCTCTCTCTCTCTCTCTCTCTCTCTCTCTCTCTCTCTCTCTCTCTCTCTCTCTCTCGTCTCTCCCTCTCTTGGAAAGGTGAAGAATGTTGTTCTCTGTTTCAATAGGTGTTGTGATATTTCTCTTTTTGCATGTACTGTTCGCCACCTTCTTCTCTGTACTGTGCGCAGGGTTTGAAAAAGCATGAACTTATCCTCTCTCTCTCTCTCTCTCTCTCTCTCTCTCTCTCTCTCTCTCTCTCTCTCTCTCTGTAATCTTTGCTTCATGCTTCTGTTATCAATTTTTTAAGACTGATTGTTTTATGACCTCTCAAACGTATTCACAAATGTTATTCATTTTCAAGACTCTTATTGTTTTATTACCTCTTAAACGTATTCACAAAATGGTGGAACATGTATTATAAATGTAAGCATATTCCTAACATTGGAACACAGTTATCTTTAATTGAAAAGAAAAATAATGAAACATCAGTACTAAATTAGCTTTGAGGATCTATTTTGTGAGAAAAAAAAGCTCTTTTTCCTTCCTTCTTTTCCTCTTGCATTGCTAGGCGACAAATAGTTGTTTCGTTTACATTCCTTCAACTTTTTCCCCTACACCAATTTCGGTTGTTGTTTTTCTTATTGTTGTTGTTGTTTTTTTATTTTTTTTAACTCAATGCAGTACTCTCTCTCTCTCTCTCTCTCTCTCTCTCTCTCTCTCTCTCTCTCTCTCTCTCTCTGCATATTCGCATACCCGTAAACAAATATGCACATGCACGCACGTGAGTACTTCTATACAGAGGCACCAACGCTGCCAACCCCCCCCCCCCCCCACCTCCACTTCTACCCTAACCTGCTCTACCCTTTCCCCCTTGTTCATCTAAAAGCCTCCCCACCCCCATCCCTTTTCCTTCTCTGGTGGCTGTGTGGATCGATGCACGTAATTTTTTTTTCAATTACCGGCGAGGTGTGGTGACGCAATGCGGATTACGTTTGCTCCCTTTGTCTCATCAAGAAAAGAAATTGGTTTCGTTAACTGGCTCTCATTAAAAGGCATTTCAATTATGGAAGTTCATTTTCAGTGATCATCTGCCCTTTTGCGCACCCCCCACCCCACCCTTCCCCCATCCCACCCCACCCACCCCCCTTTCCTCTATCAATCTCCAGCAAAGGCAGACAACTCTGGCCGCATGGGGTTCTATTTCCGGATCCGGATTGACCGACTGGCAGATGTCGGGGCGAAAGTAACGCTCAGCAAATTGACTTCGGCGACCGTGCGCGTGCGCGTTCAGGCGCGTGGCAGAGCGCGTGCAGAAGGGAAAGTGATATAGGGGGAGATGGGAGAGGAGGATGGGTGTAGGAGGAGGTGGGAGGAGAAGGGCGTGGGGTGGTGGGGTGGGGTAGCGGGGGCGTGCTGTGGAAGGGGAGGGGGGGGGGGGGCAACTTTGAGCGGTGGCCATTCATAATTGATGACTGCAATTTCTGCCCGTCGTCCCCAGTCTCCTGTTCAACGTTTTGTCGCTGCAAGGCAAAGAAACCAGAAAACATGGCGACTCCAGGTGAAAGAAAGACGAGGCTACGTGACGCTGAGAGGCAGAGAGAGGGGGGGGGGGGGAAGGAGGCGGGAGGGGAAGTGGGACGCGGGGAGGGGGTGGAGGTGGGGGACTGGAGTGTGGGGGTCAAGGGGTAGGGGAGGGAGAGACATCCGGGGACTGACTGACAGACACGGGGTCCGGGCGACCGAAGACGGTTACGCGAGATAGTCAGTGAAGCGTAAACGTCATACACGTTTTCTCACGTGAAGAGGACAAGAGACACGTCACGTCACGCATGAAATGGGAACTGGAGGCACATCGCTGACCGGAAGGACCTCAGGGAGGAGAAGGGAGGGTGGGGAAATGATGAGGGAAGTGGGGGGGGGGGGGGGGGGGGGGGGAGGAGAAAAAGGAAAGGAAGGGGGACGACCCGTCTCTAGTCTGTCATCATGAGGGGGAGGTGACCCCAGGGGGGGGACAACTCACCATGTCGTGGGATATGGGATGAGATCGGAGGGGACTTGTCGGCTGCCAGGTGGACAGCCACCTGACCCATGTCGGCTTACGTCCAGCCTTCATCTTCTTCCTCCTCGTTTTTTTTTTTTTTTTTTTTTTCAGGAAATCGTAGGGAGAGGGGTGGTGATGGTGAGGGGGAGGAGGGGGGGGGGGGGGGGGGGGAGAGCCACGTCCTTTGAAGACCCGGATGGCGGGGAGGCGTTGGGTGTCACTCGGATCTTTTAATCTCTCCCGTCTGTCTCAGGTGATGCTTTCATAGTGAGCTTCTGACTTGAAAGGAAGAAAATCATCTCTTGTTAAGGGCAAGTCGAAAGTGTCATACTGTCCATTTGCACATACCTGTTTGCCGCCTTTTTTTTCATTTAAACTTGATAGTCATGATGTTGTTGTCATCATTGTGGGTATGTTGGTGGTAGCATGGTGATGCTATTATCATTATTATTACTGTTGATGTTGTTGTCTTGTTATTTTTCAGGGTTATGATAATGTTTAGATTATCCCCCTTCCCTATGTGCTCCCTGCCCCCTTCGTTCCCCACCCACTCCCTCTTCCCCTCTCCCCTTTCCCCCTTTTTTCTTCATCAATGAGCTGAATGTGTATCACAACACACACACACACACACACACACACCACACACACACACA
>JADBJO010001710.1:52500-57500 GCA_016801955.1 Conus betulinus | reverse complement strand
AACAAAGAAAACAAGACTGCTGTCATCAATACACTTTCTATGAAAGCGCGGGGGTTAAAACATAAACAAAGAAAACGAGGCTGTTGTCATAAAGACACTGTGTGAAAATGGGGACAGAAGTACAGAAAGCAAGACTGCTGTCATCAATAATTATACTATGTATGAAAGTGGAGGTAGGTAAGAAATAAACAAAGAAAACGAGTCGTAAACGAGGCTGCTGTCATTCTACGTACATGGGGGGAAAGAAATAAAAGAAAGAAAATAAGACTCGTCATAAACACACTGTTTGTGAAAATAGGGTAAAGAAAATACAATGAAATAAACTGCGGTTATGAATACATTGTAAGTGAAGGAGAGAAATAAGAACGGAAGCAGACAGTTGGAAACTTTCCCTAGGTCTTTGCCATGCAGTTAGTGTCCTGCGGGACTGGGCTGGTGGACACCTACAAACGAAGGCAAGAAATACTTCAGAGATACTTTTACGTGAAGTTAAATACACGGGCAATTTATCTCTTTGCCTCCCAGTTCTCTTTTCAACACTTTTCCCCACCCACCCCCACTCTCTCTCTCTCTCTCTCTCTCTCTCTCTCTCTCTCTCTCTCTCTCTCTCTGGCTCCCACTCAGATCTGTGTCATACGGTTCATTTCACTGAAATTCATGCTTACTTTTGTGCTCAGTGACATGTGTGACGACGTCCGCCCTTCTTAGAGACACTCAATCGTTTCAATTGATTCTGACCTTTTTTCTCGAACAGTTAACATTTTAAATGAATCCAGCCCTGTTTGGCAAAAGATGCTCGTTTCGATGCAAGGTGGTCCTTTCGAAAGCATTTGAGCGTTTCTGTTGAACAGTCCCTTTCTTCTTAAACTCTTGAAATTGTCAGTTCAATCAAGCCCTTCTTGAAATCTGTCAAACTTTTCGTCTGAATCTACCTTTTCTTAACACACTTTACCATTTTTTGAAAATGTCGAATGTTTGAGTTGAATCGGCTCTTATTGTAAACAGTTGAAATGGTAATTCAGATCATTTGGAAAGCTCCTTTGTATTATGCCAGTCTTGCCGGAAAGGATTTTTTCCCCCCTTGTATTCAAAGTTTGAAAATTTTGGTGAACAGCGGACGTTTTTCAACATTTTCAGTTTCCAATATCCATGTTAAAATAGCATAGATCTTTTGTGAGTTACCTAATTTTTGTCCGAGCTGATGATACATGAGTGGTATGTGACCGCACTGTTTGGGGGAATTTGTATTGGAATTGAGGAGATATTTGATTTAGTGATAACACCCTCGGTATCGATGTTCTTCGTAAACTTGTCGGACTCACCTAAAGCCATTTTGTACATCTGAATATGCGCTTTTCCAAATATTGTTGTCAAACATTTTAATTTCAACACCTAAAACACATACTGGTTTCACTTGGTGTTAATATTTTTCAAAGCAGAGCTGACTGCAAAGTTCTGCTCAAAAATATAACCGTCTGGAAGTTTAAGTTCAAAAGACAATCGTCTTATATAGCTCTGCGGGCTTAACACGATAAATATTCCCCGTAATGACAGCATTTCATTGAGACATGAAAACAACTCCCAAATAGTTGCATCTAGATTCTACTGAAATTGCTTTCATGCATAAAACCACTTGCCCCTTTTCTTCAAACACCCAGAACACTTCAGAATTGTCCACATTAACTATTAAACTCTATTTAAACAGTATTGTTCAATCAGCTGATATTCTTTCGTAAGTTAGCAACAGGACCAGAAACTAAAGCGAACAGCCAAACGCATCACTCTATACGGCAATGTCAAGAGGACCAAACGTATTTTGCTGACGTTAAATTCAGACAGAAAATACGAACGAACTCAGAGTACACCCTTGCTTTACACCAGTCAAGCATCCAATATACTCGATCTTTTTGCCCATTCTAAAAGCTCCTTTCGCTGTTTTGAACTTACCTTGCGAATGCTGAAAACATTTTCCCTTGGGTTACTAACTGTAGCACCAAATGCATACATTTCTTCTTTTCAACACAATGCAGGCTTCAGAGAAGTCCGCAAATGTGTGTGTGTGTGTGTGTGTGTGTGTGTGTGTGTGTGTGTGGGTGTGTGTGTAACTCTGTGTGTGTGTGTGTGTGTGTGTGTGTGTGTGTGTGTGTGTGTGTGTGTGTGTGTGTGTGTGTGTGTAAACTCTGTGTGTGTGTGTGTGTGTGTGTGTGTGTGTGTGTGTGTGTGTGTGTGTGTGTGCTTGCCTGCCTGTCTGCGGTGTATGCGCGCGCGTGTGTGTATGTATGTGTGCGTGCGCGCCAGTGCTTTGGAAATCTAGAACAATAGTGAAAGTAGTGTAATTGATTTTGCATTAATCGATCAGTACTGTGTATGGATGAGAGGGAGCAACGGAAAAGAAAGGCGTGAAGAGCTTAAGAGGGACGGGGGGAGGGGGGGAGGTGGTAGGAGGAGAGTTACCGTGTTTTGCAAAACTTCATTGGCATTTAACCACAAAGCTAAGCCTCTCGCTTGCGTTTCAGATTACAGTTTAAAGGAACAGTGAAGGAGTTTGAAGGAACAGTGAAGGAGTTTGAAGGAACAGTGAAGGAGTTTAAAGGAACAGTGAAGGAGTTTAAAGGAACAGTGAAGGAGTTTGAAGGAACAGTGAAGGAGTTTGAAGGAACAGTGAAGGAGTTTGAAGGAACAGTGAAGGAGTTTGAAGGAACAGTGAAGGAGTTTTAAAGGAACAGTGAAGGAGTTTGAAGGAACAGTGAAGGAGTTTGAAGGAACAGTGAAGGAGTTTAAGGAACAGTGAAGGAGTTTAAAGGAACAGTGAAGGGTTTGAAGGAACAGTGAAGGAGTTTAAAGGAACAGTGAAGGAGTTTGAAGGAACAGTGAAGGGGTTTTTAAAGGAACAGTGAAGGAGTTTGAAGGAACAGTGAAGGGGTTTAAAGGAACAGTGAAGGAGTTTGAAGGAACAGTGAAGGGGTTTTAAAGGAACAGTGAAGGGGTTTGAAGGAACAGTGAAGGGTTTTAAAGGAACAGTGAAGGAGTTTGAAGGAACAGTGAAGGAGTTTTAAAGGAACAGTGAAGGAGTTTGAAGGAACAGTGAAGGAGTTTAAAGGAACAGTGAAGGAGTTTGAAGGAACAGTGAAGGGGTTTAAAGGAACAGTGAAGGGGTTTTTGAAAGGAACAGTGTAGGAGTTTTGAAGGAAACAGTGAAGGGTTTGAAGGAACAGTGAAGGAGTTTAAAGGAACAGTGAAGGGGTTTGAAGGAACAGTGTAGGAGTTTGAAGGAACAGTGAAGGGTTTGAAGGAAGGAGTGTGAAAGGGTTTGAAGGAACAGTGAAGGAGTTGACAGTGAACGAGTTTGAAGGAACAGTGAAAGAGTTGACAGTGAAACGAGTTTGAAGGAACAGTGAAAGAGTTGACAGTGAACGAGTTTGAAGGAACAGTGAAAGAGTTGACAGTGAACGAGTTTGAAGGAACAGTGAAAGAGTTGACAGTGAAACGAGTTTGAAGGAACAGTGAAAGAGTTGACAGTGAAATAGTTTGAAGGAACAGTGAACAAAGAGTTTGAAGGAACAGTGAAAGAGTTTGAAGGAACAGTGCAAAAAAGCGTGGTAAGAGAGAGTTGGAACAGAGGGAGGGAGAGGAGGCGGCAGCTGGGAAAGGACTGATCACCACCAAAGAGCCCAGGCTGGTGAAGACATATTAAGGTCTCATCAGAGCCCCATCAGAGGGCCGGCACAGGGCCGGGCGGGCGGGGGGGTTCTGACATGTTTTTCCTTTCCATCAGGCGTGTGACGGGGGGGGGAATGAGAGCGCCTCATGGGGCTGGAGTCGGCCCAGGCGCCAAGGTCGCCCCGCTGCCTGCCCCTGCCCTGGAGTCCCCGTGGATATGTGGCGTGCTGTGGGTAGCCTTCATGTTGCGTGCTGCCTAGCCCCTGTCCTTGGAGTTTGGGTTTGTCGCACACATTCTGTCTGTCTGTCTGTCTGTCTGTCTCTCTTGAAAGTAATACTCTCTCTCTCTCTCTTTCTCTCTCTCTCTCTCTCTCTCTCTCTCTCTCTCTCTCTCTCTCTCTCTCTCTCTCTCTGAAAGTAAGACAAACAGCAAACTTTAACGTATATTAATCAAAACTTGACAACAAGAATGGTTAAAATAGTAAAAACTTACAAAACACTTGGTTAAAAACCTCAATAAAGCCCAAGCAGAATATATAAAGTCAATTCTGTTGTCAATCAGATGTTCACGCTCCATGGTAGCTCCGAAACCGAAAACGTTTTGCTTGGATCGAAAACTGTATGGGGCTTTTACTGATTTTGAGAAAAACCTATGACCCAGTAGAAAGAGTCTAAGTGCGGCCTGTTCTTCTGAAAAATAGGAACCAAGGGTAAGCTTTTCCAGTGTATTGATGCCATGCATGGAAATACTAAGAGCAGGATTCAATCTTTGGATAAATCAACAGCTCATACCGCCTGGACACGTGGCGTGAAACTAGGACATGATACTTGCCCAATATTGTTTTCAAAGAAAGTCTGTTCTTCCATGTTTCTCTCTCTCTCTCTCTCTCTCTCTCTCTCTCTCTCTCTCTCTCTCTCTCTCTCTCTCTCTCTCTCACGCACACACTCATAGATAGAGAGATGGACAGATATACATGCAAACACACACACACACACACACACACACACACACACACACACACACACACACACACACACACACACACACACACACACACACACACACACACACGCACACACACACATATATGCGTGCGCCCGCTCATAGGATGAACGAGGGTCACAAATTTGGCTGGACTCGACGACAAGTTAGGCTGGTGTGTAATCCATCTTTCTCCAATCACCATCGGCGTTCGTGGTATCTGATCTCTTAGTTGTTTGACAACGACCTGTGGATCCTCTCTCTCTCTCTCTCTCTCTCTCTCTCTCTCTCTCTCTCTCTCTCTGTCTCTGTCTCTCTCTCTCTCTCTCTCTCTCTCTCTCTCTCTCTCTCTCTCTCT
>JADBJO010001710.1:45000-47500 GCA_016801955.1 Conus betulinus | reverse complement strand
CTTCAGTTGAGAAAAAGAAAAAACCTTCGACGTAGCAAGCTGGCGACAGTAGAGAGCAGTGCTAACGAATTCACACTGTGTTTTTTTTTTTCTTTTTTTTTCTCTCTCTTTTTTTAAAAAAATGAAATAGTCTATGTCGTAGAGAGCAGCGCTAACGACTTACATCTCATCATATCTTCAATGGACCAGGACAATGAATGAAAAACAAAAAAACAAAAACAACAACAACAAAAAACTTTGCATTAAGGGAACGCAGATCCTGTGTATTTGGGCCATTCAGTGTATAAGACAAAAAGGCATCCAATCTCAACACCGGTTTTGACTCGTTTGCAAAAACGGTTTTTTTTTTCGATGATTTGTCAGTGGTCTGTTCACAGACCTCCACCTTCAATCACTTATAAACATTCCTTCTTCCCGCCCTATCCTCAACTCTTTATGAAGAAACGCCGAATTGTTCTGGACTTCCCTATTTTGCAGACCGCACCGAAAACAATATCGTGCTCCGCTTTATTTTGCCAACGCGCAAGGTGATCATGGGGGGGGGGGGGGGGGGGGGGGGGGGGGGGGTATAAAGTGGTTGGAGCGTTAGCACGGAGCTAATACTCCTGAGTTCGGACCACTCGCGGGTTTGGATATTTAGGGCTTTAAAAACTCTCTCCGTCCACCCACTAGTGAATAGGTTCCCTGATTCAGTTCAGGACAGATTAAGGCAGCAGAAAGAGAAAGATGGGCCCGCGCCTTTCATCATGTGTCACAGACACGCTGAAGCTCTTACAGTTCACAGTTGAACTGACCCGATGGCTATTTAATTCATCAACTTTAATTTAAAGGTAATTATAGCCCCCCCCCCCCCCCCTTTTTTTTTTTTTTCTTTCTTTTAATCAGCTAAAGGGAGCATTGCAAAGAAGAGATGAAGAGAGTGGATGAAATTGGACACGCATCAGCGTGACACGAAACGGAGAAAACCACGTCGCTGAATTATAGGATCCATGACGCTAGATCCTCAAACCGATCATCACCAAGTCGCTGAATTATAGGATCCACGACGCTAGATCTTCAAACTGATGATCAACGACTTCTGGCATTGAAACACCCTCATCAAGCGGAGGGCAACGCCCCGCTCTGTGCCATGGCTCGCCAGACAGTGACCTCCTTCAAACTCCAGCCCTTCTGCACGTGCTGTGGACAAAATCCTGTCACGTTGTCATCAGTGACGGGCAGTCCCTGTCATGTGACCCGCCCAACATGTCAGCACGTGCAGAATTCACGGAGAAACAGCATGTGGGGGCTCTGCTCAAATAGGACCCTCCTCTGAAATTGTGCTGCCCTGAGAACCGGGTTTTTTATCAGAGCCTTAACCATCCCACTGTTCAATTTTTCTTCTTTGTTTTTTTCAGTCAGAACTTGCCAGTCACGTCTGCTTTCATTCAGTCGCCGTAGCTGGCTGTGACGCGTTGGACGTGGCCGGGTGGTGGTCATATCCTGTCGTACTGCAAGGCGGCGTCTGGTTCGACTTTAGCAGCGTGAAGGAGGCAGGAAATGGGTTCGTCACCGGTCTACGTCTGGGACTTGATGGAATACGTCCCAGGCTCTCAGCAGGTTTGGTCACTCTGGCAGCGGCTTTTCCCGGTCGGGCTGGAACCATCAGAACGACCTTCTAGAAAAGAACAATAGGCTTTTTTTTTTTTTTTTTTTTTTTTTTTTTTTTTTTTTTTTTTTTTTTTTTTTTTAGCTGAAGAAGGACCACATGTTCTGGGCCAGGCTCACTCCCTGAGAGGCGGGCAGTCGGTTTGGCGGGGTCTCCGTTGGGACAAGGAGCGTGAGGCTTCAGGCGGTGTATGTTGCTGATCTTGGCGTCTTTTGGCGGACCAGCTGTTCCATTGGAAGATTGCAAGCAGATGAACGCCGAGGATTCTTGCTACCAATCACGAGGAAGTTTACAGAATTGGGCGAATTCCGTTGCCCAACATAAATAGTAATGCTCGTAATCAAAAGAGACGGAGGTGAATATCAGAAAAGTTTAAACGATTTATTTGTAAACATTCAATTTCTTTCCGTTCAAAATTACTTCATCTTCAAAAGAAACAACAAAATGGTTGTCTGTAAAGGCTATGTAAAAAAAAAAAAAAAAACAACAACAGAAAATGGAAATTGTTTTCTGAACATCTTCCACCCCGCACCAAACGTAGTAACATAATCTGATTGGTAGGAAGGCCCGTCGGTACTTTTCCTCTCTTGCTGCGCAACAGACCTAAATGTCAGGTCGCAAATGGAAGTGAACTGCTGGATGTGAACCACGTGAACGAGCTGCACGTGTCATCAAAGTGAACAGGGGCCGACAGGGAGTGGGGGAGGAAAGTCCACATTAAGCACGTGCACCGGGTAACAGAACCATGCCTCTCCGGCCGACCTTTCTGCTGCCCAGACCGCAGGGAACAGCTTCAAAGAACTAGGTGGCAATGTTTCTATTGTTGTAATGCTTTCCAGAACCCTCTGCTGT
>JADBJO010001710.1:22500-30000 GCA_016801955.1 Conus betulinus | reverse complement strand
CAATCTTACGGTACACAGCTGAGTGGATGGTTGAGAACGTCTACATTAATTCATAATACATACTTTTATTGTATCAATATTGTTGGTAATGTTGTGATATGATTGGAAAGAGAATAGTTTGCTGAAATTTAGTCTCCAGTGTGTGGTCGAGTTCATAAACTGGAAGGAATGTGACTATCATGATATCATGGGTCGCTGTGATTACCGTTCCTTCTTGCTCCCCTTCCCCCCCCCCCCCCCCCCCCCCCCCCCCCTTGCCCCTCTTTCACCATCCCACCAAACCAAAAAAAAAAAAAAAAAAAAAAAAGAAAAAAAAAAGAAAAAGAAAAGAAGAAAGAAAAATGATTCTGTTGAAACATCTTTCCAGGTAATGACAATAAAATGTCAAAATGCCCGCTCTTCTCATCGCTGTGAACCACCTGACTTCTTTACTGCCATCAGCGAAAAATTCTCCAAGGTATCCCGATCTATTTGTCATGTTTCTGTGTGTTGATGTGTTTTTTTGAATGACCAGCATGGATGTCGGAGTGAATGATATATACATACTTTTTGCTGGGGTTCCCAATCATATCGGCATTCAAGGCAACGAGGTGGTTGATCAACTGGCCAGGAATGCTATGAATAAAGAATTAAGCCGATTATGTGTCCCTCTACCCAAGTCTGAAACCTAAAGTTCAGACTTAATGTCAAAGATTTCTGACAAGAGTGGAACACGCGGGTTGAAAAAAAAAAAAAAAAAAAAAAAATCCGCCCAGACATTAAAGAGCTTTCACCATGCGCCACTGGGGGGCCGTAAAGGGGATATGGTTTTGTACCGGTTGCACACAGACCGCTCCTCTTACACCCACGCGTCTGCTTGAAAAGGCAAAGAAGCTCCGCAGTGCACTTCATATGAGGCACTGTAAAAACAGGTTGTTACAGAGTGTTGGGACTTAACATGATGTCAGACATAAACACTGTGCTGCAGACTGCAGGAACATTTGTTCCAGAATGTCCCACTGAATGTGATCTCTCAGTTCCTGGAACAGACAACTGTTGTTGTTGTTGTTGTTGTTGTTTTCTCTCTCTCTCTCTCTCTCTCTCTCTCTCTCTCTCTCTCTCTCTCTCTCTCTCTCTCTCTTTTATGTCTGATCAAACATTGTATACGGAAGAGAGTTTTTTTTTACGCTGCTTATAGAAAAATCTGTTTTAATAAAAAGTGTGTGTGTGTGTGTGTGTGTGTGTGTGTGTGTTTCTATCTATGTGGACGGACTGATTGTGACGAGGTGGCAGCTATGATTTGTCCCTTTGCGGTCGGCTGGAGTGAAAACAACATGATCTGAAGTGACTAAATACAGATGGCAGCATGTAGGACGCCGACAGATTTTAAAGGGACTGGGCACGGATCTACTTAAATATAGTCAGTCGATAACTCAGAAGATTTCTTTATCGGTCTGACCGTCCATCTTTCTCAGTCTGTGCTTTATGCTCGCTCTCTCTCTCTCTCTCTCTCTCTCTCTCTCTCTCTCTCTCTCTCTCTCTCTCTCTCTGACATGCATACAACATACATACATATATACATACATGCGTGCATGTATACACACATACCTACATACATACGTACGCGCGCGAGCGCACTCGCGCGCGCGCGCGCACACACACACACTCACACACACGCACACACACACGACGTGTCTAAAGTCAGATTTCAGACTGGGAAAGCACATGATCCGGTACTCCCTGCGACATAGGTTATTGGAAAATGAAGGCCGCGTTTACGAGCTCGACAGAACTGCCGCAGTAAGCGGAGAAGGTCTTTGTATTTGATGGCCTTGATCACACCTGGCCGACAGATCTGAAACACACACGCTAATCCTTGGAAATGCACTCACCTCCTCTCTCTCTCTCTCTCTCTCTCTCTCTCTCTCTCTCTCTCTCTCTCTAGTTATAAAGAAGCTATTGTGGAATTCTCTTTTCTTTTTTCGAGATAATTGCTAGCTACCAACTCTCTCCTCTCTCTCTCTCTCTCTCTCTCTCTCTCTCTCTCTCTCTCAGAGAAACTGTGTGTGTGTGTGTGTGTGTGTGTGTGTTGGAAGAAGAGGAAGTTAGAGAAGGGAGGGAGAGAGGAGGAGAGGGAGGAGGGGGTGGGGTGCAAATGGTGCTGAAGAATGTTCTGTGTCTGTACAGGTTGGCTGCTGTCTTGGTTTGTGGGTTTGATCTCTTTGATTCCTTGTCATGTGTGCATTACGCAATATTATCTGTCCTCTGTACTGCGAAATATGTTAAAAAAAAATAGTGATCTTAGATTTCGTTTGCTAAAAGAGTTTAGTTGAATCAGAGTGGTGATTTTAGGTAGCCGTAGTTAACACGATGAAGATCGTACTGTTTAAAGAGTTTGGAGTGTAAGGAATCTTTTCGTTTGGTTGGTTGGCTGGTTGGTTGGTTGGGTTTCTTTTCCATTTTTTCTATTCTTCTTTTTTTTCTTTTGAGTAGTTATATTCCTGTGTTCTATTTCTTCTTCTTCTCTTCTTCTTCTTCTTCTTCTTCTTTCACGTGAGTGTTGTATATCTTGCCTGAAGGAGACCTAAGAGGTCGAAACGCGTCGTGTTTTTTGTCTTGTGATTCGTTTGTCTACGTTTGTAGGCGGAGCCTAATAAATACTTTTAAAAATCTGTTTAGATTTCCGCCTGCAGTCGCCTCACTTTGTAAATAGATCTATTCATGACGTTTATACGTTGACCAGTGGTCTGGCAGCAGGACAGACAGGGCATGTGCTGCAGACATGTCTACGTCATGACGTCAGTCAGATCTGGACAGTGGAGGCACCGATGGTGACATTCTTCAGCAGCCTGGGGTACCAGCAGCAGCAGCAACAGCCCTTGTAGGAGAACTGTGTGTCGATCGGGAGGCGACTAAGACGAAGAGAAGAAGAATCTGCGTTGTATTTTTTTTATGACTATGTGACACTGTTCTTTCTCGTCGTCTGTGGCATTGTACTTCTGTAGTAATCATTGCCACTTGCAGCCACAGTTGGTGAGACAAGAGGCGAGCTCCATCACTGTGAAGAAGAAAATAATAATAGAGATGATGCTGGGACACAAGTGCAGTCGACAGGTAATTGGAATAATGCCGCCAACACTCACTATCTCATTTCGAGCCTAGAGCTCTCTCTCTCTCTCTCTCTCTCACACACACACACACACACACACACACACACACACACACACACACACACACACACACACACGCTGCCGTGATTAATTATTTAATGAAGAAGACAACAGAATTAATGATCTTCCTCTTTTTCTCAGGCCATCCAATAAACAAACTTTTTTTTTCGCTCTCGCTGTGTCTGAACTGTCAAGCTCCTTATTTCCTCCTCGTCACCAATCCTTTGTCTCACCGCTTGCTGTGGAGGAGGTGACGTGGGGACAGGGGGGCTGGGAGGATGGGGGAGGGGGGGGGGGGGGGCGGAGTAAAGGGGGGGGGGGGGAGGTGTACGACAGGGAGGACAGAGAAGATGGGAGCGTTATAACGAAAATGTGCGCCATCCGTGCCTTGCTCATTTAATGTTCACGGTGTGTGTGTGTGTGTGTGTGTGTGTGTGTGTTTTAAGTCGGAGAAGTGTCGAGATGAAGATCATCACATCCAGCAAAACCGTTGTGACCGTTCTAGAAGGCATGGCCTCGCTGCGTCCAACTGCAGGAATCGTTGTCTCGCAGACAACACAACAGGGAACTGGGAGAGAAGAGAAGGAAGGGAGAGGAGAGGAGAGGAGGGAGGAGGGGGGGGGGGGGGGGGGGGGGGGGGGACTGGTGGAGGGAGTGAGAGTAAAGTGGGAGTAGAAGTTGGGGAGGGGAGAGACAAAAAAAAAAAAAAGAAAGAAGAGATGAGTCATTGATACCTCACGATCGGTGATTAAGGCAGAACGACGAGGGAGATGGGGGAGGTGATGGGAAGAGGATGGTGTTGGGTGAAAGTAGAGAGGATGCAGTAGTGGTGGTGGTGGGTGGTGGTGGTTGGGGAGGAGGGGGGTTGAGGGGTGGGGATGGAGGTGGGGTTGTGCGTGGATGCTTTTGGAATGGTTCAGCGCGAAGAGGTGTCGGACCTAAAAGAGTCACCACACCAGATCACCCCTGGGCAATTTTCACTTGCACAAGGGTTGTTTAGTGTATGTGTATGTATTTTGTAGGCCGTCCATGCCCCTGATTCGATGCGTGCGAACCGCAAAATAATGATAATAAGAGTTAAGCTGTTCACAAAATATGGACGGGGAGAAAGTGTGTGTGATCGCCGTAGTAGAAACCGCACCAGATACAAAAATGATCCGTGTATGTGGTTGCAGAAGACTGAATGCTATGTGTGACTATAGATGAAAAGTGAACGATACTTGTAGAAGAAGAAGGCAGAACAGTATACCTGTTCATTCTTTCATTCCTCGTTCGCTCCGACCTACAACCCGTCATGGTTGTTTTTGGTTTTCGTTCCATGGAAGGCATTTAGGGACCACTCGGCCCCACAGGAGAGAGCGGAAGGGGTGAGAGGAAACAAAGGGAGAAAGAAAGAAAGAAAGAAAAGAAAGAAAGAAAAAGAAAGAAAAAAAGAAAAAAAAAGAGGAAAGGATGGGGGGAAATGTGGAAAAATTTGGAGGTTGGAGAATAAAAAAAAAAAAAGACTGAATAGTAATATTCATAATCCGAGAAAAAATGAGCAGTATTTGTAGTTGTAGAAGAAGACTATGAAGTGTTTGCAGTTGAAGATGACTGCACAAATCTATTTTTGAAGACGAAGACTGCACAGCATTTGTTGTTGAAGAAGAAGACAGAATAGCATTTGTTGTTGAAAGAGAAGACAGAAAAGCATTTGTTGTTGAAGAAGAAGAAGACAGAATAGCATTTGTTGTTGAAAGAGAAGACAGAATAGCATTTGCTGTTGAAGAAGACAGAATAGCATTTGTGCTGAAGGAGAAGACAGAATAGCATTTGCTGTTGAAGAAGAAGACAGAATAGAATTTGTTGTTGAAGGAGAAGACAGAATAGCATTTGTTGTTGAAAAAGAAGACAGAATAGCATTTGTTGTTGACGAAGAAGACAGAATAGCATTTGTTGTTGACGAAGAAGACAGAATAGCATTTGGTGTTGACGAAGAAGACAGAATAGCATTTGTTGTTGTTGAAGGATAAGACAGAATAGCATTTGTTGTTGAAGGAGAAGACAGAATAGCATTTGTCGTTGAAGGAGAAGACAGAATAGCGTTTGTTGTTGATGGAGAAGACAAACTAGCATTTATTTTTGTTGAAGGAGAAGACAGTATAGCATTTGTTGTTGAAGGAGAAGACAGAATAGCATTTGTTGTTGAAGGAGAAGACAGAATAGCATTTGTTGTTGAAGGAGAAGACAGAATAGCATTTGTTGTTAAAGAAGAAGACAGAATAGCATTTGTTGTTGTTGAAGGAGAAGACAGTACAGCATTTGTTGTTGAAGGAGAAGGCAGAATAGCATTTGTTGTTGAAGGAGAAGACAGTATAGCATTTGTTGTTGAAGGAGAAGACAGAATAGCGTTTGTTGTTGAAGGCGAAGACAGATTAGCATTTGTTCTTTAAGGAGAAGACAGTATAGCATTTGTTGGTTTAAGGAGAAGACAGTATAGCATTTGTTGTTGAAGGAGAAGACAGAATAATAGCCTTTGTTGTTGAAGAAGAAGACAGAATAGCATTTGTTGTTGAAGGAGAAGACAGTAGTATAGCATTTGTTGTTTAAGGAGAAGACAGAATAGCATTTGTTGTTGAAGGAGAAGACAGAATAGCATTTGTTGTTGAAGGAGAAGACAATAGCATTTGTTGTTGAAGGAGAAGACAGTATAGCATTTGTTGTTGAGGAGAGAAGACAGTATAGCATTTGTTGTTGAAGGAGAAGACAGAATAGCATTTGTTGTTGAAGAAGACGGAGCCATACATGTAGTATAAGATGAATTCATCACTCTCATCACTCTCTTTAAATGCTCGTCATCTCATAACTTCGTAAAGAAAATTTTCGGTTTTTTTTGTGTATAATAAACGAAAACGATAGCAGTTGAAAACCCGTATTGTATTGCTCTCCTTCTTTTTTCTTACCACACGCTAAGACATGTATCTGTCTAGAGGTTCCATGGTTCAAGTAGCTGCAGAAATGCGGCATCGTCGCAGTTTTGTCGCGGTGCCACTGCTGCACTGGAGGTCAAAAAGGTTAAAGAGGTGCTGTATTTTCTGTAAAACGTTCATGACTTTCAAGGTGAAACGCTTACCAGTGTACACGCACAGTTAATCATTTCCATCATCTCCAGTCTATTTCTCCTTTCTCTTTTATGCAATCGTTGTAAAAACCTTGTGATTTTTTTTTTAATGATAATATGAGGGGTTTTCACGATGAGTTGTATATTTTCCTTCACAACAACAACAACAACAACAACAACAACAACAACAACAACAACAACAAAAACATTTGAGAGAGAATTAAGCAAAAAGACGAAGAAACGAACAAACCCCGGGCAGTTGCTTCTGGGTCTTGAATAACTGACCTAACCAACCAACAACAAAAAAACTATCCGGGGTTGAAAAAAAAACCCCAGCGGGGATGGCTTCCGAACAGGTCTGTCACCGAGCCAGGCAAGAGTAATGAGACACACAAAAGAAAGATGTGGAAACTGATAACGATGGAAGGGATGGGGGGGGTGAGGAGAGAAGGAGGTGGGAGGAAGAGGGAGGAGGGGGAAGGAAGGGGGGGGGGGGGGTAGGGGGGAGGGGGGGGGGGGGGGGAGCCGTGAGCCAAGGCTGTGAGCCCAGACCTCAGAGACTATGGGTTGGGGGAGAAGAAGAGGAGGTTGGGGGGACAGGGGGGGGGGGGGGGGGGGGGGGCGGAGAGAGGGGGGGGAGGGGGAAGGGTTTGCCGGCTGCAAGCACCCAGGCTCACTAATGGCGGCTGCAGAAGGGGCACATTACATTTATAAACGTCGCAGTCACTTAGAGGTCCGGCCGACCGCGGCACCATCGGCCGGGTGGCGGGGATTGTGCGAAGGAGACAGTATCAGGTGGTAACGACTTCATCCCCATCACCGTCACCATCTGCACCACGCTGCCTCTTTTGGTCTGTGCCTTGGGGGGGGGGGGGGGGGGGGGGGGGGGGGGAAGAGAAAAAAAATGTCTGCGTGACCAAGGGAGAGAAGTGGGGGAAAGAAGAGAGCGCGTGGGGGCAGGGTAGGGTGGGTGGTGGGGAGGGGAAAGATGAAAGGGTAAAGAGAAAGAGCTAGGGAGGGGGATATTGGTGCTGGAGGGTGTGGAGGGAGGTGTGTGTGTGTGTGTGTGTGTGTGTGTGTGTGTGTGTGTGTGTGTGCGTGTGTGTTGTGTGGGGGGGGGGGGGGGGGGTTAACAAATGAGAGATCGGTTGTGTTGTTCTGTTAGTGAATATGAATGAGTCTTTGAGTGTGGGTGATAGCCTCTGCGCGCGCGCGCGCGCGCGCGTGTGTGTGTGTGTACGTGTGTGTGTG
>JADBJO010001710.1:5000-17500 GCA_016801955.1 Conus betulinus | reverse complement strand
GCAACCAGCATCAACTGTGGACATTTAAGGATCTTGTCCCCTCCTCCACTGATCTCAACACAAAAGACAGCATGTCAGTGAAATAGAACGAGAGAGAGAGAACAGAACACGCGAAAGAATGACAGGTGTATGGGACGCACAGATAGAATAACAAGAGTTTGCAGAGAGACAGGGCCGAACGCCCCATAAGCTCTGAAATCTCTCTCTCTCTCTCTCTCTCTCTCTCTCTCTCTCTCTCTCTCTCTCTCTCTCTCCCCAACTGTTGAAGGTCTGAGGAAGAACGAGGAAAGGAAATTAAAGTTGGGCCTCGGAAATTACATGACATTGTTTGTTTTACAGAATATCAATTTGTGTAATCAAATTCAGTCGCTTGCGACGAGTGTTTCTTCCCCCCTTTTTGAAGACATGTCTTCAACAGGTATTGTCAATCTCAATAAGAAAGAAGAGAGAGAGAGAGAGAGAGAGGGGGGGGGAGAGAGAGAGAGAGAGGGAGGGAGGGATGGAGGGAGGGAGAGAGAGAGAATTATGATATTAATGTTACAGAGCAATGAAGGAAGATTTTGGAGAAGGCAATTGCGTATATAATGCATTAATCAACGTGCTTTAGATAAACGTTTTGTTTCTGTCCGTCTCGATGTTTTCGACCACAGAGAGCAATGTACACTGGTAAGATGCAAATTTCGCACCATGTGCACAGTTCTTACAGTACTCACGTAACCTGAAAACTGCGTGTTTGTTCAGCAAAGATCAGAAGGTTTTTTTTCTTTTCAAGATTTTCTGAAAGTCCGTCTGCCTTGACTGCAAACAAAAGGAAATGTTGGGTCTGCAAAAAGTCAGCAATCCATTGTTCATGCTGCCAGAAGACGACAGTTCATAGTTGTTACTTGTTTCTGGCAATATTTTCAGCATGTCTGAGCGGTCAGACAAGCTTGTTTGGGATACGGCGTGAAACCCTCATACAGCCTTCTTTTGGATACGATGTGGAACCCCTACATGGCCTTCTTTTTGGATACGCTGTGGAACCCCCACACGGCCTTCTTTTTGGATACGATGTGAAACCCCCACACGGCCTTCTTTTTGGATACGCTGTGGAACCCCCACACGGCCTTCTTTTGGATACGATGTGGAACCCTCACACGGCCTTCTTTTTGGATACGATGTGAAACCCCCACACGGCCTTCTTTTCGGATACGCTGTGGAACCCTCACATGGCCTTCTTTTTGGATACGATGTGAAACCCCCCACACGGCCTTCTTTTTGGATACGATGTGGAACCCCTCACATGGCCTTCTTTTTGGATACGATGTGGAACTCTACGCCTCACACGGCCTTCTTTTTGGATATGGTGTGGAACCCCACACGGCCTTCTTTTAGATATGGTGTGGAACCCCACACGGCCTTCTTTTTGGATACGGTGTGAAACCCTCACATGGCCTTCTTTTTGGATACAATGTGGAATCCTAGGCCTCACACGGCCTTCTTTTTGGATACGATGTGGAACCCTCACACCGGCCTTCTTTTGGGATACGATGTGGAACCCCCACACGGCCTTTTTTAGGATACGATGTGGAACCCCCACACTTCAAATCTTTATAGGCTTACTTGCAAGACACTGAACAGTTCAAATGCAGTTATACGCGAGTCATCTGTCAAGACACTGAACAGTTCAAATGCAGTTATACGCGGGTCATCTGTCAAGACACTGAACAGTTCAAATGCAGTTATACGCGGGTCATCTGTCAAGACACTGAACAGTTCAAATGCAGTTATAGGCGGGTCATCTGTCAAGACACTGAACAGTTCAAATGCAGTTATACGCGGGTCATCTGTCAAGACGCTGAACAGTTCAAATGCAGTTATACGCGGGTCATCTGTCAATGTTCTGACCTTGGAGCATGTCAAGTGACTTCAGATTATTTGTTTGCAACTTATTTCTCTTTTACGTTTAGATGCAGGAACTCTGGGGTTTTTGTTTTGTTTGTTTGTTTTGTTTCTTTTTTATGTTAAAGTAGCCTCTATCAAAGTAATATGTCAAATTGTCTGAGCAGACATTTTTTTTTCTGTTGATATACCATTTCAAATAATTCATGACTGTTCATGCTTCATTTTTTTTTTAAATTTCATATTGATATCGTTGAAACTATTCTTTGTCGTTACTATGTTTGTTGCTGTTTTGCTTTTAACGCGCCTTGTGCTTTTCCTTGGAAAGGTCTCTGGGGACTGTGGGCCCATACAGTAAGACCGACCCTCCCTCCCTCCCTCTACCGCCCTGTGTGTAGGTACATAAAGGGTCTCTGGGGACTGTGGGCCCATACAGTAAGACTGTCCCTCCCTCTCCCTCTACCGCCCTGTGTGTAGGTACATAAAGGTCTCTGGGGACTGTGGGCCCATACAGTAAGACTGTCCCTCTACCTACCCCCTGTGTGTAGGTACATAAAGGTCTCTGGGGACTGTGGGCCCATACAGTAAGACTGTCCCTCTACCGTCCTGTGTGTAGGTACATAAAGGTCTCTGGGGACTGTGGGCCCATACAGTAAGACCGTCCCTCCCTCTCCCTCTACCGTCCCTGTGTGTAGGTACATAAAGGTCTCTGGGGACGTGGGCCCATACAGTAAGACTGTCCCTCCCTCTCCCTCTACCGTCCTGTGTGTAGGTACATAAAGGTCTCTGGGACTGTGGGCCCATACAGTAAGACTGTCCCTCTACCGCCCTGTGTGTAGGTACATAGGGGTCTCTGGGGACTGTGGGCCCATACAGTAAGACTGTCCCTCCCTCTACTGCCCTGTGTGTAGGTACATAAAGGTCTCTGGGGACTGTGGGCCCATACAGTAAGACCGTCCCTCCCTCTCCCTCTACCGCCCTGTGTGTAGGTACATAAAGGTCTCTGGGGACTGTGGGCCCATACAGTAAGACTGTCCCTCCCTCTCCCTCTACCGCCCTGTGTGTAGGTACATAAAAGGTCTCTGGGGACTGTGGGCCCATACAGTAAGACTGTCCCTCCCTCTCCCTCTCTACCGTCCTGTGTGTAGGTACATAAAGGTCTCTGGGGACTGTGGGCCCATACAGTAAGACCGTGTCCTCTCCCTACCGTCCTGTGTGTAGGGTACATAAAGGTCTCTGGGACTGTGGGCCCATACAGTAAGACTGTCCCTCCCTCTCCCTCTACCGCCCTGTGTGTAGGTACATAAAGGTCTCTGGGGACTGTGGGCCCATACAGTAAGACTGTCCCTCCCTCTCCCTCTACCGCCCTGTGTAGGTACATATAAAGGTCTCTGGGGGACTGTGGGCCCATACAGTAAAGACTGTCCCTCTACTGTCCCCTGTGTGTAGGTACATAAAGGTCTCTGGGGGACTGTGGGCCCATACAGTAAGACTGTCCCTCCCTCCCTCTCCCTCTACCGTCCTGTGTGTGTAGGTACATAAAGGTCTCTGGGGACTGTGGGCCCATACAGTAAGACTGTCCCTCTACTCCCTCTGTGTGTGTAGGTACATAAAGGTCTCTGGGGACTGTGGGCCCATACAGTAAGACTGTCCCTCCCTCTACTGCCCTGTGTGTAGGTACATAAAGGTCTCTGGGGACTGTGGGCCCATACAGTAAGACCCTCCTCTCCCTACCGTCCTGTGTGTAGGTACATAAAGGTCTCTGGGGACTGTGGGCCCATACAGTAAGACTGTCCTGTCCCTCTACCGTCCTGTGTGTAGGTACATAAAGGGTCTCTGGGGACTGTGGGCCCCATACAGTAAGACTGTCCCTCCTCTCCCTCTACCGCCCTGTGTGTAGGTACATACAGGGTCTCTGGGGACTGTGGGCCCATACAGTAAGACTGTCCCTCCCCTCTACTACCGCCCTGTGTGTAGGTACATAAAGGTCTCTGGGGACTGTGGGCCCATACAGTAAGACTGTCCCTCCCCTCTACCGTCCTGTGTGTAGGTACATACAGGTCTCTGGGGACTGTGGGCCCATACAGTAAGACTGTCCCTCTACTCTCCCTGTGTGTAGGTACATAGGGGTCTCTGGGGACTGTGGGCCCATACAGTAAGACTGTCCCTCCCTCTCCCTCTATCTCTGTTGTGTGTATGTACATCTAAGGTCTCTGGGGACTACGGGCCATACATTGAGACTCTCCCCACCCAATCGGCCTACCCCCTCTCTCATTCTACATAAAGGTCTCTGGGGACTGTGGGCCCCCTACTCTCTCTCTCTCTCTCTCTCTCTCTCCTCTCTCTCTGTACTTTCTTTGGTCCTACCCACCCCACTCGGGGACTCCCTCACTCCCCCCCATACCACCCCCCCCCCCCTCCCCCCCCCTCCCCCGTCCTGTGTCTCTCTCTCTCTCTCTCTGGGGACTGTGGGCCCATACAGCAAGACTGAGTCCATAATCATAACCTCAGTGGTGTAGGTACTGACGAATGTGTGAGTCCATAATCAGTAACCTCCCCTCCCTCTACCCCGCTGTGATGTATTATACATATGGGTCTCTGGGTCCTGAGCCCATGTGATAATGTATCTAACATCCCTGTGGTAGGTACTGAGGGTCTGTGTGACTCCATAATCATACCTAAGACGGTCTGTCCCTGACTATGTCTGTGTGTTGGTACATCTATTCGAGCAACTTTTTTTTTTAAATGATCGTCAATCGGCCTACCCTTATGGTCTCTTGGTGCTGATGATGGCCTCCTTTCCATCTCCTCTCTCCCCCTATCTCCTCTCTCTCTCTTTCCCCCCCCCCCCTCCCTCTCCTCTCTCTTCCCCCACCACCCACCCCCCCCCTCTCCGTCTCCTCTCTCTCTCCCCTCTGTCTTTCCCCCCACCCCCCCGGCCTACCTCCCCACCCCCACCCCCCCCCCCCCCCACCCACCACCCCCGCCTCTTGTTCTCTGTCCTTCTCCGTGCCCGTTCATGAGAATGTGCACGTGAATCATAACCTCAGTGGTTTTGTACTGACGAATGTGTGAGTCCATAATCCCTCAGTGGGGTTGTACTGATGAATGTGATAATTATAACATGAGTGGGGTTGTGCTGATGAATGTGATAATTATAACATCAGTGGGGTTGTACTGATGATATGTGTGAGTCCATAATCATAATCTCAGTGGGGTTGTACTGATGAATGTGTGCGCGTGTTTGTTTGTGTGTATTCGAGCAAATTTTTTTTTAATCATCGTCTGTATGTCAACAGAGGATTCACAGATGCTTGTGATCATCCCCTTACCCCCCCCCCCTTCTCCGCCCCCCCCCCCCCCCCCCATCTTCCTCACAACCCATCCCTACCCCCCTTCCCCCTTCCCCCAAAAAAAATGGTTCCAGGCATATGCTTGGTAATCTCGCCGGCGTTGGGCCTATTCCCTTAAAAAAGCCAGAACCAACACTGCACATGAACAGTGTGGGCCGGACCATGGAACCTGTCCCACAAAGAAAACTGGACGAAAATAGGAATCAAGTATTCATAGCTCCTGTCACTCATCCAGGGCACTCCAGAAGGAGGTCACGTGACAAGCACGCGCGGGCTTCCAGTCTTCCACCCCCCCACCCCACCCCCCCCCCCCCCCCCCCCCCCCCCCCCCCCCACACACACACACACACACACACACACACGTCAGACGACCGACAGAGGCAGGCGAGGGCACGACCTGGTGGGGTCCACCGTCTGAACATGGCGGTAAAGGGAGGAAACCCTGACATTTAGGCCTGCTTCACCCCCCCCCCCCCCCCCCTTCTCCCCACCCGTCAGCCTCTGCTTCTGTTCGCTGACAACCTGTTTCTTGTCCTGCCCGCCGGGTCGCCATTGTTGTTGCTATCTTGGCGGGAAAATTATATCCCCCCCCCCTTTTCTCCTTGCACGCGCGTGTTGTGTGTTGGTGTTGGGGTGGAGGCGTCAGCAGCCTGGGTAGTAGTAGTAGTAGCCTGGTGCCTGGGTTCTCTCCTGGATGACTCGGATGGGTTTCATAGTTCGCGGGGAACGCTTGGTTTGGAATTACTTACTGGTGGCAGGGGGACCGGCAGAGAAAACATGATGGTCAGCGTAGATTAACTGCTGTGCTGTTCGTGATTGGGGGGTGGGGGGGGGGGGGGGGGGGGGGGGTGATTAGCTGGCAGGTCATTGTAGCCTTGACATGAACTTTTTTTTTTTGTTCTCAGTGTCTCGACAGCTGGCATTCCTGTAGTTCGTTATCGATACGCTCTTATCAAATGAATGTGAACAGATAAACTCTCTCTCTCTCTCTCTCTCTCTCTCTCTCTCTCTCTCTCTCTCTCTGATAGAGACAAATCGGTCAAAAGAATAAAAGCAGGACGGCAGTAGCGAGTATGTGTGTGTGTGTGTGTGTGTGTGCGTGTGTGTGTGTGTGTGTGTGTGTGTGTGGCAGGGGGGGGGGGGGGGACGGTGATGGGGGCGAGACACCTGCCGAGAAATAGAGGCAGAAATATGCTCTCGTTTGAACGATTGGCTAATAGTCAGCTGACTTATCTAGCTCGGGCAAATTTGCCTCGATTTTTCCACCACTGACGTTCGTGAACGATCTCTTCGCCTCCGTGCATAACTCTTGATGCTTTCCCACTGCAGAAGAATCTGCAGGGAGGGTTTGACAGCAGAGTGTCTTCAGAGAAGAAACACCAGCACCCTTCCCTCCTCAGACAAGCAGTTTGGCCTTGACCTCCTCACACTCTGAGAGGGTCGGGTCGCATCTAGATCTTTACACCTCGATGCCCTTATGCTGCTAGGATGTTTTTCTTTGGCATTGCCGCGATTCGAACCAGCAACTCTTTGAGGGATGGGGCGTTTTAGGCGTTGCCTTTTTTTTTTTTTTTTTTTTTTTTTTTTTTTAGAAGGACGTCTTACCCACATCGCTATAGTATACTTGTACTAAGGAAATTTAAGCGTTATAAAATTCATTTTCGTTTGATTGAATGTTACTTTATTTCATATTTCTCCACAAAGAGATACGAATCGTTTTAGCTGCTTGTCTCATTGCCTTCAGAATTCTGGTCCTGGTCATATCAGAAATCCAGAGCTGCTTTTTGTGACTATAGACTGAAGAGTCTACAATTCCCCTCGCTCCAAATTCTATGTACAGGGTTTGGGCTTGGAAATCAGACTGCCTCAAGTTGTTAGCTGGACCGGCATAATGTTCACCGTTGTAGCTATGAGTCCGCTTCATTCTGTTTTCCTGGTATTATTGGTATCAGCTATGACTTCTCCCCCATAGACTAAATAATTTTGTATGGCGGGGGCCTTCGCTCTCACCTGACCTATTCCAGTTAGCTAAAGAGGGCTCACCATCCACACGCACCTCCGTTGATATGGTAACGGATATAGGCATTCCAGGGGGATTAGGCAGAGGGGCGTATTTAACACACACTACCTTAAAAATGGCACTTTGTGTAAAATGGCACTTTGTGTATATATTTGCGCCCACAAGATTCAAACTCAAAACACGTCACTGAGGATTTGGTGCCTAACCACCGGGCCATGCTAGAGGCGGAGCCCTTCCTTCGTGTTAATAGACACGTACACACGTATATTCCACACACACACACACACACACACACACACACACACACACACACACACACACACACACACATGCACACATGCGCACGCACGCACGCACGCACGCACACACACACACACACACACACACACACACACACACACACACACACACACACACACACACGCATACACACACGCACGCACGCACACACACGTGCATATGGTTCTCTCTCATGCAGCTAGAGAGGGGTTTCCTAGTTATAATATATTTCCTTAATTCTATGTTCCTAGTTTCTTCACCTTCACCTTCAACCCCCCCACCCCCAATTTTTTTTTTGTTTGTTTAAATCTTTGCCGAGTCATTATCAGTGACGGATGAATTGTTAGCCTGCACTTGTTTTCCCCCACTATATTTAATTGCTCGGCATTATATGTTTGGTCAATCAGTGGGAGATTGCATCTCTTAGGAGATCCAAGTAAAGGTTATTCTGTACAATTTCTTAGCCGCTGACAATGCTTGGGTTATTATTGAACAGCAGAGCTGACCACTCAGACTGTTCCGTATCTTTTGATCTCCCTTGCATCCTTGAATGGATCCTCAGGCATTGTAGGCTCAAAGATTGTCCCCTACACTTTATACTGTTGGCATAATGTTTTTTGGTTTTTCAGCAACGATTTTCCTCTCCACGCTTTCGTTTTGTTTTCATTTTACTACCCTTCGCTGGCTGCTTTGGGGGTGCCGTTCGATTCTTTTTTTGAACCCTTGGTGGAGAGAACACCACAGAGTTATGGACTGTGGTGTGTCTCTATTTGACGCCAAGAGCACAGACACAGTCAGCCGTGTCTCCCTGATGAGTCCGATCCAGCGGACGAAAGGCCTAGGAGCAGGCAATACCAAGAAGGCCTAGGAGCAGGCAATACCAAGAAATCTGTCTACGAGAGGGATTCGGATGGATCTCTCATGCAGCTAGTGAGAGGTTTCCTAGTTACAATATATTACCTTAATTCTATGTTCCTAGTTTCACCTTCAACACCCCCCCCCCCCCCAAATTTTTTTTGTTTGTTTAAATCTTTGCCAAGTCATTATCATAATGACGGAAGAATTGTTAGCCTGCACTTGTTTTTTCCCCCCTCTATTTAATTGTTCGGCATTATATATATATATATATATATATATATATATATATATATATATATATATATATATATATATATATATGCGCATGCGCGCGCGCACACACACATACACACGAGCGAGCGCGCGCGTGCACACATAGACACGCACAAAACACACATGCTTTACAGCATAACCATGCACTAGAGCACACGCGCGCGCGCGCTCACACACACACACACACACACACACACACACACACACACACACACACACACACACACACGTGACGTAATACTGGTAATATATCATGGAAATTGGTTATATATCTGCTGCTGAATCGTCCCCGTGGAGTAAGGAGTCGCTCTGATCTTTTACACCGCCAAGTGGCAAGGATGAGGAGGAGAGGTCACTGGAAGAATGAGGAAGAGGTCATTGGAAGAATGAGAAGGAGAGGTCATTAAAAGAACGAGGAGAGTCATTGGAAGAATGAGGAGGAGAGGTCATTAAAAGAATGAGGAGGAGAGGTCACTGGAGTAATGAGGAGGTGAGGTCATTGGAAGAATGAGGAGGAGAGGTCATTGGAAGAATGAGGAGGTGAGGTCATTGGAAGAATGAGGAGGAGAGGTCATTGGAAGAATGAGGAGGAGAGGTCATTGGAAGAATGAGGAGGAGAGGTCATTAGAAGAACGAGGAGAGAGTCATTGGAAGAATGAGGAGGAGAGGTCATTGGAAGAATGAGGAGGAGAGGTCATTGGAAGAATGAGGAGAAGTCATTGGAAGAATGAGGAGGAGAGGTCATTGGAAGAATGAGCAGGAGAGGTCATTGGAAGAATGAGGAGGAGACGTCATTGGAAGAATGAGGAGGAGAGGTCATTGGAAGAATGAGGAGGAGAGATCACTGGAAGAATGAGGAGGTGAGGTCATTGGAAGAATGAGGATGTGAGGTCACTGGAAGAATGAGGAGGTGAGGTCATTGGAAGAATGAGCAGTAGAGGTCATTAGAAGAATGAGGAGGAGAGGTCATTGGAAGAATGAGGAGGAGAGGTCATTGGAAGAATGAGGCGGAGAGGTCACTGGACGAATGAGGAAGAGAGGTCATTGGAAGAATATGTAGGAGAGGTCAGTGGAAGAATGAGAGGAGAAGTCCTTGGAAGAACGAGGGGGATAGGTCACTGGAAGAATGAGGAGGAGAGATCATTAGAAGAATGAGGAGAGGTCATTGGAAGAATGAGGAGGAGAGGTCATTGGAAGAATGAGGAGAGGTCATTGGAAGAATGAAGAGGTGAGGTCATTGGAAGAATGAGAAGGTTAGGTCATTGGAAGAATGAGGAGGAGAGGTCATAAGAAGAATGAGGAGGAGAGGTCATTGGAAGAATGAGGAGGAGAGGTCATAAGAAGAATGAGGAGGAGAGGTCATTGGAAGAATGAGGAGAGGTCATTTGGAAGAATGAGCAGGAGAGGTCATGGAAGAATGAGGAGGAGAGTAATTGGAAGAATGAGGAGAGGTCATTGGAAGAATGAGGAGGAGAAGTCATTAGAAGAATGAGGAGGAGAGGTCACTGGAAAAATGAGGAGGAGAGGTCATTGGAAGAATGAGGAGGAAAGGTCATTGGAATAATGAGGAGGTGAGGTCATTGAAAGAATGAGGGGAGGTCATTTGAAGAATGAAGAGGAGAGGTCATTGGGAGAATGAGCTGAAGAGGTCATTGGAGAATGAGCAAGAAAGGTCATTGGAAGAATGAGGAGGAGAGGTCATTGGGAGAATGAGGAGGAGAGGTCATGGAGAGAATGAGGAGGAGAGGTCATGGAGAGAATGAGGAGGAGAGGTCATTGGGAGAATGAGGAGGAGAGGTCATTGGGAGAATGTAAAGGAGAGGTCATTTGGAGAATGAGGAGGAGAGGTCACTGGGAGAATGAGGAGGAGAGGTCACTGGGAGAATGAGGAGAGGTCATCGGAAGAATGAGGAGGAGAGGTCATTGGGAGAATGAGGAGGAGAGGTCATTGGGAGAATGAGGAGGAGAGGTCACTGGGAGAATGAGGAGGAGAGGTCACTGGGAGAATGAGGAGGAGAGGTCATTGGAAGAATGAGGAGGAGAGGTCATTGGAAGAATGAGGCGGACAGGTCATTGGAAGAATGAGGAGGAGAGGTCATTGAAAAATGAGGAGAGGTCATTGGAAGAATGAGGAGAGGTCATTGGAAGGATGAGGAGGAGAGGTCATTGGAAAATGTGGAGAGGTCATTGGAAGAATGAGGAGAGGTCATTGGAAGGATGAGGAGGAGAGGTCATTGGAAAAATGAGGAGAGGTCATTGGAAGAATGAGGAGAGGTCATTGGAAGGATGAGGAGAGGTCATTGGAAGAATGAAGAGAAGAGGTCATTGGAAGGATGAGGAGGAGAGATCATTGGAAGAATATGGAGAGGTCACTGGAAGAATGAGGAGAGTCATTGGAGGATGAGGAGGAGAGATCATTGGAAGAATGTGGAGAGGTCACTGGAAGAATGAGGAGAGTCATTGGAAGAATGAGGAGGAGAGATCATTGGAAGAATGTGGAGAGGTCACTGGAAGAATGAGGAGAGTCATTGGAAGAATGAGGAGAGTCATTGGAAGAATGAGGAGAGTCATTGGAAGAAGAAAGGAAACGGACTGAAATAGACCAGTCCAATAATCAAAAGATCAAACGTCTGCGTTGAGAATTGATCAGAGAACACCACCTCTCTCTCTTTCTCTCTCTCTCTCTCTCTCTCTCTCTCTCTCTCTCTCTCTCTCTCTCTCTCTCTCTCTCTCTCTCTCTCTCTCTCTCTCTCTCTCTCTTTATCTATCTGTTGGTCTGTCTGTCTGTCTCTGTTTGTCCGTCTGTTTGTGTGTTTTTCTGTCTGTCTGTCTCTTGACTCTCTCTCTTTCTCTCCGTCTGTCTGTCCTGTCTGTCTGTCTCTCTCTCTCTCTCTCTCTCTCTCTCTCTCTCTCTCTCTCTCTTTCATACTCTTTGCGCGCGTCCCTCTCTCCCTCCGTCCCTCTGTCCCTCCCCCTCTCTCTCTCTTGCTCCCCATCCCTCCCTTCCTCCCCCCCCCCCTCCTCTCTCTCTCTCTCTCTCTCTCTCTGCCTTTCTAATACCCCACCACCCCCCGTCCTTATAACCTTTTTCCCTAAAAATAAATAGCTGATATCTGCATATACAAAATGTGTACACCTACTCTCTCTCTCTCTCTCTCTCTCCTCTCTCTCTCTCTCTCTCTCTCTCTCTCTCTCTCTCTCTCTCTCTCTCTCTCTCCTGTCCGAAAATTGAACAGATACCTGTATAATAAGAAGTGTGTACAATCTCTCTCCCCCCCCCTTCCCCTCCCCTTTTCTCTCTCTCTCTCTCTCTTTCTCTCTCTCACTCTCTCTCCTGTCCGAAAATTGAACAGATACCTGTATAATAAGAAGTGTGTACAATCTCTCTCCCCCCCCCCTTTCCCTCCCCTTCTCTCTCTCTCTCTCCCTCTCTCTCTCTCTCTCTCTCTCTCTCTCTCTCCCTCCTCTCTCTCTCTCTCTCTCTCTCTCTCTCTCTCTCTCTCCCTCGTAATCGGCTCAGCCATCCCACCAACCCACCCACCCCGAACCTTGACCCCCAACCCCCACCCCCTGCTAAAAATAGAAAAGATATCTGTATGTCGTTGCTCAGCGATATGAACACAAAACTACAACGCTCCACTCTGTGTGCTACCCTCTTCCATCCCTACCCCTCTACCCCCCACCCCCCCATCAACCGCCATCTCTCTCTCTCTCTCTCTCTCTCTCTCTCTCTCTTCTCTCTCTCTCTCTCTCTCTCTGTGTGTGTGCCTGTTTTTGTCTCTCTCCCTCTCCCTGTCTCTCCATCTCCCTCTTTCTCTCTCTCTCTGTCTTTCTCT
>JADBJO010001710.1:0-2500 GCA_016801955.1 Conus betulinus | reverse complement strand
GACTAGCTTTTCTTTTTTTTCCTTTTTTTGATATCTTTTTGGGCTGGCGTTTTAAACTAGCTTTTTTTTTTTTTTTTTTTTTTTTTTTTTTTTTTTCCGACAGGCATTTTTTGCCGACTGTATCATATTTTAGCTGAACCTGATACTTTCTTTTTATGGAACGGTATGTTTTCTTTTGGCTGGTAGAATTTTACGGGCGGGTACTTTCTTTTTATGGAACGGTATTGTTTTCTTTCGGCTGGTAGAATTTTGCGGGTTGGTACTTTCTTTTTATTTAGAACGGTATTGTTTTCTTTCGGCTGGTAGAATTTTGCGGGCTGGTACTTTCTTTTTATGGAACGGTGTTGTTTTCTTTTGGCTGGTAGAATTTTTGCGGGCTGGTACTTTCTTTTTATGAACGGTATTGTTTTCTCTTTGGCTGGTAGAATTTTGCGGGCTGGTACTTTCTTTTTATGGAACGGTATTGTTTTCTAGCTGACAGAATTTTGCTGGCTGATGGTTTCTTTTTATGGAACAATATTTTGTTGTTGTTTGTTGTTGTTGTTGTTGTTGTTGTTGAGGGCATTTTTGTTTGTTTTTGGTTTACCCGGTATTGCCTTTTGACTGGATGGTATTCTCATGTTACTGGCTGTTTTTTGTCCTTTTTTTTTTTTACGGCGTGGTATTTTTTACTAGCTGGGTATTAATCATCTCTTCACAGGGCGGTTTTGTCGTTTTTCTCCGGCTGGTATTATTGTTTTACAGGGCAGTAAAGTCTTTCTTTTCTGTTACTGTCTGATGCCTTTTTTTTTTTTTTTTTAATCTGTTGGTGCTGAATTTTTACCGGCAGATTTTGTATGTTTGATATATGGTACTTTCCACTGGTTGGTATCATTTTTCAGTTGTCTGTGTTGTCATTTTACTGACTGGTATCCTTTTTTTCTCTGTATGGTATTGTATTCTTTTACTGGATGATTTTGTCATATTTTTACTGTCTGATACGCATTGTTTAGTGGGTGGTATTTGGGGCTTTTTATGGGTTCATGATAATCTTTTTGTTGGCTAGTAATGTCGTTTAGAGAGAAGAGAGTAGAGAGGAGAGAGAAGAGAGAGAGAGAGAGAGAGAGGAGAGAAGAGAGAGAGCGGAGAGATCAGGAGAGAAGAGAGAAGACAACGGACAGGAAACAAGACAGAGCGAGACCAGGAGAGGGGCAGACAGGACCCAGACAGACAGACACCGACACAGGAACATACAACACACAGAGCGAGGAGAGACAGGCGACTGTGGAAGCAAACATAGACAGAGAAATACAGAGACAGAGAGAGAGGGAAAGTGATTAGAAAACAGACACAGGCACCAGAGAGAGACTACAATAGTTATCGAAACCATTCTTCCCTCGGTATGAAACTGATAGCTCCTCCCCAGATAGACAAGACAGGAATCAGAGAGAGAGAGAGAGAGAGAGAGGCGAGAGAGAGAAGAGAGAGAGGGAGGAGGATAGACGAGAGAGATGAAAGACGCAAACACGGACAAACGACAAAGTGGCAGGCAAAATCATTCTGAGAGAGAGAGAGAGAGAGAGAGAGAGAGAGAGGAGAGGAGGAGAGAGAGAGACAGACAGACAGACAGGACAGGACAGAGGGACCACACATGTGAAGATGAAAAGAATCAAACACTGGCAGACAGACTACAGAAGTGTGGCAATCGAAATCATTCTTCCCTAATTTGAAAAAAATAATACCCCCCCCCCCTTTCCCCTCCCCTCTCCTCCTCCCTGCGGAGCGTCCCAACAAAAAGGAGAGAAACTGAAATAAACAAAAGAAAAGAAAGAAAGAAAGAAAAAAGAGAGAAAGAAAGAAAAAAAAAAAGAAAGAAGAAAGAGCTTTCGAGGGGGAACAGAACAGAAAGAAAAGAAATGAAAAGAAAGAAAGAAAGAAAGAGAGAGAATGAAAGAAAGAAAGAAAAAGAAAGAAAAAAAGAAAGAAAAAAGAAAAGAAAAGAAAAGAGAAAGAAAAAAACAGCAGACCAGAAATGGGGTAATGGCGGATTGTTGCCGCGAGGGGAAAGCTCAGGCGTGCGTTGTGTTCATTACTACACGATTAGGAGAATAAGATTTCGCCAGTATTTGTCCCAGCGAAAGCAGGGGTCATCGGTGTTTGAGCTGTCTCTATGTACAGTGAAGAGGAGTAATCTGTGATTTAAGAAGACAGAGAGTCTGCACCCCCCCCCCCCCCCCTTCCTCCTCCTCTTCCCTTTTCCTCCCTCCACCTCACCCGTCTTCCTCCCCCCCCCCCCCCCTCTCCCTCCCAACCATTTCCCGGTAGCGGCGAAAAGTTGTACAAACCGATTTCCATCATGTCTTCTCAAACAGCCGGAAGGGTGACAGCAACGACCGTTACGATACGTTGGAGTATTCTCCCGTTAACACCCCGCGCTCACGTTTGATTGGCTGGAGCATCGGCCACAGCCAGTCGGAAAAGACTAGGTTTTGAGACGTTGTGTGCTGAGGGTGTGAATAAT
>JADBJO010001709.1:530000-535392 GCA_016801955.1 Conus betulinus | reverse complement strand
GCCTATGTTTATATTATCCGTGTGTCCTGTAGCGAGCGCGCGCACCCACACACTCACATGCTTTCCTTCCCCACCCTCAACCCTCCGAAGATCCTCACTCAAGTCCATTTCCGAACAGATACTCACTCCTCACCTCTACCCCCCTCCTCCCTCCCCCCCTCCGCCCTCCCGCCTTCAACGACCTTTTGTTGGTCAATACAGACCCGTTTGAAAAAAAAATTATGCAGCCATCCTCTATCCCACCCACTCCTGAACAAAAAACAAAAAACACCCCAAAAAACAAACAAAAAAAAATTCAGCCTTCATCTTCTGAAAAAAAAAGGAAGAACCCGGCAAAGAAAATTAATGAGAAAAGAGCGAGAGGGCGAACAGGTAGGAGAAGGGGAGTGGGTGGGCTGGCGGACTGGGACGGGGGGAGTTGGGGGGGGGGGGGGGGGGGGACCAGGCGAAAAGAAATACAGCCGGAAGAAAATAGCAAACTACACAGCGTCAACCACTTCAAGAACCGGCGGGATGTCACCGTGATATATTCCGATGAGAGAGAGAGAGAGAGAGAGAGAGAGAGAAGAGAGAGAGAGAGAAATCCTTCGAAGAAAATCTCCTTTCCTTTGAAACGTTTTTTTAGTTTTCTTTTCCGGAACATGGTTCTGTTTTTTTTTGCGTACTAGATTCTAGTCCAGTAAAGCCTCCTCTTTTTTTTTTTTGTTCCAAAACATTTTTTGGTCCTTTTTCACACACCCCCCGCCTCCGCCCCCCCCCCCAACCCCCCCCCCCTCCTCCCCCCCCCCCCCCCCCCCCCCCCCCCCCCCCCCCCCCCCCCCCCCCCCCCCACCCCTGCTAACAGTCTCCCACTCTATCGAAAGATTTTTTTTTTCAGGATAATGTATTTACTTACATACAAAGTCTCCCTCTCTGTAGAAACACATGCTTTGAAGAAATATCTCTCTTCCTCCTTTAAAAAAACACACACCCTTTTTTAACACTTTTTTTTTTTTCAAACTAGATTTAGCTCTGGACGAAGTTTCCCTCCTTTCAACAACTTTTCGTTTCTGCAAAATTTTCAGTTTGAAAAACGAGGTGACTGAGGTCGGAAAAGTTTTGTAAAATTACAACGAAACGGTGTTAGTTCCCGCCGCAGGTACAGACAAACAGATGACGGGACGAGACACAATGCATTCCGATCTCTTGGGTCTTCGTCAGGAAAAAAAAAAACAAACCATGTTTAGGACAATGAAAACCAAGAACGAGAAACCACTTACCTTTTCATATTCGACGCAAAATGGCTTGCTCCTGATTCAGCACTTTTCTGTTTGAAATCCATCTGCTGTTCAATGTAAACAAGATTAATCTCGTCAACAAGATTACCTTTTTTTCCCTCCACCACCCCCGCCTTTACAAATTTTTTTTTGTCTTTTTTTTTTTTTTTTTTTTTATTTGCTTGATCTTTTTTTTTTACTTTTCTTCTTTACTTTTGGCTTTGTTTTTAAGGCGGTCTTTTTTTCTTTTTCTTTTTTTTTTGTACCCTTCAACACTCACGCACCATGCGAGTCTGTATGTTTCATTGCTATTAATGGACATCATTTTGCTGATTTTAATGTTTTGGATTTTGTTACAGCGCGTCAGGGTTGTTTTTGTGCTAGTGTTTAGTGTTCTGACACTTTCACACCGTGTGTAACAAAAGATACAAAGGTTAGGAAAGAAAGAAAGAAAAGAAAAAGAAAAAAAGAATAAATAAAATAAATAAATTTAAAAAAAAAAAAAAGAAAAGACCCGGACATCTTCCGGGAACCATCCTTGAAACGAAAGACTAAAATAAGTACGCAAGGACGATACCAGATGTGCGCGAAGGAGAAACGGGAGGAACAAAAACAAAGAAGAGAGAGCGAGACAGGGAGATCGAGCGAGAGAGAACGAGAGAGAGAGAGAGAGAGAGAGAGAGAGAGAGAGAGAGAGAGAGAGAGAGAGAGAGAGAGAGAGAGAGAGACAGACAGACAGACAGACAGACAGAGAGAGGGAGTCATGGAGAGAGTTTCTATCCTCCTTTGTCTCCCCCCTCCCTTTTTTCTGATCAGCCCCCAAGTCTGTGTGTTTATTCTTAATCGATGGACATCGCTTGTTTCTTCTTTAGTGGCGATTTGTTACACAGTTATATGCCTGGTATTTTTGGACCTAGTGTATATAGTTCATATTTTGCTTGCTTGTAACACTCCCATTGTATATTCATATCTTTTTTTGCTCATGGGACAAAGATTATCTTGTCAATCTTGCTTTAACAAGGTTAATTTTTTTTTTTAACAAGATTACCTTGTCAAAAAGATTAACCTTGTTAAAGCAATATTAACCTTGTCAACAGCCACTTTGCGCCGAATATGAGAAGATAAGTGTTTTTTGTTCTTGGTTTTCAGTGTCCTAAATGTTGTTTTTTTTTTGCCTGAAGAAGACCCAAGAGGTCGAAAATGGATGGTGTTTTTCCTCCTGTGATCCGTTTGTCTGTATCCTGGGGTGGAACAAACACCGTTTCTTTCTGTTCAGATTTTGCAAATTTTTTGTTTATATAGTAGATTTAATTTTCAACGAGGGGACCCTTTCAGAACCTTGTCTTTAACATTAGTGTCTTTTTTTTTTTCCACACTGGATTTCAGTCCCAGCAAAGACTCCCTTTCATATTTTTTTCCAGAAACATTTTTGTCTTTTTCCGAATTAGAGTCCCAAACAGGCAGGCAGACGGACAGACAGACAGACAGACAGACAGAGACAGACACAGACACACACACACACACAAACACACACACACACACACACACACACACACACACACACATCGTCGACTTCTGTAAACTTTCTTATGATTAGTATCTGATAAAACTGCGCGCACTTATTAAAGGTGGAAGCCCGGAGACGAGAATTTTTTTTTTTTACTACTTCTTCCACCCCGCCCCCCCCTCCACTTTTCCCAGTCAGCACCCCCCCCCCCCCCCCCTCCATTTTTGTCCTATCTCGCCCCAAACCATTCGTCCTTCAGCCCCCATGTATTTTCGTTCCTTCCACACAGGCAGATCCTGCGGGTTCGTTCGCAAGTTGTTCTCACGAGAGTAACAATGCCGACAGCTCATCCAAACGATCAGATAACGTTACTTTTTTTTTTTTTTTTTTTTTTCTGTCCCATCTTCTGTGTCACCTCAGTGGCAGTGCACCCACGCCGCCCATTCCGACACCCCGTCCACAGCCACAGCCCGGTCAGTCCCGCCGCAACCCCGGCACCGGGAACAGTCACTGTCAAGTCGTCAAGTGGCAATCCACTGGAGGAGACACTGCGCTGCTGCCGAGTCATTTCGGTGGTGTTCAGTGGCGCCACCTACTAAGCTCCCTACTGACGACAATACTTGCTTAGTCGTGGAGCCGGCGTGAGTGAGCTCTCCCTCCCTCTGGAGGGCGCCACCACGTCCGTCCACGACAGCCCCCATGGACTCGCCGATACCGGTGACCCCGACGGAATCAAACCAAGGCCACATCCGTGGAGAGGACATCGAAACTGAGGTCACCATGAGAGCAGGGCATGAAGAGCCACAGAATTTGAGACTTTTTTTTTTTATGTTGATCGATGAGAATGAGATGATGATGATGATGCTACGGATTTCCATTTCGGTCTGAGACTACATGACAGGGCTGTACTCTACGTTTCCTTTCATAATATATCCCGGCGTCAACCAGGCCTGCGAGATACAGACACCTGCAGTGTTGGTCAGGAAATTTGAGTAACACTCTCAGAGACGCATCCATTAAGTGGATGAAACTCGACTGTGTGGTCCCAGTCTTCCCAGCTGAGCCCGTAGCAAACTCAACTCTGTGTAGGAGCCGGTCGGAGCAGAAAAATCCCACATGACTCCGATGGGAATCGAACCGACGACCTCCCAGCCGGGAGTCCGCGATGCTAACCATTTCGCCACGGTGGCTGGTCAATGTTACTATATTTGGTATAGAAGGTAAGGGGAGGGGGGGGGGGGGGGGCGCTAATGGCTGAACAAAATAGACCTGCTCCAGGGAAAAAAAATCAAGGGAAGCAAACGCCTGTCTCTCCATTGCAAATAGAGTTTATTTTTCCTGTGGCATCAGTTGTCGGATCAATGGAGCACGTAAGGCGGTGATTTTCTTTCTTTTTTTTTTTTTTTTCCCTAAGGCTAAAATCCACCTCTTTAATTTTTTGGTGCTTCACACTGTCCTCTTCATTTAAAAAAAAAAAAAAAGCGAAAAAAAAAATTTCCACTACTAGGTGATTTTTTTTTTTCTCCAACCAGTCTCTTACACACCATGCATAGTCTGTATGTTCTCTTATAAATGGACATATTTTTTTGTGTGCTGATTTTAGTGTTTTGGCGCTTGATACAAAGTGTCTGGGTTTGTTGATGTTCTAATGTGTGGTGTGCTGGCACACTCACTGATAATGTGTTGCTTGTACAAGAAAACAACGTTGATGAAACGAAAGACTTATTATTTTCAGTTTTTTCCTTTCGTGTTATGCACACACACACAACACACACACACACACACCACACACAACACACACCGGACACAACACACACACACACACCACACACTCTCTCTCTCTCTCTCTCTCTCTCTCTCTCTCTCTCTCTCTCCTCCCCATCCTTCCCCGCCTCTCTCTCTTTTGTTCAAAATATGTCAACAATGGTAGTTACTATTGCAAATAGAGTTACCTTTCCACGGTTTGCGGGGTCAAGCAAATAGAACCAGAGAGTGAGATGTTCCGATTGAAAGCGCGCGCCAGGATAACCATCCAGATTTCGACGGTCTGCGTCACAGGCGCACGTTTCACATCCGAGTTTAAACGTTTTCCTCTCTCTCTGTCTCTCTGTCTCTGTGTCTGTCTGTCTGTCTGTCTGTCTGTCTGTCTCTCTCTCTGTGTCTCTCTCTCTCTCTCTCTGATTTAACTGTTAGGCATACATGATGACTGATGGTAAGAAATTGCTTTGGTTGTGCCCATAGCGACATCTGTCCTAGGACAACGGCGAGGTCACACTCTCGCTGAACGCGAGCTCAAACACAGGTTACCTCCCTTGCAGATTTCCAAACGTCATCTACCAGAAAAAGATTTTGTGGTTGACCTCAACCCCTTACAGAGAACACGCTCTTGACTGTATTGGACGTGAAGGGGATTTTAAAAAACGGGAAAAGGGGCTGGATTAGAAACAAAATTGTTTAAGCTTAGTCTTAGTGTCTTCCCTCTTTGCTTCTTGTATGTATGTATGTATGTATGTATGTATCTGTGTGTCTATCTGTGTATCTATCTGTCTGTCTGTCTGTCCACCCGCCCACCTTTGTATCTACCTATCTATCTATCTATCTATCTGAGTGTGTGTGTGTGTGTGTGTGT
>JADBJO010001709.1:502500-507500 GCA_016801955.1 Conus betulinus | reverse complement strand
CCATCTTTCCTTTCTCATAATGCTCTCGTCTGTCTTTCTTTCCTCAAAATGTCCTCATCCGTCTTTCCTTTTTTTTGAGATATGCTCATCCATCTGTTCTTTCTCATAGTGTCCTCATACATTTTTCCTTTCTGATTATTTCCTCGTGTATCTTTTCCTTTCATTCTGTCCTCATCCATCTTTCTTTTCGCATAATGTCCTTTGTCCATCTTGGCTTTCTCATTATGTCCTCACTCATCTTTCCTTTCTCATGATGTCTTCATTCTTCTTTCCTTTCTGATATATTCATTCATCTGTCCTTTCTCATGATGCCCTCATTCATTTTTTTTCTCACGATGTCTTCATTTTTTTCTTTCTTTTCTTATATCTTCATCCATCTCTGTCCTTTCTCATGATGTCATGATCCATTTTTTCTTTCTCATGTCGTCGTCCATTTCTCCTTGATGATAATGTCCTCATCCACCTTTACTACCTCAAAGTGTCCTCATCCATCTTTCCTTTCTCATGATGTCCTCATCCATCTTTCGTTTCTCATGATGTCCTCATCCATCTTTCCTTTCTCATGATGTCCTCATCCATCTTTCGTTTCTCATGATGCCCTCATCCATCTTTCTCATGATGTCCTCATCCATCTTTCGTTTCTCATGATGCCCTCATCCATCTTTTCTTTCTTGTAATGTCCTCATCCATCTTTCTCATGATGTCCTCATCCATCTTTCGTTTCTCATGATGCCCCTCATCCATCTTTCCTTTCTTGTAATGCCCTCATCCATCTTTCTCATGATGTCCTCATCCATCTTTCCTTTGTCATGATGTCCTCATCCATCTTTCCTTTGTCATGATGTCCTCATCCATCTTTCTCCTTTCTCATGATGTCCTCATCCATCTTTCCTTTCTTGTAATGTCCTCATCCATCTTTCTCATGATGTCCTCATCCGTCTTTCCTTTCTTGTAATGTCCTCATCCATCTTTCGTTTCTCATGATGTCCTCATCCATCTTTCCTTTCTCATGATGTCTTCATCCATCTTTCCTTTCTTGTAATGTCCTCATCCATCTTTCTCATGATGCCTCATCCATCTTCCTTTCTCTGTAATGTCCTCATCCATCTTTCTCATGATGTCCTCATCCATCTTTCCTTTCTCATGATGTACTCATCCGTCTTTCCTGTCTCATGATCTCCTCATCCTCGTTCCTTTCTCATGATGTCCTCATCCATCTTTCCTTTCTCATGATGTCCTCATCCATCTTTCCTTTCTCATGATGTCCTCATCCGTCTTTCCTGTCTCATGATGTCCTCATCCATCTTTCCTATCTCATGATGTCCTCATCCATCTTTCCTTTCTCATGATGTCCTCATCCATCTCTCCTTTCTCATGATGTCCTCATCCATCTTTCCTTTCTCATGATGTCCTCATCCAACTTTCCTTCTCATGATGTCCTCATCCATCTTTCTCATGATGTCCTCATCCATCTTTCTCATGATGTCCTCATCCATCTTTCGTTTCTCATGATGCCCTCATCCATCTTTCCTTTCTTGTAATGCCCTCATCCATCTTTCTCATGATGTCCTCATCCATCTTTCCTTTTCCCATGATGTCCTCATCCATCTTTCCTTTCTCATGATGTCCTCATCCATCTTTCCTTTCTCATGATGTCCTCATCCATCTTTCCTTTCTTGTAATGTCCTCATCCATCTTTCCTTCCCCATGATGTCCTCATCCATCTTTCCTTTCTCATGATGTCCTCATCCATCTTTCCTTTCTTGTAATGTCCTCATCCATCTCCATCTTTCTCATGATGTCCTCATCCATCTTTCCTTTCCCATGATGTCCTCATCCATCTTTCCTTTCCCATGATGTCCTCATCCATCTTTCTTTTGTCATGATGTCCTCATCCATCTTTTCCTTTTGTCATGATGTCCTCATCCATCTTTCCTTTCTCATGATGTCCTCATCCATCTTTCCTTTCTCCTGATGTCCTCATCCATCTTTCCTTTCTTGTAATGTCCTCATCCATCTTTCCTTTCTCATGATGATGTCCTCATCATCATCTTTCCTTTCTCATGATGTCCTCATCCATCTTTCCTTTCTCATGATGTCCTCATCCATCTTACTTTTTCATGATGTCCTCATCCATCTTCTTTTCTCCTGATGTCCTCATCCATCTTTCCTTTCTCCTGATGTCCTCATCCATCTTCTTTTCTCCTGATGTCCTCATCCATCTTTTCCTTTCTCCTGATGTGATGTCCTTATCCATCTTTCTTTTCTCCTGATGTCCTCATCCTCTTTCCTTTCTCCTGATGTCCTCATCCATCTTTCTTTTCTCTCCTGATGTCCTCTCATCCATCTTACTTTTTTCATGATGTCCTAATCCATTTTTCTTTTCTCATGATGTCCTCATCCATCTTACCTTTTTCGTGATATGCTTATGCACATTTCCTTTCTTGAAGTCCTTCCCCCTCTTTCTTTTCTCATGATATCTTCTATACATCTTTTCCGTTCTCATAATGTCTCTATCCACCATTTGTTTTTCATTCCCCTCATTCGTCTTTCCTTCGTGCTCTCTTATCTGACCTGTCTCACCGTATCCGTAGCTATCTTGTCCTTCCCTTGATTCCGTGATGTCCTCAGTAGTCTTTCCGCACTCACGATGACCACGCTCAGCTTTCCTTTTGTTATGGTTTAATAATCTATTTTTAACTTGTTTTTGGTTAACTTATCGATTTTTCGTTTCTGCCCTTGACCTGACCTCATTTGTATTTCTTTTTTTTCATGATGTCCTTATCCATTTTAGAAAAAAAAAGTGTTGCTGTTGCTGTTTGTTATCGCCTTCCTCATGATGTCATTTATCATCCTTGCAGTTGGTGACATCAGGGCTGTCCACTGTATATACTTGTTTAGATAGTTGCACCGGCCAATTCAGACCTGTCTATCTTTTTTTTCCATAGTTGTTGAGATACGTACATTGGCCTTATAAGGGCTGTCTACTTATTGTATTTGTTTGGATAGATACATTCAGGCATAATGTCCACGTGCACCATAGCTTTCGTGGCAGACAAAAATAACCATTTCAGATTGCATGTGTGTGTGGGCGGGGAAGGTGGAGCACGGGAAAGGAGAAGAATATAGCATAAAAATGGGCAGTGGAAATGACAATTTTTGTGTCAGTCGGAACTTCAAACTGCGAACGCGGTGTGTCACTGTTGGGTTAACCAGGCACCATGTGTGTGTGTTTTTTTTCCCCCAGTGTTCCAGTGTATGGCACTAAGATATTTTCGATGTAGGGTATCCGTTCATATCTGGCACCATGTTATTTTCAGTGTAGGATATTCGTTCAAATCTGGCACCATGTTATTTTCGGTGTAGCGTGGTGGTACATAACTCGCACCATGTTATTTTCGGTGCAGGATATCCGTTCGTATTTGGCACCATGTCATTTTTCAGTGTAGGATATCGTTCGTTCATTCTGGCATCGTGCTACTTTCAGCGTAAGATATCCGTTCGTATCTGGCACCAAGTTATTTTCGGTGTAGGATATCCGTCCCTGTCTGGCTCCATGTTATTTTCAGCGTAAGATATCCGTTCGTATCTGGCACCAAGTTATTTTCGGTGTAGGATATCCGTTCGTATCTGGCACCATGTTATTTTTCGGTGTAGTATATCCGTTCATATCTGGCGCCATGTCATTTTCGGTGTAGGATATCAGTTCGTATTTGGCACCATGTCACTTTCAGTGTAGGATATCCGTTCATATCTGGCACCATGTTACTTAACAAAAAAAAATGCATATTATACAAGGTGGACGATTGCCATCTAAGGACATTCAAAACTAAGCCATGCTGAGTGCGTCAGTGCGTGGGATCTTGCCTTAAATGAAAATGAATTTCAACATTGACCTGACGATTGTTTTGCGTCTCTCTTTTGTTTTTGGATTTGGGTGATTTGAATAGCGGCTTCGGTATTTTTTTCTAGTCTTCTTTCCATATTCTTTGCCTTTTTTATTTATCGGTTGATACAGTTGATTGAATTATTACTCATTGAGATCATCGGGACCATACGTCGTCAAGACAGTCACTGTATACGGAAATAAAGACCTTTTTTATGTGAAAAACTCGTATGATAAAGCTTGGTATTCAACCGGGGGCACTAGGGGATGGAATGCGGGGTTGCTTTTCCAGTTCTCACTTCTTCTGCCGATATGCGATCATTTTGTGCAGATTTCATGCACGCTGGTTTTGCCTTTTCGTTTACACGTTGTACTTTATTTACCTTCCCTGGAAGTCGAATTTTATTTTATTTTTCTCTTCCTTTGGTTTGGCTCTCCCCAAGACCCCTCCCCCTTTCTCTGCACTAAAGTATGTAACTGTGAAGCCATGTAGTTGTTCTCTCTTCTCATTTAACCTTACTGGATTTGCGCTATAGGATGGGATATCAAAGGACCTATAAAACGCACATATTTATTACACTTAGCAATGATTATGAAATTCAGAGGCTGGTGTAAAGCGATCATCTGTTTAGATCCGTGTTCCATTACATAACAACGCCTTGTGACAGCCGTGACCCTTTTCATTCCGGTCTCCAACGTCGGTTTTAGAACTCCCCCACTCCCCCGCCCCCTTTCTTTCATAGATCTGTTCCTTTTTTTAGCTTGTAAACAAAGACAAGACAAAAATCAGATTGTCTCAGTAGGTGAGCAATCTAGGTTTATTGGTTGACGAAACTAATTTCAACACCTTTCTTTCCATTAGTCGCTCCTTCCACGTCGAGCGCAGAAGAATCGGTCCCTTCCGTTCCTGTCTTAATCAAGAATCTGTCTCTGCTTTTATGCGCTCACGAGAAAAAAAATTTTTTTTCTTCTAGTCCTGAGGATCTAGCCTCAAGAAAATCCAGAACAGTGCTGCACGACGTGTTTCTCGGATCCTCTTACTATGCCCGTGTTGCACCCTGTCTCTTTTGTTCCCGTTATCGAGTCTGTCTTTCTCTTCTGTCACCTGTTGACC
>JADBJO010001709.1:485000-495000 GCA_016801955.1 Conus betulinus | reverse complement strand
AATTCGAGTACTACTACTATTACTAATTCTGCTGCTGCTGCCGTTGCTGCTGCTGTCCGTAGTGATTATTAAAAGAGGATAATAACGATAATAAACTTGTGTCCGTAGTGCCGGTAGCTGATGCGATGAAGAATCATGCAATTATCTGTTATGATATTTCATTGAAGACATCTCCCACCCCTTGATGTTACTTCCTTAACTTGCCACCCTACCCTCTTCCCCTCCCCCCCCCCCCCCCCACCTGGCTTTTTTAGAAAATTGGAGATGCCACGTAACTTTCTTTCATTTTTGTGCCCCCCCCCCCCCCCCCCCCCCCCCCCCCACACACACACAAGTAGAGAGCGTGCAGGCACTCCTGATGTTTGACAACACAAAGGGCAATGACGGTCAGTATCAAATCTGACAGCGGCTGTACTGTAAGTGAATTGAGAATTAGCAGAAATGCCGATTTTTTTCCTGACATTTTTCGTGTGTTAGGCGTCATGTGTTTTAAATCTACGTGATATCATTTCTTCCTGATCCCTTTGTTCTGTCATAGCAAACGTTTTGGGTCTTTCGTCTTCATCCTACGTATGATGTTATTAGCGCTTATCTCTCATTAACTGAAATCCCACATGATCCCTTCCGAACGTCTGTTCCTCCCCCCCCCCCCCCCCTTCGCCTCAATGCCTTGATGGCTCCTTATTCACTGAAGCACCCCCTCTTCCATCTTTTCTGTGAGTGACACGGAAGTTCATAACATCCTAGAGGAAAGGGCATTTGAGGTCCACGAAGCTCATTCCTGTACTAGCTTACATTCCCTGAGCATCCTGAAACAACTTTCCAGTGTTGCCAACATCTAAACACAGTCCTTTTGTAGGGGCTTTCTCTACGACACTTTCTCTAAACCTGCTTGATCGTCCATGTAATGTGCTTAGTTTTCACCTCGGTCATTTTCGGTCGTTGGCCAGTCTGCAGCACACCTGTCACCTGGAACTCACCTTGTGCAGTGGAAACCCCATGCCAAACGAAGGGGGTGGAGGTGGAGTGGGAGTAGGGCTCTTTTAGTATGAAATATGTTGCAGTCTATTTCGATGTTGCGCTTGTAATTTCCTTTTTTTTTTTTTTTCGCGTTTTGGAGTTTTCTTTTTTGTCTCCGTGTATTCATCGTCGTTTTTAATTTGCTGCTTCTGTGGCCCATTCTTTAATTTGTATGTTTAACACTCTGCATACTTTTTAACAATTTACCCCATAGGAATGCATGGGAGAGAAGGGGGAAGTGAGGGTCTTTCAATGTAAGCTGTGCCCCTGTCTTCCAGAAGTCCAGTCCTAGTAATTTGTTTTAGTGTCACTCTCTTCGACTTTGCCTTCTCTTTAAATTTGGGTTTACGATGTTTTCTCTCTGTCCTGTTGCCAATTGTTTTTCTTTATTTGTGGTCTGTTCGTCTTTCTGTCGTGTGGGAAGCATTTTCTTTTTTTTCTTGATGATTTTGTAAGATGCAAATAATTCCTTATAACCTGGTGGCTGGGCTTTGTGAGAGTTTCACAACCGAAGCAGGCACTTGTCCATTCTGCGGCACTGCTCACCAATTAGGCATTTTGATGTATCTTTGTTGGAATTTTCAAAAAAGAAATCGTTTGTTTAAAGAAAAATCTGATTGAAATGATAGGAATGGTTGGTGCACTTAGCATGGCTTAGTTTTATCCGAGCGAAGGACTGCAGCATGGAAATTGTTACTGTGAATAAGTGTACCTGTAAACCGTTTGGAAGTCTGAATTTTCCCTTGACGGGAATCACTTTTTTTTTTGTTTGTTTGTTTGTTTGCTGGTATTTTGCTTGTTTGCTTGCGGGTTTTTTGTTGTGCATGTTGACTGCCCAGGAAGCGCTCTCTGTGGTCTGTTCGAGCTGGACTGAATGAGACATTGTCTGTGCCCATTTCCAGTACTGCTGTTTCAGTTTTGCTTGTTGAAATGCTGTCAGCTTTGAGTAGTTCATATTTCCGCAAAGCACTAGCATTGTTGGCTTGGTGATTGTGGAGACGGTATGCCAAGACTTGGTTGTTTTTTCGCCACATATCCGGACGAGCGTAGTCTGATTAGACTTGCCTTCCTTCGTATCCAGCCATCCAAAGTCCGGTGATGTCTGGAGCTGTTGTTTAACGTTCGTAAAACTGAAATGTACGACACGCGCGCGTGCGCGCGCGCGCACACACACACACACACACACACACAATATAAACGCGCGCGCGCGCGCGCGCACACACACACACACACACACCACACGTGCGCGCGCACACACACACTCATACAAACACACACACACACACACACACACACACACACACACACACACACACACTCAGTGTCCTGACCGTTTTCTCCGTACTACGTTCCACGTGCTATGTTCACTTCATGGGTGACACATTTTTGGATAAGGGTTCACTTCCGTTTTGCTCCCTGCACCATAAGCCAACAGGCAGGCTGCCCAACTAGTGCCCCATGATTCGCGGTTTTCTTTCTAAAGGTAGTCAGTACCGTACGTTTTTCTTTTCTTTTTTTTCAGTGACCAAGTTTCTGCACCTGGTGGAGTTATTCTCTGTTTCTGAGTTCTCCAGGATTTGTGCTGTTCGCTCTTTCTGAGTGTAACCAAGGTGCCGCTCAATGGTATTTTGTTGCTGCTCCGTGAAAAACACTTTGCTAGTGATACCGCTCTTAGTATTCAATTTTCTTTCTTTTTTTTTTGTTGTTGCTGCGATTCCTTTTGTGATACCGCTGGTAGTATCTAACAATATTTCGTTGCTGAGATCTCTTGCGCATCCGTCAAACTAGTACTAAACCAGTATAGACCCTGTGCAGAGCCAGGTTCGGTGTGAGGTTATATTCAGGTACAGCGTCCACACTTCAAGGTGGTAGGGCGGACGGAATAACCGGAACAGGAAGGCCGGTGGGAGGGGATGGAGGGGAATGGAGGGGAAGGGAGAGATGGTAGAGGGTTTATGCAACACTATACCGATACGATCAGAACATCGATACAAGGAGCCCCAGGCGTGTGTGAACTCGTCTTTCAATGTTCTTAGTGCTTTACCCCGAGTGTACTCTATGATGAGGTGGGTATGGATATGGGAAGAATGGAAGGGGGGGGGGGGGGGGGGAGGGAGGAGGGGTTTCCTGAAGCAGCAGCGATGCTGAATCACGTTAAATTAAAGAAATATCGGCCTTTAAAAAATATTTTAATCTAAGCGTGTTTCGAGTCTCGGTCTATCGACACGGTATCGACTGTTATTTCTTTTTAATGCTTACGACCCTGATATGGTTAACGTTTGACCCACCCAAAAATATATGAATTAAGATAGCTACAGCTTATAACTCTTTATAAATATCCCAGCTTTGCCCTTATTCCTACTCACATCGGAGTTGCTGATGCTCATCACAACACATTCTTTTATGTCACTTCCTTTCCTGTGCTTCTCATCTGCCTTCTTTCACAGCAGGATAACACACTTTTCAGTCCACTCTCTCTACTTTTCAAGGTCACTTCTTCATGTTCTCCCCGAGAGCCTTCACTGTATCATATAAACATGTTGTGGACATGCTGAACAGATTGGACACACTACCACCAGGTTCCATCTCCGTCCGGTGGCAGTTTCTAGCTTTTCCACTGCACTTTTTGTCTTCTTTTAATAGTTCATGGATTTGAACCCGAGGCCCTTCAGTTTCTACCCCTTTCTTTTCATTCTTTTGCCCTTCCATTACCGCCCATACCCCCTGTGATACATTATTCATGTTTACGTAATTCCCATTCTCTTTTGTCTTATTTGTTTTTTTTTTTTTTTCCCCACCACACCTCCAGTCCTTGAAGTCCTGCAGTCTCAACCCTCCCATCCCCCCCCGACACCATTCCTTCTTCCCTGTTACAGACAGTTTCCTCAATACACGGCTGACTTATTCTTCTGCATTGCTACGAACTTGTGATACAGCGATTTCCATTGTTACCCCCCCCTAACTTTTCTATCGGCGGTATTGAATAGTAGTATGGACGTACCATATTCAACACCATCCAGTTTATCCCCTTTCTACCCTGCCCATCAATTATCATTTTTATGTTCTTCCACCCATCGTTCATGCTGTATAACTCCTTTCCTTTTCCAGAGCATCTTCATCAGTTTTCACGTTGTCTTTTCGCATCCATTGATCTTCGTTCTCCTTTTTTTCACTCGTTCATCATTCCTCCTCCTCCTCCTCCTCACGTTCCCCAGTTACCGTTCCGTCTCCCAGTTATCATTCTCATGTTGTATTCTTCTCATCTTGTTCTTCAGTTACTGTTGTCATGCTCTGCCTCCGTCCTGCGCTCAGTATTTTATGTCCTCTTCATCGTGTCGACCATTTATTGTTAACGCGTTCCTGTCCTCTGATTTCATCTCCTTCTGTGCTGATTGCGCCCACGTCTAAGTCTGTCGCTATCCTGATTTTATTTAAGGCCATCATTCTCACGCTCTTCTCTGTCCTTCGCTTTCCTAATCCGTCTTTCGTTCATCAGTGTCGCACCACTTTCCATCTATTAGTCATCTTTCCTGTGTTCTTCTCTTCCCCCTCTAGTCCAACATTCATCATTCGTACAGTCTCCTCCGTCCAGCATTCACCATTGTCGCGTATCACCCTCCCCCATCCCCCTCCCCCCTTTTCAAGTGCCCCCAGTCCAGCATGCATCATTCTTACGTTTCCCCCCAGTTCAACGTTTTTTGTCCACGTTTTCCCCCGGGTCTGATATTAATCATTTTCACCCCCCCCCCCCCGTCCGTTCCCATTCCGTCACACACACACACACACACACACACACACACACACACACACACACACACACACACACACACACACACCCCTCCCGTCCAATATTCACCATTCGCATGTTTTACCATGCTCCATCATTCATCCTTTTCATCTTTTCCTGAAGTCCAGTTTTCATCATTCTCACGTTTTCTCTCAGTCCAGCATAATTATTCTCACGTCCCCCCCTCCCCCCCCCCCCCTTCCCCGTTCAACATTCATCACTCTCGTGTTCTCCCTATTCAAACATTCATCATTCTCACATCCCCCCCCCCCCACCCCCCACTTCAACACTCATCGTTCTCACACATTTTTCCCAGCCCAACATTCATCATTTTCAAGTTTTCCCTTGTCCTACGTTCATTATCCTAAAGCCCCCACCCCCACCCCCCCACCCCCACCCCCCCTCCAACGTTCATCATTCTCACATTTTACCCCAATCTTACATTATCAGTTTCACGTTTTCCTCTCTCACATTTTACCCCAGTCTAACATTTTCAAGTTTTCCTCTGTCTTATTCTTACGTTTTCCCCGTCCAACATTCATTCTTCTCACGTTTTCCGACACTCTGAAATGCTTCATTTTCATGTTTCCTCCGTCCGGCATTCATCATTCTCACACCTGCCTCGGTCCCTTCTCATTCCATTCATGATTGGATTTATCTGACGATGTCTGTTTTTTTTTATGTACTCCATGATTCCCACGTTCTTCCCCTCTTACCTCCCGTCTCTCATCCAGTTTCCCATCCATCGTTCTCGCCTTCTCCCTTTTCCTCTCTGTTTCCTGTCATCGTTCTCTGGTTTCCTTTGTTTCCTTCTGGCCATCACAGCACCATTCCAGCGCTGTCCAGTGCCCATTAATTCATTGGTCTCACGCTTCTCTCTTCTCTTCTCTTCCGATCCCGTCCTTCATCGTTCCCGCGTTGTTTTCCCCTTCCACAGTTCTGCCCCGTCATATTTCATATCGTCATCCATCATTCTCACATCCTTCTGTTCACGTCCCGTTCATCGATATCACCTTCACTTTTCATCTCATCCCTCATTTATGATTCTGACGCTTCAGTCATGTTGATCATTAGTCATCTCATGTTCTCCTTTCGTCCATCCTTTTATTATTTTCAAGTTTGCCTGTTTTCTTCCAGTCGGGGCCACATGCGCCCTCTTCAGTTTCTTGCCTTCTCATTTGAACTGCCCCACCCCCCTCCACCCCATCACTCTCACGTTAGTCTCCCATTATTTATTGTTGTTTCATCACTTTCACATTCTTCTCCCATCTCTGTTTCATAATTCTCGCGTTCTCCTTTTCTCCTGTTTTTCTCACCATTCTTGAGGTTTTCTTCCCGCCTGTTATTCACCCGTTTTCCTTCCCCTGTCGTCCCTCTTTCGTCATTCTCACGCTCTTTTGTCAATCCGTTCCTGCTTACCATGTTCTACTCCCGTCGAGAATTTACGATCCTTTTACCAGTCACGTTACTTGTTCTCATGGAATCTGTGATTCATATTCCTTCCTTCTGTCCTTCCTTCGTCATATTGACGTTCTCCTGTTCTTGTTCTTCGTAAATGATTCCTTCCGTTAACGCTTCTCATTCTTCAGATCCTGTTTGTCATTCGCTACTTCTAATCCTAGCCATCTCTGAAATTTCTCACGTTTCATCCTCGTCCATTATTCATTATTTTCACGTTCTTCTCTGTTCACCTCGTCCACTTCGTGCTTTTCTCTCCTCTCTACGTCACCATTTCATCTGCCTGTTCCTTTGTTGAAGTATTCTGACAATATCTTGCCTTTGTGTTGTCCGTCGTCCTGGCGCTCTGTTTTCTCTGCCTTCCTTCTTGTCCTGCACCCTGGTCGTCATTTTCACCTTTTGTTCTTTTCACCTGGTGAGGAATGTTCTGTTCTCTCGTTTCATTTCCCCCCAGTTTGTCCCATCAGTAGGTCATTCTCACGCTGTTCTGTTTTCATGTAATCTAGAATTTTCATGCCCCTCTCGCCTTTTCCCTCTCCCGAAACCCTTCTCTTGTCCATCTCATGCTGCTGCCCTGTCCACCTACATCCCTGTCACATTCTTCTCTTCGCCCCTCCTTCCTGGATAGTAAGTCGTCTCATCCCACGTCTCATTTATGATTGTTGTGCATCATTCACGTTTTCTCCTTTCATACTTCCTGTATCATTCTTAACGTTCCGTTTTTAATCCCTTCTTTTGTACGTCCTTCTTACGTTCTTAGGATCTCATCCGAACTATTTTCAACCATTCTCTTGCTTTTTTTTTTCCACTTTGATCTTCTTCTCCTTTTCCCGTCATTTATTCAACCCATTTCTGATCATTCTGACGTTGTCTTCACGTCCCCGTTCGTGCTACATCATTTCCCCGCTCTAGTCCCGTTGGCCATTCATTGTTTTCACATTCTTCCCCGGTCAGTCAGTCATTTTCACGTTTCTCCGACATCAGTCCTTCATGGCTTTGGTTCACACAGAACTTCATTCAAAATAATAGCAGCATAGGGTTATCTCTCCATAGAAAGAGCAGCAACAGGCTTATAGCTTCTACCGCGCTCTGAAATATACATCACACCTTGTCAGTTTACGTGGCAGTTGACAGATGGATACAAAATCAGTTGCAAAACTGACATTGGTTCATCGCTTCACGTTCTTGTCCGGTCAGTCGTTCATCATTTTCAAGTTCTCCTCAGTCAATCATTCGTTGTTTTCCGGTTCTTCTCGAGTCGGTTCTTCATCATTTTCATGTTTTTTTTTTTTTTTCCTGTTAGTGACATCATTTTAACACTTCTTCTCCAGTCATTCATTCATCCTGTTGACGTTCTTCTCCAATCAGTCAATCATTGTTTCTTTTACCTTCTCCCGCCAGTCATCAACATTTTCACGTTTCTTCTTTTTTGCCGTTCATCATTTTCACGTTGTTTTTTCTTTTTTGCCGTTCATCATTTTCACGTTGTTCTTCTTTTTGCCGTTCATCATTTTCACGTTAAAATCATAGCAACAGAGTAGTTGTTTAAAAAAAAACCTTGTATTATTTTCTGATTTTCGTCATTCTAAAATACCTTTATCCAAAAGTGTGCACATTGTGTGAAAAATAAAAGAAATTAAGAATAATTATAAATGCTTATTGTTCTCTTATAAGATGATGGAGCATTCAGTTTCTCATTATTTATGATGTATTCCCCCATTTTCTTCATTTTTTTTCTTCTGAAAGATCAAAACTTTGCCAAGTCTTTACTATAATGACTGAAGAATTGTTAGCCGGCACTTGTTTTCCCCCCCCCCTACTACTTAATTGATCAGATCAGGGAGCGTTGTTGTCATGAGACCTTTTGACAAAGCGCAAGAGCTTTGTGAGGCATTGTCGGAGAATGTTTTATCGTCATGCATCACATCAGCTACCAAACGTTGAAGAGAGAAAGATGAGTCTATATCTGCTCATCAAAGACCAATTCTCTTCCATTACATACAAGGAATTTAATGAACATTTGTCGTCTTTTCTTTTCACCTAAAAGTATTCATGGTATTTGTTTTTGTTGTGAAAAAAAAAGTTCCAGAAGATCGTTTTAAAAAAAAAAGCCTCTGGAAAAAAAAAGAGATATAGTCTTAGTACATCAGGCGAATGAAAAAGGCTTGCTCATTAGGTAATAAGCTCGAAGAAAAAAAAGTTAGCAATGGTTTTTTTTTTCTTTTTTTTTTTTTTTGATTCATGAAGTTCCAGTCCGTTCAAAATCATGCTGCAAGACTAGCGAAAAAGGGTGATGTGCCAATGAGCTGCTTTAACGCTCTGTACTGGCTTCCAGTGAGGACACACACACACACACACACACGCACACACACCCACATCCACACACACAACACACACACACATGTGTGTGTGTGTGTGTGTGTGTGTGTGTGTGTGTGTGTGTATGTGTGTGTGTGTGTGTGTGTGTGTGTGTGTGTGTGTGTGTGTGTGTGTGTGTGTGTGCGTGCGTGCGTGTGATGCGTACGTACGTCTTGTATACGCACGCGCTTGGTCGAACATGTACATGTGTGCGTGTGCGCGCATGGATGGACATATGTATGTGAACGGTGTGTGTGTGTGCACGTGCGTGTGTGTGTGTGTGTGTGTGTTTCTGTGTGTCTGCGTGTAATATGTGCGAGTGTGTGTGTGTGTGTGTGTGTGTGTGTGTGCGCGCGCGCGCGCGGAGGGGGAGGGGGAGGGCCGCATAAGTCGGCGTTGCCGTCGCGCAGCTATGTCAATTGATGTGTTTGTGGAGGAGCGACAGGACAGGGGCAAAGATGGGGATGGAGTGTCGAGGAAGGGGACCGGGGAGGGAATGTGTATGTACCTTTTCAAATGAAATGTAGTTGTGTGGTTTTGACGTGTTGTACGGTTTTTAAAAAAAATGACTTTGCCAAAGATGCATGAATCACATCTAAATTTTTTTTTTTTTTTTTTCAGAATGCCGGAAATACGGGTTAACTCGGTGTTAGTCGCGGTGTTTTCTCTCTCTCTCTCTCTCTCTCTCTCTCTCTCTCTCTCTCTCTCTCTCTCTCTTCTCTCTCTGTCTGTCTGTCTGTCTGTCTGTCTGTCTGTCTGTCTCTCCCTCTCTCTCCCTGTCTCTTTCTCCTCCGTCTCTCCGTCTCTCTCTCTCTCTCTTTCCCCTCTCTCTCTCTCTCTCTCTCTCTCTCTGTACTTATACCCTTTCCCTCTTGTGTTTACTATTCTTCACTGATGTTTTAATGTTTTCTGGCATTGGTTGTGAAGGTCATAAAGCTTGCTTTGATTTGCTTTTTCTGTGTTGTTTGAATAAATTGTGCAAAACTGCTCGAAAATGTGACAGTTAGTAGAATAGACGAAGTTTGGTATCAGCAGTTTATTCTTTTAATCTGGAGAATCTGAAGAGGTAAGAGTCGGCAAAGTCTGGTCATCTTTTCTGACCATCCATACCCTTCATACCCTTCAGTGTGCCGTCATTGATTCCGTTGTGTGTGCTACTTTTACGTACGACCTACCTAAAGTACTATCGAAAGACACGCACAGAGTATAATATTCAGACGGCATTTCCATCTAGACAAATGCAATTCTAAGAAGATGAGGGGAAATAAATCATGAACAAAATATTTACCAACCGGAGACAGATGCATTAAACTTGTACATGGAATAAGATAGGCTTGCACATTCGGGAGAGACAACCCTGAAAATGATTTTAAACGG
>JADBJO010001709.1:477500-480000 GCA_016801955.1 Conus betulinus | reverse complement strand
GCAAAGGGGGCGGATGAAGGGCCTGACGTGGGTGGGGCGGGTTGGGGCAGAGGGGGCGGATGAAGAAGGGCGTGAGTGGGTGGGCGGGTTGGGGCAGAGGGGGCGGATGAAGGGCCTGACGTGGGTGGGGCGGGTTGGGGCAGAGGGGGCGGATGAAGGGCGTGAGTGGGTGGGGGGTTTTTGGGGCAGAGGGGGCGGATGAAGGGTGTGAGTGGGTGGGCGGGTTGGGGCAGAGGGGGCGGATGAAGGGCCTGACGTGGGTGGGCGGGTTGGGCAGAGGGGGCGGATGAAGGGCCTGACGTGGGTGGGCGGGTTGGGGCAGAGGGGGCGGATGAAGGGCCTGACGTGGGTGGGCGGTTGGGGCAGAGGGGGCGGATGAAGGGCCTGACGTAGGTGGGCGGGTTGGGGCAGAGGGGGCGGTGAAGGGCGTGAGTGGGTGGGCGGGTTGGGGCAGAGGGGGCGGATGAAGGGCGTGAAGGCGTGAGTGGGTGGGCGGGTTGGGGCAGAGGGGGGGCGGATGAAGGGCGTGAGTGGGTGGGCGGGTTGGGGCAGAGGGGGCGGATGAAGGGGCGTGAGTGGGTGGGCGGGTTGGGGCAGAGGGGGCGGATGGAAGGGCCTGACGTGGGTGACAACCTCGGTTTTTTGTTCCCCATCCGATCTCATGCTCCTTACCAATACAACCCGACAATGTGGAGACCACCGACAAGCAGTGTGTTAAAAGAGTGTCTGAAAGGGAGGTCAGATTTCTTTGGAAAAGCACAGGGTTGAGTGAAACAAGATTTTATGAGCGTTTTGATATATATATATATATATATATATATATATATATATATATATATATATATATATATAACGCGCTGTGGATACAGCAATGGCAAATTGCCAGTACCCCTAAGTTACTGAACATATTGTGCTGCTGGATTTAAGTAGTCGTGGTGCTGGGTACTGAAGTGGCTAGTCCGTATCGGGTAACATGTCACCGCTAAGTGGACGTGGTGTTGGCAAAATTTGAAGTAGACTGTCAACATCGAGCAGCATGTCACATGAAAAGTAGCCGTTCCTAGTCCATATCGGGTAGCATGTCACCGCTAAGTGGACGTGGTGTTGGCAAAATTTGAAGTAGACTGTCAACATCGAGAGCAGCATGTCACATGAAAAGTAGCCGTTCACAAAAATAAGGACGCAGTAGCTGGTCGCCTTGTTTGGTAGTCAGTCACACAGTATGTAGCCAGTCATTGTGGGATGACTGTCTAAAACTCGGTTAGGTAGCCAACACGATGGCGAAAAAGGTGCACCACCACCCACTACCACCATCACACACCACCACTACCACCACCATCACCACCACCACACACCACCACATCACCACACACCACACTCCCACACCACCCACCACCACCACCACCACCACCACACCACCACACACCCCACCACCACTACCCCCACCACCACCATCACAACCACCACCACACCACCATTACACCACCACCACTACACCACACCACCACCACCACCATTACCATCACCATCACCACCACCATCACCACCACCACACACCGCCACCATCACACCACCACCATCACTGCCGCCGCCTCTCCCCCCCCCCCCCCCCCCCCCCCCCCCCCCCCCCCATCCCCCCCTCTCTGCCGTCGCCGCCGCAGAAAGAAGACCTTGTCATCATGCTGCCAGCCGTCTTGCAGGCGTTCTGACTTTAATAATTAATCAAGGCTGGCACTCCCACTTCTCTGGTGGCACTGCAGGGCATCAGCTCCGAACGTGGAACCAAAACACGTCCCTGGCTTTCCGTTTCTTCCTCCGACATTCTCACTCTCTGTCTGAAAGGATCTCGGACTCGAACCGTGGCTGGTCTCTATGAAAAGAACCGTCAAGAACGGATGATGAAAGATTGATGATTCGCCTCGGTGTTTTCGCGTTTCTTTTGGACGAAAGTTCGCTCGACTTGGCTGACAGATTGTTGCATCCAAATCTTATCTTGACTGCGCCTTCCTGGAAGATATTTTTTTCCCAGACGTAGAGCTGAAGTAGCCTGTCTTCTGTCAATTTAAAAGATGTTCTTCTTCCATAGCACTGTGTGCGTAAATTCGCGGTGAGGTACACCTTTTTTTTCAACGTATTTCTAAGGCAAACGCTCATGATACAGATAGTAGGAAACTTAAATAAACTCATGTTTCTCAGATTGTACGGTAAGCGTAAGAGCAGTCGTTTCTTTGTCACTGTCACAGCGTAAGAGTGCCGTTTGGTAACGGAGGAAAGGCGAAGGAGAGGGGAGGGGAAGGAAGAGGAGGGTTGGGGTTGCGTGGGACAAGAGTGTGAGAAGGGGGAGGGAAGGGAGACGAGGAGAACAGGGTTGAGAACAGACCTTTGGAATCCAGTTGCGAAGTGAGGCGACTGCAGGCGGAAATTTAAACAAATTTGAAATGTGATTAATAGCGAACCGCCAAGAAAAACGTAGACAAACGAATCACAAGACAAAAACGCG
>JADBJO010001709.1:420000-465000 GCA_016801955.1 Conus betulinus | reverse complement strand
AAGATCATAGCATCACACAATTATTTTCCTAGGGATCAAAACTTAACTGTAAACAGTAAAAAGAAAAAAAAAAAAAAAAAGAAGGGAAATAGTTATTATGATACCATCACAAATATTTTCCTAGAGAACAAAACTAGACTGTATGGTCTTCCCTCTCAGGGGAAAAAAACAGCTAAAAAGAGGGGAAAGAGTTTATTTATCATAGCATCACCATTTTGTCCTAAGTCTCAAAACTAAACTGTATGATCCTCCGTCGAGGAAAATAGCAAACTAGAAGGAAAGTAGTTATTATCATAGCATCACAATTATTTTGCAAGGGATCAAAATTGTAACCTTAGTTGTTGTCTCCCCCCCCCCCCCCCCCCCCCCCCCCCCTGATTGATACTGTCTTCCGTGAGGATCATAACGGTTTTCCTTGGTATAATATCTGCTATCCCTGTTTCCTTGAGGGAAAAAACTAGTATCATCGCGAAGTCAACGTCGTGAACAGGAAAGTCAGCCATGATCGCTAGTGTTTACCATGACAAGCGCTGCCAGTGGAGTCGGGCAATATAGGGGAACGTAGTTTTCCAGTTGTTTTCCCCTTGTGGAAGTAACCGTTTCTCTCAAAGAAAATGGGTTAAAGCAGTGAAACACCAAAACAAAACAACACAAAACAAAACAAAACAAACAAAAAAAATGTCCTTAGGAAAACAAGGAAACCATGTGACCATTAGGAAAATCGGGAAACCAGGTAGAAAACATTTTGTGGTCCCCAGGGTTGAAACTAACAGCTAAACCCCGGTGACTGAACGACGAAGCCGTTTGTCTGGGGAAAACGTTTATTATCGGTTCATGAAGCGCGTAGGCTCCCATACTCCAGCACCAGCTCTCTCAACCCTCCCCACCCCACCCCCCTCCCTCCCCTTCCCTACCCTGAAGCCACCGTCTTCACCCACTCCAGGTCGGCCACAGAGATATGGGAGGTAGTGCCCCTCCTACTTCCCTGGTCCGCCGCGACAAGACCCCCCGAGGCCTCTCTCTCTCTCTCTCTCTCTCAGGAATCCAGCGCCGTAGGTTCCTACAGCAAGACGAAGCAGAAGAAGGGGGGGGGGGGGGGGGGGACTCTCGTAGTGGTGGTAATGGCAGACGCCAGCTCATCCTTCTGCATCGATGAAGGCTGTTGACATTGGGCTAGGGCAGCACATATCGCGCGACACATCCCACACGCCTTGGAGGGTGCTTCAGACATATTCTACCCCCAACCTTGCTACCACTCACTCACTCACTCCGACATCCCCCACCCCCCACAGTCCTGAAGGGACAGAATGGGAAGAGAATGTGAGGGTTAAGGGGCGAGTTGGAAGGGAAGGGTGGAGGATGGGATGGGGGTGGGGGAGGGGCAGGGCAGGGAGGGTGGACAGGCTGAACATTGACGCTGACAAGCTGTCTCTCCCCATCTTGGTCTGTCTGCTGGTCATGGGAAAGTTAGGTCTACTAGCTCCTGGACACGCAAGTCAGGTCTCTGCTAACTCTTGAATACGCAAGTCAGGTCTCTGCTAACTCTTGAATACGCAAGCCAGGTCTACTAACTCCTTGATGGATGGTCAGACCGAGCTCGCTCTTCTGTTTTTTGCCCTGTGGCATGCCAAATGGAGAGGCAACCAGACTCCTGGCGCCAAGTCCCTATGTCTGAATGTCTGTCTGTCGGTCTGTCTGAATGTCTCTGTGTGTCTATCTGTCGATTTGTCTCTCTGCGTCTGTCTCTCTCTTTCTCTCGGACTCTCTCTCTCTCTCTCTCTCTCTCTCTCTCTCTCTCTCACCCTCACTCTCTCTCTGTCCCGGCAGTAGACACTAAACGTCACATCTTCATTTCAACTGTGGGGAAAGCCCCCCCGTGTGGACTGGGGTGGTGATGCTGTGGGGATGATAAGATTTTTTTGTTGCTTTTTTTCATGCACTCTGGTACTGACTGACTTCAGACAGGCCATACACGATCAGTCAGTCAGGGCGGGCTGCGAACACGCTCACTACCTCTTCCATTTCCCCCATTCCCCAGGTGGGTGAGAAAAGGGCTCTTGCCCAAATTCTGCCCTCCTCCGGCCCCCTCCCTCAGGTGTAACTCTTGACCGACCGACTCTCCCATTGTTGTCCAGAATCACTTCCTTCCTTCAGAACTATTCTCAACGCGTCCTTAAGACGTTACGCGTGAATTACAAAAAAAAAATTTCCGAGACCACACTGCGTTCGATTTATGGCTGATGGATCAACAAATTAATGACTTAAGATGAGAGAATTTAAAGAAGAGGGTCACATGGCTTGGATGTAGCCCCGTATCATTTGCTGGAAAGTTGTTTTGGAGCGGTGAGTGAAGCAGTCCTGGTTCAAGTCCAGAATCAGCCTCTCCCCCCCCCCCCACCCCCGCTCAAGTTCAGACGCAAAATGCCATAACTGGTGATTATGTTTTCTCCTTTTTGGACAGTCTAAGAACCTTGAAGAAGATTTGGATTAAAGGGGGAATGGATCTAGATGTATTTCGCGGTGGGAGGGGGGGGGGGGGGGGGGGGGGGGGTGGGGGGGGGGGGTGGGGAGGGATTTGGGCACGCGCTTTCCACCAGAGGGTGATTTTGGGCTGGGAAATGGTTTTGATTACACGGTTACCCTACGAACTACTGTGATGGAACGAAATTGATGACGATGGTGACAATGATGAAGATGATTATGTAATGATGGTGATGACGATGAAGATGACGACGGCGATGATGACAACGGGCTTGAGCGATAAAGGTGGTGATGATGATGACGACGATGATGATGATGACCATGATGACGGTGGTGGTAATGAGAAAATTTTAGAGAAATAATTGTAGTGGACATGCCCAGCCCAACTCTATCAACTCTTTCTACTTCAGCCAACTTTGCCACTTCTATGCTAAACCGCACTTTTATCCTTAAACACACACACACACACACACACACACACACACACACACACACACAAACGCGTGCGCACACACACACGTACACACACACTCACTCGCACGCGCATGCACAAATGCATGCACACTAGCAAACACACACATGCACACATACGCGCTTATATATACACACACACACACACACGCACACTGTGGAGTCCCTTCACCTTTAATTTCCTTGTTACTCATCTCGTCATTCCCGTCTCTACTCGGGCACCCCATCCTCCTCCTCACCCTCACTCTCCTTTAGCTTCAGTACAGCTTTTAATACCCCTCCCCCTTTTGTCTTTCGCACAGACACGCTGCCCCCCCCCCCCCCCCCCCTCTCTCTCTCATCCCTCTTCCTGCTATCCCAGCAACTCCCATCCCCACCCCTTCCTCCCAGTCCGCCTCCCTCTCTTCCCCCCTCATCCTACCCATAATATATCTCTACGCTAGGCTAGTAAGGGGAAATTCTAGGGAGACAGCAGATCTTAAATGGAAGGAGAAACGGCCTCTCCCTCATGTTTAGTCTTCGGGCTTTCAACTCCTCACACTCTGATAATGCGACATACAGAAATCTGGGCCATGACTCCTCCCAAAGCCCCTTCCGTTCTTTCCTTTCCTTTGCCTTTAGGGGTTTTTTTTTTTTTGATTTTTTTGATATCGAGAGCTGCTTTTTTGCGAGATCGTCGGCAGAAGTGAATCACAAACACCTCTTGCTTTTTAACCCGTATGTCTATGGCGAGGAATACTAGGGCCCAGGAACCAGGTTTCCCACAAGCGCTAGCTGGTTACAGTGGCATACCGTACTGAAGTCTTGAAGCCTTCCTCCTCCCCCCCCCCCCTCCTGCCCTCCTCTCTTGTCCTCTCTCTGTCTCTCTCTGTCTGTCTCTCTCTCTCTCTTCCATCCTCATATCAACGCCTTCCCAGACCCTGCGTGCGAAACAATTCGAAAGTAGGCTACAAGGAAGGAAGGTGTGTGTGTGTGTGTGTGTTTATGGTGCGCGTACATACGCGCGCGAACGAGGCGTATTTACGCACCTGCGAAAGTGCGGCTATTGTTTTGTCTGAGCCCCTTGTTGGACGGACGAAGGCTTTGTTGGGGATACACTACTCGTTGAGAGGGGAAGGGGTGGGGTGGAGGTTTTTTCAGTAAATACATTGAAACGTTTTTACTATAACCTGAACACACACACACACACACACACACACACTCTCTCTCTCTCTCTCTCTCTCTCTCTCTCTTCCCTCTCTCTCTCACCCCTATCTGTTTAATTATCCATCTTATCTATCCTGACAGACAGACAGACAGACAGATATAAAACACTGGCCGCTTCTAGCATCGCGCTGCAGCTAGAACAAAAGAGTTAGTCAGACAAAAGGTGCAAACAAGGCACCCCCCCCCCCCCCCCCACCTGCCTCCTACGCGCAGTGCATTCATATAACCCCCTTCAGCAGTGTCCCGCTGAGCAGGCATCGGTGTGGACAGTTCACTCTTCCAGCGCACAGTCTTTTTTTTGGTTTGCTGACGTGCGACAATACTTATCGCAAGATTGTAAACTTCTCTTTCAATGCAGAACTATTATCATTATGATGATTATTATTGTTATCGATCAGGCCTTCAGTTTGTTTAGTTATTAGTATTGAGTAAAAAACAAAAAAAAAAAAAAAACAAAAAAACCCCAAGATCTGTACAAAGCAAAAATAAAATGCCCTAGCTGCTGCTCGTTACGGGAAAAAAAGTAGAATGATATAAGTCATATATTCGCTGATCCACGTCTCTGCCAAGCTATTTGTTTCCATTTACAATCAATAAATAAGCCAGTCTTGAGCCATGCTGAGAGCACAGGCCCATGAAGAGAAAAAAAAATGTATTAGGTATTCTTCAACAACAGAGAGAAGGTGACAATGTCAAAACAGTAGTGTGCTGTTAACAGCGTACAGAACAACAATCACACTCTCATATACGTATGCACGCACGCGCAAGCGCCTGCGCGCGCACGCACGTACACACACACACACACACACACACACACACCCCCACACCACACCACTCAAAGACTCGGACACAGCAAATCCCCAATGCAAAACACACAACCCTGTCCACAATGTTTCAGTTAAAAAGCCTCCGGAGACAGAATGCTTGACAGTAATATTTACCTAATGCACACACAGGACATACACAAGATGATTCACAGCTGTAACTTAATGCATTTGTGAAACCCGTAAAACTGTCATTATTTCTGATATATCAACTTAGGATGGGCACCTGGGTATTTCAGATGATTATAAACATGCACCTTGTTTCTTATGTACAATTCCTCCATTTTTAGAGATGCTGAAAAAAATATATATATATAGATCTTCTGAAAGATTAAAAACAAACATGATGGGGAGCAGCATTCAGAAGAGACATTATTCATTCATAGATATACTATTGGGATATCGCCATCATGGCAAGTTCAGGATATATCTGTTCACTAAGTACTGAGTAAGATAGGACACGCGATCTCTCTGCTTTTTTTTTTTATCAAACGTGCATAGACACACTTGGTAATATCTGAAAAATGCTAAGAAGCGTTTTTTTTTTACTATTGCTGTCTACTTCAGCGAAGATGTCCAATTTCAATTAATAATAATTAACGTAATAGTCATCTGTTTGACACAATTAACAATAGGCGCCAGAAAATTCGTCAAAACATTTTATCCTTGCCCCATCTTCACATACCTGACATATACATGGACGTAGTTGTAACAAAGTTAATCATAAACTTTCAGCAAATCCTTGACCAAGATTCATATTCATTGCCCACATGGACATGCTTGTCAGAAATCTTGTGGCGCACAACATATAAATGAATAAATAAAAACATCAATAACCACATCAACCGTATTCTGTTAAGAATAAAATCATGTTAAATCGAAGAAGACACGTGTAAAAAAAAAACAAGGTCACGACCATTCTTAATTATTATTAATCAGCAAACATCCAACAGAGTTCGCTTAATTAAACGTGATCAGCAGTTCCCACAACTTTCAAGACCCGGAGACAGGAAACAACGCACAGTTGCCTTGTGTGAGGAGTCCCTAACACACATCCCTGCGTTACAGATGCCCGTGTGAAGAGTCGCTCAAACTTGACAGCTTTACAGTCGACTGTATTACTAGGCCCCGAGACGTCCCTGTGTGTTGAACTGGAGTGTGTGGGGAGGTCCTGAAACTTCCCTGCATTACAGCTGACTGTCTAAGGAGGCCGTCAGACTTCTATGTGTAACGTTGTAGCGTGTGAGGCGTCCCTAAACTATTCAGACACACTGTATGTGACTGTACGAGGGATTCTAAGACTTCCCTGCGTTACAGCTTTGTGCCTTTGGGGGTCCTAAAACTTCTCAACATTAAATGTGACTGTATGAGGGATTCTAAGACTTCCCTGCGTTACAGCTTTGTGCCTTTGGGGGTCCTAAAACATCTCAACATTAAATGTGACTGTATGAGGGATTCTAAGACTTCCCTGCGTTACCGGAACCGGGGTTCTGAATGAGAGGCGTGTCTCTCTGTGTCCTCGTCTTCAGGACTAGACTCCTCAATGGCCACACTGCGGGACTGGATGTACCTCAGCCTCCTCAAGGCATTAGCCGAGTCATCCTCCCGCCCCTCCGCGGCTCTGCCGTCGGCAGGCAGGCTGGACCGGCCGAAGGGAGCGGACACAGAGGAGCCGGGCAGCAAGGGAGCCAGGGAGCTGGTGGTGTTGTCCGTGGTGGAGCTGGGGGTGGAGGAGGCAGGGACATGGAACTGTCCGGCGCGGAGTCCAGGGAGAGGTGCACTGAGGCCTGGTGCACTATGGTGGCTCGCCGCCTCTCCGTGTCAGCAGACGTAGCGGCCCGCGCGCGCTTGGACTCGCTGAGGTTCTGGTCCGTGAAGGAGTGTTTCATGGACTTCTGCTCGCTCAGCTGACGTTCGGGTCTGGAATGTTTCTGCTCGCACAGCTCGTTCTCCGTCTTGGAGTGCCGCAGGAGTTTAGGCGTCGGGGGCTTCAGGGTCTGGGTGTCAGGAGGCTTGAGCTCGTGCATCGACAGCTCTTTTCGTGAACTGCTGAGATCTCGAGGACTTCGGCTGGAGTGGTCTGGGGGTTTGAGCGTTTTCTCCGGTTGAGAGGGGGGACTCAGGAGTCTCGATGACTGCGCCTGGCGATGTGGAATCTTGACGGTGGGAACCGTGAGGAGCAGCTGCTGCGGAGGTTGTTGCTGAGGAGGCCTGTGCTGGTGCTGAGGGGTGGGGGCCAGCTCCCCTGAGCTTCTGTCCGGAGAGCTGTGAACGCGCTGGGGTTGGAGGGGAACGGGCAACGTCAAACAAGAGGGGGTGGGAGTCGGGTGACGAATCTCTTCGGAATGAGATCGGCCCGCACGGATTTCGCTCTCGAAGATCAACCTGCAGGGATAGGGGGACACCGGGCGGACGTACTCCGAGCTGTAGGAGGTGACCTGCTTGGTCTGGCGGGCGTCCCTGGAGCGGCCAGGGGAGGCCATGGGGTCGAAGCTGCTGGCTCTCTCCATGCGGGGCACGGCCAGGCGGGACATCTTGCCCCCGTCCTCCATCACTGGCGTGTCCAGGCTCTGGGATTTGTCTCCGTCCCAGGACTTGGGTCGGGATTTATGCGGGTGGGGGAGGAACACACGCAGAAAGTTGGAACTGTCCTTCTCTTTGTCTTGAGAGTTTTTGCTGGACAGGGTGAGGACCTTGGGCTTGGCGGGCCTGCTCTCCTGGGCCAGCGGGAAGTTGAAGCTGTGAGCACGGTGGATCTCCGCCCTCTTCGAGTCCAGCCTGGAGCTCTTAGAGTCCTTGGCGTCCAGGCTGTGAGACTTCTCCTCGTGCCGGGACGTGCTGGAGATCTTCTTTCGTCTCTCCTTCTCCCACTGTCTGTTGGCGCCGGCCACCCCCCGGCCAGCAGGGGCAGCTCGTAGCGCTGGTCGGGAGCCGGAGAGCTCTCCTGCCTAATCTGGGCCTGCACGTGCTTCTTGTCCGACACCTCGGCGTTCTTAGCCTCACCCTTCGCTTTGCTTTCCTGGCGTTTGGGCGTCACCCGGGTGAACGCACTGTCTGCCCTCCCGGGCTGAATCTTGATCACAGCGGTGCCGTCGTTGTTTTGGGGGTGGGGGGCAACGGGGACGTTCTCACACCGCTGACCGGCCAGCGGGTCGAGGTAGGTGACCCCCGCGGAGATGGTGCAGGGCATGGAGGCCGAGGACATCTGGGTGGTGAGGGTCGGGGGAGGTTCGGGAGGATCCTGAACGTCCACGGAACGGAACAGGTCCTTCAGCAGCATGATGTCGGGCTTCCTCTTGTCCCGCACGTCCTCCGATTTGCACTTGGCTCTCAGGAGTTTGGCTGTTCGCGGACTGACCACTTGCAGAGTGTCCGGCTGCAAGTGCTGCTGCTGCTGCTGTTGCTGCAGGTGTATGAAATGAGCCGGCAGAGGGAAGGGAGGGGGTTCCGCGGGCAGCACCAGGTTGGAGAAAGACGATTCTCCTGAGCTGTCGAAACTCTTGTGAGCTCCCTTGGTGCGGACCAGCTTGGGTCTTTGCCTGGGTCTGGAACCGTCAGAACCACATCGTCTCTGTCCGTGGCTTTCGTCGCTCTCCCGGCTGCTGTACTGTTTGGTTAGTCTCTTCTGCTGCTCCTGTTGCTGTTGCTGTTTCAGCTGTTTGTTGCTGTTTCTGTATCTGCTGTTGCTGCTGCTGTTGAAGCCTCACCGGGGCTGAAGCTGGCTGGCCTTGACGAAGCGCGTGGCGCCGGGAGGTCGCCGTGGGCAGGGCACGTGCACGCACATGGAGACGCTCTTCTTGCGGTCCTGCTCGTGGAGGTAGGCCGGGTTGTCCACGCCCGAGGAACTCCTCGTCAACGTCTGGGGCAAGGACCAGGAGATGCGGTTCTCCATGCTCCGGGAAGGTCTCCCAAACCTGACGTCAAAAGCAGATGAAATATACAATCACGTACATGAAATGCGTTTTTTTTTTCTTCGTGAAAAAAGTAAGCGCAATAAATGTAAAATTACAGAGTACACGAGCTTCTAGTATTGTACAAACATAACTACACAATAAACCAAGTGGTAAGTGAGGAAAATCATTAAGATCATATTCTGGAGTTCTTATCTGGTTACATATCACCATGAAAGTACTTTATCTGTGATTCCTGTCAAAATGTATCCCGGCGCCAACCAGGCCCGAGATGCAGACACCTTTAGTGCTGGTCAGGAAATTTAGCAAACACTCCCAGAAAAGCATCCTTAAGTGGATGAAACCCGAGCACGTGGTTCCAGTCTCCCTGGTTTGGCCCACAGCACGCTAAATTCTGTTTAGGAGCCGATCAGAACAACAAAAACAACAACAAATCCAACAAATACATGTCCCTGAGGGGAATCAAACCCGCCACCTCCAGTCCTGGAATCCGCGACACTAGACCTGCATCACGACGGCTGGTCGAAATCATGTATCTGGAATATTTTGAAACCGTCAGTAATGAGGAATATCATACGTCTAACATAACTTTTCCCGATTAAAAAAATATATCAACCCGCCCTAAAATTTTTTTTCTTCTGAAAAATTGTCATTATTTGTTGGAAGAAATTCCAAACTAGCGCATTCGATCAGAAATAATGTATGTCGAAACGAGACCAATCACGACGTTATTTCAGATGATTGCAACACAAACTCTGGAAGCGAAACAAAAACAAACATACAAACAAACAAACAAAAAAAAAATTCAATGATAAACAAGGCAGCTTACTGCAAGTTTCGCCTTCCCTTAGTCGTCAGAACGGAGGGAAGACATTCTTCTGCCAAGGGCATTAGGTTTAGTTTTTAAACTGACGTGGAACACGAGTGAAGTATTTACCCGATTATATGAAATAACAAATACCAAATCCCAGCAGATTTCCAGTCTTTTACGAGTTGATCTAATCATACGGGATAAATACCACGTCCTGCTTTCCGTCTTGTACGAGTTAAGGAGGATCTAATCGCACGAGATAAGAAATACCGAGTCCTGAGTGATTTCTAGGCTCATCAGACTTATTGTTCGTGATAGGGATTTCCCGGTAATTTCCGTGCGTATAGGGAACGGATTTTGTCATCAGCGAGACAGCAATCCGGTGTCTGCGTGTGCGTGTTTGCGTGCGTGCGTGCGTGCGTGCGTGCTTGCGTACGTGCGCGTGTGTGTGCGTGCGTACGTGTGCGCGCGCGCGCGCGCGCGCGCGTATGTGTGTATCTGCGTGCGTGCGTGCGTGTACTTTACCAATTACAGAGGTTGACCGACCGGTCAAACAACCTGAAATTCGTTTTCTTTTTCGCGAAGCAATTATTTTCGCAAACCAGCTTTGCTTCCGCACAGACTTGGCATGTTTTTTTTTTTTTTTTTTTTTTTTTTTTTTTTTTTTTTAATTTTGCGTTTGCGACATGTTAAAAATTTATCTAGACCTTCTGAGTAGTTAATTGGAAAAAAGTCCACATTTCCGAAAAAAACCCTTTTTAAATGTTGGGAAGAGACAACACACACACACACACAAAAAAAAAAAACAACGTTGTCATAGGGCTGATTTAACTGTTATTTCACTTAAGTAATAGGATTTAATCTAAAAGTACTGTTCCTAAACTTAGCATTGTTTCAATAAATATCAAGTTCTCGAAAAGTGCATTTGAAAAATCGGTAAACCAGTTCCGGGTTTGTGTGCGCGCGTGCGTGCGCACGCATACGTGTGCATGTGTGTGTGTGTGTGTGTGTGTGCGTGTGTGTGTGTGTGTGTGTGTGTGTGTGTGTGTGTGTGTGTGTGATATCATCCCATGACAGAAAGCCCCCTCCCCCCCCCCCCTCCCGGCCCCTTCCCCTGGCCCCTCCCCCTGACCTCCATCACACTCGACAAGGTGGTGGAGGAGATGTTTCCACCCGTCCAGTAAATTCCCCATCCAGACTGTCTACCGAAGTCTGCTTCTAAGGCGGCCACTCTCTCCACTGTGGCCTGTAGGGTGGATCGTGGACAGGCAGGCCTGGCCTGTAACTGCGTGTGCCCGCCACCAGGCAGGCTTCTTCCATGGCCTTCACCAGAGCCAGCACACAGAAAGTTGTTGTCTGCTAGCGTGTGTACTTGCAGACCTACTGCCTTGACGTGATCGATGGTTTTAGGAGGATCTTTGTACGGGACGCAGAGAATCCCTTCTGAAGCATTTGCTTTGAAATGTGCTGGATCCCACGGTTATTTTCATTTGTAGGACCAGTCTTCGGTCTTCTTTCTTCTTCTTCATCTTTCGCTCCCTCCTTCTCCCCTTTCTTCTTTTCTCTTCTCCTTCTCTCTGTCTTGCTCCTTCTCCTTCTTTTCGCTTTTCCTCTCGTTTCCTCTCCTTCTCTTCTGTCTCTCGGTCTTTATCTTCCCGTCCCCCCCCCCCCCCGCCTCCACCCCCATTTCTTTTCCGACCTCCTCTTCCTCCTCTTCTTTTTCTGCCTCATCGTCCCCACCCCAAAACCTCCCCCCCCCCCCCCCCCCCCCCCCCCCCCCCCCCCTCTCTCTGTTCGTCTACTCTTCTTCCTTCACCTCTTCCTTCCCTCTCCTTCTTTCCATCCTCCTCTTCTTCTTTCCTGTCCTCTTTCTCTTCTTCTTTCCCTTCCCTCTTCTCTTTTCTTCCTTCCCTTCCTCCTTCTCTTCTTCTTCCGTGCATCTTTCTCCTCTTCTTCTTCCCTTCCTTCCTTCTTCTCTTCTTCTCTTCCGTGCATCTTTCTCCTCTTCTTCTTTCCCTTTCCTCCTTCTCTTCTTCCTTCCCTTCCTCCTTCTCTTCTTCTTCCGTGCATCTTTCTCCTCTTCTTCTTTCCCTTCCTCTCCTCCCCTCTTCTTCTTTCCCTTCCTCTTTCTCTTCTTCTTTCCTTTCCTCCTTCTCTTCGTCTTTCTTCCTCTTTATACTCTTCTACTTCGTCCCCTTTCAGTTCGTCCCCTTTCACCTTTTTCTTCTCTTTCCCTAACTCCTTGTCTTTTTTTTTCCGTCTTCTTTCCCATCCCCCTCCTCGTCTTCTTCTTTTTTTCCTCCTCCTTTTCCCCTCCTCCTTCTTGTCTTCTTTTTTCCTCCTCCTCCTCCTCCCCTTCCTGTTCTTCTTTCCCCTCCTCCTCCTCGTCTTCATTCCCCTGGTCCCCTCTCTCTTTTCTTTCTTTCTTCCTTCTTCTTCCCCTTCTTCCTCCTCTTCTTCTGTCCTCCCACGCCGGCTCCTTCATCTTCTTCCATCCATCTTCTTGTTTATGTTGTTTTCATCTTCCTTCTCTTCTTTCTCCCCTCTTTCTTTTCTTTTTTCTCTTCCCGTTCCTCCCAACAGTTGTCTTCCTCTCTGTCTCCTTCTTCTTCTTCCCCTTCTGCCTCCATGTCCCTTTTTCTCCCTTCTTCTGTTTCGCTTCTTCTTCTTTTCCTCTTTCTTCTCCTTCCTTTCCCTTTGTTTCTCTTGTCTTTTTCTTCCTCTCCCTTCTCTCCCACCCACCCCCTTTTTTCCCCCCTTTCTCTTCCCTTCCATCATTCTGCTTTTCCTCCTGCTCTGTCTCTCCTTCTTCTTCCTCCCCTCTCCTTTTTTTCTTTTCCCTTTTGTTTTCTTTCACTCTTTGTCCTTCTTCTTTCCCTTTTATCTTCTTCGTTTTTTTTTTTTTTCTTTTCTTCGTCTTCCTCCTCCACCCCTGCTTCTCCACCCTTCAGTTCCACATCCTTTCTTCTCTTCTACTTACAACTCCTCTTCTGCTTCTTCTTCCGGTTTCTTCTCTTCTTCTTCTTCCTCTCCATCCTTCTCTCTTCCGCCCCTCGTGTTTTTCTTTTTTTTTTTCATCCACCTCTCCTTCTTCCATTCCCGCTTCTTCTTCTTCTTCATCTGTTCTTCTGTCCAGTTCCTTTTTTTCTTGCCCCTTCTTTTGCTTCAAATTTCTCCCTGCCCGTCTCGTCTCCGGCCTCTTTGTTCTTCTTTCGTCTTTTCCCCCTTGCGGTCCTTTTTTTTGCTTTTGCTTAGCTTTAGTTGAGAGAGAGAGAGAGAGAGAGAGAGAGAGAGAGAGAGAGAGTCTGGGACACTCTTTTTACCCTCACTCTCTGTCTCTGTCTGTCTGTCTGTCTGTCTGTCTCTCTCTCTCCTCTTGCTTATGGCTTTGTACAACGAACGGCCGAAGAATGGGTAATGAGATTTCCTTTCTTTTCTCCCCCCCCCCCCCCCCCTCCCCTGCACTCCTCCCCCCTTTGCGGGTCTGCGGTAATCTTCCAGTCTCGTTGAAAGAAAGTCTGGTGGGAGCGCAAGTATGATGCTCTGCCGTCATGCAATCGCTCCATCTAACGGCATCGGACACGTTCGCCAGACCGCCAGTATAGTACTGCACTGTGCGGTTGGGGTTGGTCCAGTGGATCATTCACTAATCGAAAGAAACGCGGAGATAACTAATCCCAGGTTCGAGTCTCCCACGGATTTGGGTGGGTGGGTGGGGGTGTGGGGGGGGGGGGGGGGTTTACTCTCCTCCCCTAACCTCCTACCTCTTTCCCTACCCTCTCCTCCGCATCGTAAGCTTTGGTCTGTTTGCTAGAGTCTCGGGGGAGTCCAAAGAAATCGAGGAACGCGCGCGCATGAAAGAACCGCAGGCAAGATTAAAGATGTTCCTTCAGCCAACGTTCTGAGGACGGAGACAGGAAATCTGTCTGGACGGGTAAAAGAGCTGTTCTTTAACTGGACAGATTGATGGTTCTAGTAAGCATGTCGTGGAGCCCGGGATCGATGTGGTCACGACGACGTACAGAGATTTAAAAAAAAATTCGCCACAACTGTTCCTCCTAATCAGAGGACGTTACTATTTTTTAGAGCAGGTGAATAAAGTAATGGCTGGGCGGGCGAAACTGCAATTTTATTTATTCATTTATTCATTTTTTACGTTTGGAAGTCTGGCCGCAAGAAGACTTTTTTGGTTGTCTGTCGCGACGATGAAAAGGAGTTTAATCAGAAAGATGGTGGATGAGAAACTAGACTGTTTTTTAACTTCATCGTCGTTTACAACCTCTGTCTCTTTTTATTCAGATCCATACATGATTATGTCAGAACACACACACACACACACACACACACACACACACACACACACAACTTTATCCGCGAAAGGTTCTGTTCACCAACCAAAACTGTCTTTTTTTTATTTTGGCTTGCGGCTAGGGACAATTCCTTTAACGCCTTAGGTTCTTTAACGCATGCTAATCGCATGCCCGCGCCGTAAAACACAGAGTAACATCGGTTTGTCGTCAAAAGACTAGCTCTCTCAGGCCACCCTGTATCACTTAAGACCCAGTCGAGTGAGGGGAAGAGGGGGAAAAAAAAAAAACCGGTTTGAACCACGGACTCGGAGGTCTCTTTGTTTTGTAGGTGGGAACCTTGTCCACTGGGACACCCCTCTCTACCAGTTCAACGTCCACGTAAAAGGCCGTTCGTAGTTAAACCAGCTTTTAGATCGCGGACAAAAAAAAAAAAAAAAAAAAAAAATCGTTCAGTGACGCCATCTCAGCGACCTTGACGCGGTCCTTCTCTTTTTGTTGTTGACTGCGCAATCATTTTTTGTATAGGATCTTACATCGCGCGCAGAGTGACGGGTGTCCTTCCATCCAATCATCCTGGGTGCGCGCGACGGGAAATGGATCACTTACGACGTTTTGGGAACCGTTTGGGGGTCATTCAAAGGGAAGTAACCATACTTACGCTCTCCTCGTAATAGAAATCAATTTGTGACTGAATGACAAACCTGTTTTCTTTTTTTTTTTTTTCTGTGAGAGAAATCAGTGTGCGATTGATTTGCCGCTCTCAGGGTGCACATTTCATTCGGTACGTAGATAACAAAAAAAAAAAAACACGGCTAAAAATCGATTTCACCGCTATTCTCCAACAGTCGCAAGCTCAGCAGACCTGAGAGTTATATCTTAGGCGAGCACAAACGAGCAGTAGTTCCGCAGTTGGGATTTCCTCCCTTTGGAGAAAGATTGTTCAAACTGCAATCAAGGCTCATTCTGCAGTTCGTCGTCAATGCGAACTAGGTCTCGGATCGCAGACATTGATGAAGAGAGAGAGTTTACGGATGTAAGGATGAATGTTTTAGGGAAACAAAAAGAAAACTTTGGCTTTTTTGAAGTAGGCGGGTGTACTGCCAGCCATTTGCAGAAAGAGAAAAAAAAAAAAAAAAAAAAAAAAAGATTCCAAAGCTTTGGCCAACCTCTCCTTCACATCTTTAGTCAGGATACCCCGATTTTGTGTTACAGATTTGATATGTTTCAAAGCAGATTAACACTGCTGAATAAAATAGTAAGAGCTGGGAACATACTTTTGAAAAAAAAAAAAAACCCAAAATGGCATCCCTACTCCATTTTGCGGGCTGCGGAAGTGATGTGCTCGGGGGGGGAGTTCTGAGTGCTTTCGTAGTGGAAGGGAGGCTTTTGTGTTTTTACTCCTATACCATGCCAACAATTTTTCAAGAAGCATTGAGACAGTGTGGAACCTAGATCTCTTAAACGGAACCTCGTCTCAGATATTGACCATATCAGTAACTCTGTCAAAAGGGATGGAGGAGAGGAGGGTGTGAAGTACTGACGTTGGTGAAAACTGGAAACTGGGACCGTACATCGTATTAGATTTTGCCGCTCCCGTGAACATTTGCCACCGGGGCGTTCAAAATTCATGTGAAGTGTTGCCACATGTTAAAATGTCACGTGGAATATGTTTGCTGGGGTCGCATCTTACATGGGGTTAGGTAACTACAACAGCGTCAGAATTCAGTGTGGGATATTGCGCGAACCTCTTTCACGTGAAGTCCTGACGTGTCCAGTTTTCACGATAAAAGCTGTCGCAGCGGTGACATCTCACTCAAAAGATCTATGGTAGCAGCAGAATTTCCCGCAGAGTGCTCTTTCCTTTGGCAATATTCATGATGTGTAAACTCGGTAAAAAATCTTGCCATTCTTGCTTCAGATATGTATGTAATGATAGTAATGACTGTCAACGACCTCTATTTCAACATCCAAAGCATATTCAGAGCATGTTTCGCCTTCTCTGCCTGTCTGTTCGCCTATTCGAATCAGTTTTCAAACTTAAGTCTTGGGGAATACTTCCCTCCCCGTTCTCTCTCTCTCTCCCCCCCCCTCTCTCTCTCTCTCTCGCGCGCGCGCGCCAATATGTGTCGTGCACACACAATTACTCTACACACATATACATACACGCAAGTACACACACACTGCTGACACACGGGCACACATTCACGTTTTAGAACGCACGCACATCACACCACACACATGACATACACGACAATGCACTGAATTTTACACATACGAAAACATAAAGCACACACACACACACGCGCACACACACAAGGATCGATTGGAACAACAACCCCCCAAAAAAAAAACAAACAAATCTACAAACAACAAACAAAATTTTTTTCCCCGACATACAAACAAAGGAACGACCCCACTACCCCGCATCGGTTTTTTGTTTTAAATCGTGTCCCAAGGAATGGTGGGATTAGGCACCATCATCTACGCAGACACTTGTTGACCACTACGGTAAACACGGAAGCCTAGGCGAAAAAACAGGAGATGGGAGGATAGAGTCCTGTCTCAAAGCTATTTCAGTAATCCCTGACACGGGAACACACAACCCACACACACAAAAATCTTTCATGCGCAGTTCTTTCGGCCGAATTTGTACAGGATACCCAGGACAGTCAATACCAGACTCCTCTCTAACGCGACACACAACACACAACACACAACACCAACACGCAATCAAACACACGTGCTGTCGTACTCGCGCACGTCCCTCCCACACAGACAAACAAAAACTCTCACTCTCTCTCTCTCTCTCTCACACACACACACACACACACACACACACACACACACGCACGCAATCGCCCCACACACAACAAACAAACACAGAAGCAAGCACACAGGACAGACACACTAGGCATCGGTGTCATTCACTCACATTGCCGGCGTCATCAACACTGTAACACGAACACGCACACACCACACTACGCACACACCGTTGACCAGCGGTAAACCTCGGAATAGGCGAAAAACATCAGGAGGAGGTGGGTTTGAAAGTACTAATGTGGGTGATAAACCAACCCACCGAAAAAATGGAGCGCAGTTTTTTTTTTTTTTTTTGTAAAGGATACCCAGTCTCAATACCAGACTCCTCTCTAACGACAAAAACAACACATTAAATAAAAACACTGAACTGAAAACACACACACACACACACACACACACACACACACACAGACACACACGCACACTCACACACACAGAGAGAGAGAAAGGAGGACAGAAAATCAGTAAAAATGCATATTAAAGATACTGTCAGGTACTAAAGTAACGCTTAGTTAATGCAAAATTCAAAACACAGACATGGGAGTTTTACGACAGATGTGTTTTCTATCGACGCTGCAAACAGCAAACATCAACATAACAAAATATCTCCCTCAATGAGTATGCCTTCTTCTTTAAATGTAGCAAACAACCGACATTATGTTGAACAATTCAGAAGTGTGGGAAGAAAACAAGTGGAGGCTAACAGTTCCTGATTACATTAACGACTTGGGCAAAGATTGAAAAAAAAGGGAGGGGGTGGGGGGGGGGGGGGGGGGGGTAGGTGGCGTGGGGGGGGGTGGGGATGGTGGTGGGGAAGAAGCGGGGAACATGAAAAAAAATGCACAAAACACAATAATTTCATAGATCGGCAACAAGCTTTCTATGCTCATGTTAGCTGCGATTTTTTTTTCCGAGGGACACACACACACACACACACACATATATATATATATATATGTATATATATATATAAAATGTGTGTGTAGGGGGGATGTTTGGTGCAATTAAACAAAAAAAGCCTTAGTTTGCAGCGTTTGGGGAAGATACGTTTGACGGAAGTTCACTCGTCGATTGTGCGTTGTGTATGAAAAAAAAAATCCCCTACTTTTTGCGATCTGTTGGTTTAAGTAACTTTTATTCCAGAAAGAAATAAACACAACTCCTTCACAATCATCAGGGCTAATGAACAAAAACTGTACTCAAACGTAACAATATGGACAACATATTGGCAGCTGCTATACATTTTTACGGTATACCAAACATTTCACCACAAGGTTGGGGATTTGTTTAAGGGAAAAAGACATGAAAAGAAGAAAAATAAAATGAAATAATAACAATGATCATAAAAAAAGTGATAATAAAATAATTGCGATCTGTTTTGTACGCTTTTGTGTGTGTGTTGTTGTTCTTCAGTTTTGTAACGGTAACAATCACAACTGCTAAAGATAAATATTAAGTGAATAGCCTAATAAACATTTGGAAACAGATTCAAGAGTAGCAAAATTGTTTAATATACTAGATAGTGATAAAGGAGTCGATCCATCAACAAAACCTCAATACCTGATTTATCAAAAAGCTCTTTTGTTTTGGGACAAGGAATCAGTAAATGATTGACACTTATAGAATCTCCACACATACATTTAATATCTTTGCAGTATTTTGTTTTAAACGAGTTTAAACGAAGCCTATGGATCAGACTTTCAATCTCCCTGGATGAAAAAATAATCTTTTGTATGATGTTATCCCATTGCTTTTGTCATTACATTTGATGCAATTGTTATAATAATATGTCCGAGTTCCTCAGTGTTTTTGTTGCATTATCACGAGATGTTTTATTTATGATAGAGAAACATTCTGCCAGATCTAAGCGAACTTTTATTGTTATTGTGCCGCTAAGGTTTTGAGCTGCCTTTTTTGCAACTTTGTCTACTTGTTCATTTGCTGATATACCAAAATGAGAAGGCACCCAACAAAAAGTAATATTAATGCCTTTTTGGGAAAGAAGGTGTACTATATGATTGATTTCAGTTATCATGTCTAATCGTACACATGAATTAGAAGACTTAATACCATTCAATGCTGCTTTTGAATCAGCACATATTACGATTTGGCTGTTATTTATGGGGAAATTCAAATGAAATCTAATGATTTGAGTATAGCAAGTAATTCTGCGCGCTATATATAGACAGACTTTTACAAGATAAAAAATAACTTTTCTATTTTTAAGCTAGGGATTATGAAAGCTGCTCCCGGCTATTATCATCTAATACTGAGCCATCTGTGAATATTTTTAAATGATGGTTGTACTTATTTTCTAAGTGAGAGTAGACAAAATTTCTCAAAATGTTGGGAGAATCCTTTTTAGTTAAATCATTGTAATCAATGTCAAAGGAAGCTTTTGATTGTACCCATTTTGGAATGGGTGAAAACGTTGGTTTTCCGGCGATATCATTTTATCTATTTTTGTATCTTTTAGAAGATCTGAGGAAAATGAATAAATAGATTTTGTGGATTGTATATGTTGTGCACGTTTTCCAAAATCCTTTTCCGAATCTAAACATACCTCTTCTGCAAAAAAAATTTTTTGTGAGAAACTTTTTAGATGAATTTTAAAGTAGAAGCTTTTCTAATTTCAGATAGAGGTAGAACTCCCACTTCGTTGTATGTCCCTAAGTTTGACGTATGTGTGGGAACCCCAAGGGCGATTTTGAAGGCTTTGCAATCAGTGCTCTGAAGTTTATTTAAAAGATATTTAGGTGCATTAAAAAATACTTCCTGAGCATATGTAGTCTTCTTGAGCGTACCAGGGCTGCTGCTAAAACAGTTAAACTTTTAGTCTTGCCCCCAAGATTGTTTACTGACAATTTTAAGGAAATTCAAACTTTTTCTTGCTTTATTTAAAATATGGTCAATATGAGTATTCCATGTTAGTTTACTACTAAGGATTACACCCAAGAATTTAACGCTTTTAACGTAGTTTAAAAGAGTGCCGTCTAAGGTGAAAACTGGAAGTTTATTTGGATCATTTCCAGAATTAAAAAGCATCAAATTCGTTTTTTTCTGGTGAAAGAGATAGTCCATTTTCATGTAAAAATGTACTGATTTTATTTAGCTCGTGTTGGTATTTAATTTTAATATAGTTAAGTGATCTTAACGGAGTATTTCTTTTCATCGTTACTTTACTCCATAGACATATATCGTCAGCAAACTGAGCTAACTCTGTACCTTTAGAAAGACCTTTGGGTAGATCAGAAATCAAAATATTAAACAAAAATTGGAGAAATTACCGATCCTTGGGGTAAGCCCATTTGTAAATGTCTTGGGTTAGAATAGGTATTTCCTACTCTTGTTTGAATATGTCTGCGATGCAGAAAACATTGAATATATTTGTACATGTTTCCATTAATACCAATATTCTTTAATTTAAGCAAAAGCCGCTTGTGCCATACTTGTTCATAGCCGCTTGTGCCATACTTGTTGTGTGTGTGTGTGTGTGTGTGTGTGTGTGTGTGTGTGTGTGCGCGCGCGCTCGTTTGGAGTATCACTGTTCTAGTAACGTAACCCTGACTACCTCCCCACTCCCCCCAACCCTCTCACCCTCCACCTTCCCCCCTCCTCCTCCCCCCCCCTCCCTGCCCAACTAACCTCCTCATCCTGCGCGCCCTGCCCATCTCCTGCTGCTGGTCCAGCGCCACGGGGCGGGGCAGGTGGTGGCGGCGGAACTCCGGGTCGCAGATGTTGGGCAGCGAGGAGGTCTTGAGCCAGGGCTCGTGGCCGCTGCTGCTGCTGCCCCCAGCTGCTTGAGCTTGGGGTGGCGCGGCTTGAGGGCCAGGTGGCGCTGCTGGCCCCGGTAGCTGTAGGGGTAGTGCGAGAAGCGCCAGGTGGGCGCCAGGTCCGGGGACATGAGCAGCACGGGGGTGCTGATGCTGAGGGCCTTGAGCAGCGTCTCCATCTGCCGCTCCCCGCCCTTGGCCGCCGGCGGCTCCTGCTTGCGGAGCGGCACCTCGATGCCTGTACATACATACATACAGAGAGAGAGAGAGAGAGAGAGAGAGAGAGAGAGAGAGAGAGAGAGAGTCAGGTAAGGTAATGTTGGTTGTAGCCCAGCCGACCGCAAAGGGCCATATCAGGGCTATCACCACGTCAAAATCAACTCACGAGTCATTCGTTCACACAACTCTTTAAAATACATCTAAAAAAAACCCACCCGAAATTTTGCTAAAAAAAAAAAATTTCCACTACAAAATCTCAGATCCGATGAAAAATGTGAATCTCTTTCAAGAATTCAAAGATCACATCTGGTGGAACATCTCTGAACAAGGTTTTCATGGAACCTGCTGTAAAATACTTGTGTCTCACATCATGCGAATCCCAACACTCTAAAAGAATATGTTTCAGTGCGAGTAGCACATGACATGGAATGCACCACGGAGCTTCTTCACTCTTTAAAAGGTAGGAATGAGTATAATACGAATGGCCGGTGTGCAGCCGGCACAGAACTATTTCTTCTTTGCGACCACCAGAGGTAGATGAGAGGAACTCTTTAGGGTTTGGACGGATCTGAAACAGTTTACTTGCCTGTGTATTCCAGTCCTCCTGCAAGAGGTCTCTGACATAATCATTAAGTTTTGGTTTTTGATCTGTGTGGGGGATAGATATGTTAGACAGTTTCCCTGTTGTGGCTCTCTCGGCCAAACGATCAGCCATTCATTCCCTCTGATGCTAACATGACCGGGAACCAAAGCTAAAACAATGTTGTGACCTTCCGTTTTCAACATGGTAAAGAGTAAAAAAAAGAAAAAAAAAAAAAAAAAAAAAAGAAAAAAAAAAAAAGCGTAGAAGTTCGGGACGATGGAGGTTACGGTCAGCTATGGTCTCCAAAGTTGACAGTGATTCAGATGAAATGAGAAAGAATTGTTTGTGGATTGAAGGATCATCTTCAATGCTAGAACCAGGGCTGAAAGTTCAGCAGAGTAAACAGAAGCATCTGATGGAATATGTTTAAATAATATTTGAGAAGGAGCACCAGGGCAAGAGGCTACACAGGCCACACCATCTTCAGACTTGGAACCCTCAGTGAATATTATTTGAAAGGGTGGGAAATTTGAACAGAGATCGGCAAACAATGCCTTGCATGCCAGAGAGCTGGTGGATTCTTTGCGAAAAGCTGCAAGATCAAAGCAAATTTCTGGTATGAAAAAGGTCCGGAGGCTTATCTGGAAACTTGGAGAAGTCAGACACAGCTCCTAGATCAAGACCTGAATTCTGCGCATGAGGCTGCCTACGAAGATCAAACGGAGAATACAGCTGGGATTTTTTTCGAATTTACTTTGAAACCGAGGGTTAAAAAACAAAGTCAAAGCAGGGTTTTCTGGTTCAGAGAACAGTCTTGGTGGCATTGGTGGAGCCTTTGCTTTGCACTCCACCAACGCCACTTTGGTCGAAACCACTGTCAGGGAGCCTCCTTTGGGAGGTGGTCTCGGCTGTGGAGCCGTCTCGGGGCAAATCCTTGCTGGGCAGCCCGCACAGCCGCAGGCTTAGTGGATGCACTGGAGGTGCATCCTTTAGTGGGTTTTAGGCCCCCACCAACGGCCGTTTTCTCTTGCGATGTATTCGAAGCCGGAAGACATTTCAGCGGTTCCAGACCGCATGGGTCTGTCTGAACACTGGCTTCCACTTGAGGTGCTCTGGGTAATTTTTTACGACTGTCGTAAAAAGGAGTGAGGTTCCCTTCTGTTCATGCACCAACTTTTTGGCTTCGAAGAACGAAATCTTTTTTTTGTTTTGTTTTTTACGGGCTAGATTTCGCTTTCTACTCGCCAGACAGGGCAGTCTTTTGAAGAAGGGTGGTCACCATCACAGTTCACGCATTTCGCGGATTCACATCCGTCCTCATGAACTGCTTTGTTGCAGGTGGCACACATCCTGTTCCGGACTTTTCTCCATGACGTGACCAAATCGTTCACATCTGAAGCACCTCATTGGGGATGGTACATACAGGGCTACCTTCACTCTCAGGTATCCCACTTTTATGGACTCTGGAAAAGGTGAGGAACAGAGTATTGGTCGGTTTTCTCTCTGCATCTTTTCGGAAGGTCGCCCTCCTGACCTCTACCACTCCTTGATCAGCCAACTCGGCCTTTATTTCTCCCTCAGATATGCTAAACAACTCTCAGCAACGGATGAAACCTTTTGAGGAGTTTAGATTTTTGTGAGGGGACACCCGGTTGGGTAATTCACAAGATTTGCCGATTTCAGTAAGTTCACCGAATGGGCTTTTCGGTCAACCTGCACGAGCAGGGAACCATCCCTCAACCTCTTACCTGATTTCGGCTCTGCGCCTACAAGACCTTTTAGCCCCTTTGCAACAGCAAAGGGACTCAACTTTGTAATAGGTCGTTCGCTATCCGCCGACTGGGTCGAGAGAGCCAAGCGTCTATCGTCTTCCGGACTTCTGTGCCCGAGTCTGAGTGCGTGTCCGTGGAAGGGTCGGAACCCAGCTTTTTTCATTTTCCTATTTTAGTAGTCTTGGTGGCCATGAAGGTTTATAAATACCGGCAGAGATAAACGGTCACCCCAGGAGAGCTGCCGTGCTGGGGAAGGGACAATGGATGGCCATAGTATGGCGTCCGTAAGCCTGGTGCCGTCCCGCATGAAAACCAGACAGTGCACCTTCGCGACTGAATTGGGATCAGCCACTCGGCCCCTCGCCAGGTAACTGTAGCTTGGGTTTTCCCGCTGCTCACGGCAACCACCCAAGTATCAGAGAAGAAAAAGTGTGGAAAAGAAGGCTTGAAAGGGAGACGGAGAGGGAAAAGATCCAGTAAGAAAGGCAGAAGAGAGAATAGGAAAAGGCGGGTTACTATTTGTCAGGGCCCTCACTCTTAACCTTTCTGACATGGGAGACCCTACCAGGGGTATCAATTCCTACCACGTAATGCTTAGGCCAGTCAACAACTTGACTATACAGGCCTAGAAGCGTTAACAGCAACTAACCAAGTCCAGTATTGATGCCCCCGTCACCAAAGCCTAAGGGATCCCTGGACCGCGCAAGCCCTCCGACCACGGGAAAGTTGCAACTCCCGGGGGGAGGGGGGTGGGGGGGCTCAGTAATCTTTTCTTCGGTCCAGAATAGGCCTTGCTAAGCTAAATTGTGTGTGTGTGTGTGTGTGTGTGTGTGTGTGTGTGTGTGTGTGTGTGAGAGAGAGAGAGAGAGAGAGAGAGAGAGAGAGAGAGAGAGAGAGAAGATGAGAGATATGGCCTGGAGAACTACTTTCCAAGTGCACACAGGGAAACGAGTTTACGTTCTTTGTCGTTAACATTTTTCGATCACCACAAATCACAGAAGACCGTTCTCATTAGGCAGGTTCTCAGCACTGGACTCATCGCCGTCAGGCCGTTGGGTTAGGTCGAGAATCTGCTCACAACTCGATGAACCCCCTTCCCCTCCCCTGTCCATTCCCCCCATCCCCGCCCTTCCCTCTCATTTTGCAGAGGGTAATTTGTCCGCAATCACGCCAGCGAGCGAACATACCATCACAAAGAAATGGCGCTGTGCCTAAGCAAGCACACAACAGTGAAAGCGTTTGCTTACTTATGAAAGGAATCGAGATCGAGACCGGTGTTTGTGTCATGGTAATTTGCTCTCTTCAATTACCTTTCACGCTGGGCCCGTTTTTCGGCGTCGTCCGGACCCGAGAGGGACAGACCCTGAAGCGTTCATCAAGAATATGTCAGAGCAGTCCCAAGTTCAGAATGACCTTGATTGAATGATCACTGACAGCGGGTAAAATTCCAGTTTCAACAACCGGGTATTGATGGTGTTTGTCTTTAGAGAAATGTTAATTGCAATTTCTCCAAAATATTTGTGTCGTCTTCTTCCCATATTTTGCAACTTTTTTTAATAACACGGGGGAAAGAACATTATATGAAGAGATCAAATGTAATGCCCACCGGTATTTTTTCCCGTAGAAATTTGAATCAAAGAAAATTGTATTGTTTTTTTTTGTGTGCGTGTTCACTGTTTTAGCTTTGAATTTTTTTCCGTTCTGGGTAAACATGATCGCTAAATATTTGTTGGAACACATCTGTGACCGAATGCAACATTTAACTCTCTCCATACATACACATATGTATAGACATTTATTTTATATATACTAGTCACATAAAGTTAAGCACAGTTTACATGTACCCGCATAATTTCCAAATATAAAGCCACACGATTTTGAAATTGGGAACAGATTTAATTCATTATCTTGTTCCAACGTACATTGAATTTCATTGGGATCGAATGAACGGTTGTTGATTTACAGACAATTAAACAGAGGATGGGTCGAAATCAAAGTTCGCAAAATCTGTTCAGTCACAAAATCATTTCAATAGTGGGTGTGGCCACCGCCATTGGCGAGACATTCCACGCAGCGACTCCTCATCGAGTTGACCAGTGTTCTGATGACCCTCTGAGGGATTCTCTGCCATTCCAGTTGCAGCATTTGGAAGAGATCCTGGCGGTCTCTGGGAGGTGGATGGTTCTCCTTCACACGTCTCCCCAACTCATCCCACATATGCTCGATGGGATTGAGGTCGGGACTATACGCCGGGAAGATCATCCTGTTGATGCCGGCCTGCACAATGAAGTTTTTCGGCCACCCGGGCCCTATGTGGCCGAGCATTGTCGTCTTGGAAGACTGCCATGGGTCCTATCCGTTGCATGGTCGGAACAAACGAAAGGCGCCAGGATTTCATCCCGATAGCGGATGCCTGTGAGGTTTCCATCAATATGGTAGAGTGGTGTCTTGTGGTGGAGGCTGAAGGCACCCCATACCATAAACAGATCCTCCCCCAAAGGCCCTGGTCTGGCGAACAGCTGCATCAATGTAACGTTCACCAACACGCCCTCCAAACTCTAGTTCGGCCGTCATGTGTGTCAAGACTAAACGCGACTCATCTGAAAAGAGGACCTGGGACCACTGTTGTTGGGTTCCATCTCACATGACGATGGCAGAAAGCTCGGCGAGCCAGCCTATGGGCTGCTAGCAGTCGTGGTCGAACAGCTGGGTGACGTGATCTGAGGCCGAAGTGGTGAAGACGGTTTCGTATGGCTTTGACGGCTGAGGATGGTGTTATTTGCCATACGAAGCTGCCTTTGGATGCTGGTGGAAGTGGTATCCCGCTGCAATAGGGCCTGCCTCTCGATGAAACGATCTTCTCTGGGAGTAGTCTGCCTAGGCCGACCTGACCGTGGCCTTTCTTCAACGCTGTTGGTCGCCCTAAAAACGCTGATTCAGTCTAACAATAACTGAATGATGCACACCAAGTCGTCGCGCCACTTCAGCCTTTGCAATGCCATCTTGTATCCCACGCAATCGCCCTGGTTTTGTCAAAGGTGCTAAGTTTTCTTCGTGGTGGCATGGTGAGAAAAGGGCTGACAGTAACCAACCCCGCGCTTAAACAGCCAAAAGAAGGGGCATAAAAAACTCACTTGAGAGACTGCTCTTGCACGGGAAAAAAAAAATTTTTCATTTTACACATCTTGTGTCGCCAGCAAGCTTGATGCAAAACAGGCACAGTTAACGCGACTTTGCACTTTTTATCCCGCGCGGTAACGAGGTCACCAAGACCCCCGTGCGCACTACCAGTTGACACAGGCTGGATTACACACTGCTGTGTGAGATTCCATCATTGGTTGCCGCATAACAAAAAAAACAATGTTTTTTGAAGGGATGAATCAACCCCCTGTGTGCAAAGGCCTGTGCTTAACTTTATGTGACTAGTATATTTATGTCTCTCTCTTTATATATATATATATATATATATATATATATATATATATATATATATATATCCCAAATGCAAGACAAAGTAAACACCGTTTATTTATAGATGTGAACAAAGGCTCAAATCAAACTGACGAACAAGAAAACATTAACGAATGTCAATTTAAACGAAAAGTGGTCTGCGAATTTTTTGTGAACTTGTAAAGCACGGATAATGTTTTAGGTCCTTAGGGGGGAGGGGGGGGGGGGGGGGGGGGGGGGGGGGGGGGGGGGGGGACCAACCAACCTTATTCCCTTAGAGTTTATCATCATTTTATCATTTTAGTCCACTTCGAAGTCATTCCGAAGAAAATAACTCAAGTCGGTGTCCCCAAACTTCAATGACTGTGCAAAAAATCCACTAATGGTTGTCCTGAAGCAGTGATTTATCCCTATCCATTTCAAACCAGTTGTATAAAGCGGAAAAATGTGTGTGTGTGTGTGTGTGTGTGTGTGTGTGTGTGTGTGCGCGCGCGCGCGCGTGTGCATGGTAAGTCTTTATCTCTGTGCATTTCAAAGCGCATGTATAAAACCAAACTAGCTTTGTTGTCTGGAATGGTTGTATATCCGTTTATTTCAAGGAAATTGTATGCAATGTAATTTATTTATTTATTTTTTTGGGGTTGTCTCTCAGTCCATTTAAATGGAGATTGCTGCCATGAGTAGCATTTATTTAAATCTGTCCACTTTAAAAATACCATTTTCATGAGGGGTGAATTATTTATCTCTGTCCATGTAAAAAATACTGCTGTCATGAAAAGTTAGTTATTTATCTCTATCCATGTCAAAAATACTGCTGTCATGAAAAGTTAGCTATTTATCTCTATCCATGTCAAAAATACTGCTGTCATGAAAAGTTAGTTATTTATCTCTGTCCATTTCAAAAATACTGCTGTCATGAAAAGTTAGTTATTTATCTCTGTCCATTTAAAAAATACTGCTGTCATGAAAAGTTAGTTATTTATCTCTGTCCATTTAAAAAATACTGCTGTCATGAAAAGTTAGTTATTTATCTCTCACTATTTCAGAGCGGATGTGTAATACCGAAAACAGTCCATCAACAAACTATTGCACGTTTAGTTTCCGTCGGAGAGCAGGGGAGTGGGGGGTGGGGGGGGAGCGTTCAGGTGTGCAAGCTACGGTGATTGGGGGGGGGGGGGGGGGGGGGGGGGGGGTTTGTGTTAATGTGACAGACAGAAACATAGTGCGTACACGAGCGCTGGAAACACACTTTCCTGGGTACGATAACGACCCCTTGTGACGAAGGGAGAGCGGAAGCGGCTTATTTTCACCTATTTGGCAGGTCAGTAAGCACTTTAGGCAAACGCTCGTTCCCGGCATTGTGAAGATGACAGCTCTACACAGACTATCACGCATATGGAGTGGTCAATAATCGTATGAATTTACTGCAGGTTTATGGCTGGAGTGCACAGGTACTTACAGGTTGTAGTGAGGCGCTAATTGGAGCTCTTGTCCGCATGCAACTGCGAGTGGTACCTCGACATTCGGCAAACTTGTTTCTACCCTGCGCACTAACGAAACGGTGTTGGAGCTACCAGACTTTGTTTTCTTTTAAAGGGGTGTCAGGTAAAACAAGAAAAACCCTCAGCAATCTATGTACTGTCATGCTTACAGTTTCAAATTTTCGATTGTGAAGAAGGCTAGGTTACTTTTTTTTTTTCTTCAGAGTACTTAGGGCTAAAACAGAGCACGCCTTGTGGTTATGGGTCGGCCTTTGTGATTCTTCCAATCAAAATTGAAAAACTAAGGTGACCATTTGAATCTATCAATTAGCTTTTTAAATGGACAGACCCAGACCCGGCTGGGACTTGGTCCCAGTCAGAACCTGTCCTGGAATGACTCCTGGTCTGAACTGGTCCTGGGCCCTGATGGAACTGGTCCAGGTTAGAACCAGTCCTGGTACCGGACCTGGTCAGAACTGCTTCCTGTTGGAACTGGTCCTGATACTGGTGCCAGTGCCGGATCTAGTATCAGACGTGGTCATAATACAGGACCTTATACTGGAACTGGTCCCAGTCCAGGTTGGAACCCATCCCAGTCCTGTTGCTGGATAACTGGTCCTGGTCAGAGGTGGACCCAGTTTTGGTTGGAACTCTGATACTGGACCCAGTCCTGGTACTGGACCTGGTTGTGATTGTCATCCCTCTTGAAATTGGTCCTGATATGGACCCAGTTCTGGTACTGGACCCGATCCTGGTACTTGACACGGTCCTGGACCGTGTTTGATGTGCTTCCAGTTGGAACTTGTCCTAATTTCAGACCCCGTCCTGGAATCGCATCTGGTTCTCTTATTGCACCTGGTTGGAGCTGATTCAAGTTCTGGACCTGGTTGTGGTACAGGACCCAGTCTGGAAAACTTCCTGTTCGAACCAGTTCTGATTCTGGACCTGTTCTACTGCTCCTGGGGTCTGGTGCCAGACACTTTTTTTTTTTTTTTTTTTTTAATGGAGAGGTTCTGGTCCTGTTCCTGAACATGGTTCTTGTCCTGTTAATGGACCCAGTTCTGGTACCGGACTCAGTATTGGGCCCGGTTTTGGTATTGGACTTGGACCGGGTTCTGAACCCGGTTCTGATCCCAGTTTTGATCCAGACCCAGTTCTGTTACTTGACCCGGTTCTGGACCTGGTACCAGTTCTGGACCTGGTTCTGGACATGGCACCCAGTTCTGGACATGGCACCCGGTTCTGGACATGGCACCAGACTCGGTCCTGGTATTGGGTCCAGTTCCGGTACTGGTTCCGGTTCTGGTTCTGCCCCTGGTACCAGACCCGTTCTGATTCTGTATCCAGTATTGTACCCGGTTCTGGACCTGGTTCTGGTACAGGACCCGGTTCTGGACACGGCACCATATTCGGTCCTGGTATTGGGTCCAGTGCTGGTACTGGACCTGGTTCAGGTACTGGACCCAGTTCTGGTACCGGTTCTGGTTTTGGAACCAGTCCCAGTACTGGTACCAGACCCAGTATTGGTACTGGTTCTGTTTTTGGAACCAGTCCTAGTTCTGGTACTGGACCTGGTTCTGGTACTGGACTCAGTTCTGGTTCCGGTTCTGCACCCAGTCCTGGTTCTGGTACCGGACCCGGTTCTGGACATGGCACCAGACTGGGTCCTGGTATTGGGCCCAGTTCTGTTACTGGAACCGGCTCTGGTACCGGTTCTGGAACCAGTCCTGGTTCTGGTACTGGTCCTGGTTCTGGACCTGGTACCTGTTCTGGTACCGGACCAGGTTTTTGCACCTGGTAGCGGACCCATTCTGGACCTGGTACTGGTTCTGCTACCAGACCCGGTTCTGGTACCAGACCCAGTATTGGTACTGGTTCTGGTACTGGACCCAGTTCTGGACCTGGTTCTGGAACCAGTCCTGGTTCTGGTACCGGTTCTGCACCCAGTCCTGGTTCTGGTACCGGACCCGGTTCTGGACATGGCATCAGACTGGGTCCTGGTATTGGGCCCAGTTCTGTTACTGGAACCGATTCTTGTTCTGGTACCGGTTCTGGTTCTGGAACCAGTCCTGGTTTTGGTACTGGTCCCGGTTCTGGACCTGGTACCTGTTGTAGTACCGGACCAGGTTTTGCACCTGGTAGCAGACCCATTCTGGACCTGGTACTGGTTCTGCTACCAGACCCGGTTCTGGTACCAGACCCAGTATTGGTACTGGTTCTGGTACTGGACCCAGTTCTGGACCTGGTTCTGGAACCAGTCCTGGTTCTGGTACCGGTTCTGCACCCAGTCCTGGTTCTGGTACCGGACCCGGTTCTGGACATGGCATCAGACTGGGTCCTGGTATTGGGCCCAGTTCTGTTACTGGAACCGATTCTTGTTCTGGTACCGTTCTGGTTCTGGAACCAGTCCTGGTTCTGGTACTGGACCCAGTTCTGGACCTGGTTCTGGAACCAGTCCTGGTTCTGGTACTGGATCCGGTTCTGGTACCAGTCCTGGTTCTGGTCCCGGATACGGTTCTGGACATGGTACCAGAACTGGTCCTGGTATTGGGCCCAGTTCTGGTACTGGACCTGGTTCTGGTACCGTTCCCAGTTCTGGACCTGGTACCAGACCCGGTCCTGGTTCTGGACCCGGTATTGATTCGGGTACCGGTTCTGGACCCAGTACTGTACCCAGTTCTGGACGTGATACCAGACCTGGTTCTGGTACCGGTACCGGTTCTGGTACTGGAACTTTCTGGTTCTGGACCCAGTTCTGGGGTCTTGTACCTGGGTTCTTGTATCAGACCAGTCCTGGTTCTGGTATCGGACCCGGTTCTAGATAGATACCAGACTCGGTCCTGGTATTGGGCCCAGTTCTGGTATTGGACCCGGTTCTGCATCTGGTACGGACCCGGTTCTCTGGCACTGGACCTGATTCTGGTACCAGACCCGGTTCTGGACCTAGTACCAGTTCTGGAACTGGAGCTGGTTCTGGTACCAGACCCAGTCCTGGTACTGGACCCAGTTCCGGATCTGGTACCAGACCAGGTACTGGTACTGCTGGTACTGGACCCAGTTTTGGTTCTGCACCCAATACCAGACCCGATTCTGGATCTGGCACCAGGTCTAGTAGTGTACCGGTTCTGGTACTGGACCCGGTTCTGGTACCGGACGCGGGTTCTGGACTGGGTTCTGGTACCGGACCCAGTTCTGGTCCTGGGACTTCACCTTGTTCTGGTACTGGACACAGTTCTGGCGTACCGGAGCTGGTTCCGATTCCAGACCTGGCTCTGGTACCAGTCATTCTGTACCCGGTTCTGAACCTGGTTCTTGTACTAGACCTGGTTCCTGTTGGAACCAGTCTGGGTTTCAGACCCAGTTCTGGTATCAGAACCGGTTCTGGTACCAAACACGGTATAGGGCCCAGTCTGAACCGATTCCGGACCTGGTCAGAACCACTTCCTGTTGGACCCGGTTCTGGTCTTGTTGGAACTGGTCCCAGACCATATTAAAACCTATCCCAGTACTGGACCTGTTCGGAACCGGAACCAGTCGTGGTCAAAATCAAGAGCTATTTTTGGTCCTGCTACTAGGTCGTGATTGGACCTGTTGGACCCGAAAAGTGTTAGTGGCGATGAAGGTGGATGATAGTGGTAATGATGAGAATATCAATTACAACACTGGTGTTAATAATAATAAATGATCATAGCACTAACAATAACGATGATGGTGATACTAGTAATAATCATAAAAGTAATGGTGCTATCAATACTAGCAATGATACAGATGCTAATGATAATAAAAAAGAAAAGGGAAGAGGGGAAGGTAAGGAGTAGGAGGGGTAGCGGGAGGACAAGAAGGATAAAGAGGAGCACACAGATCATGGGAAGGATGGAATCTCATAGGTATATTAATAGTTTTAATAAGTCATGATTGTAACCATACAGTAGTGATGGTGTGGTAGGTTGGAATGTCAGAAATCTAGCAAAGTATAATAGCAGTAAACATAATAATTGTAACAATTGTTTTTTTTTTCCTTCTTCTCCCAATTGCAATGTTAACCTTTTACTCATTTATCATATTCATCCTTTTTACAAATATTACACTTATCACCATCGTCATTATTGTCCAACATCTTGTTTGCTGTTTATTCATTGATCATTTCTACCCCTTTCCACCAATTATTATTACCAATACTACTTCTACTACTATTATTACTGTCATTGCTGTTATCATCAGATTATTAAAATCCTTAACGTATAAACGTGTTATCATTACAACCACTTTTATACTCACAATCACTCTGTCCTATTGTTACTAATACCATTGTAAGCATTAATTGTGGAAGCAATAGTATTAATACTCATATACATTAACTTTGAAAAAAAAATGTGTGTGGAGGTGTAAGTATGTTGCTCCCCCAACCTCCTATTTTATTTCAATATATATATATATATCCTCTTTTCCATTTTTGCATAATGGACAAGTCAAATCTATCTCAGTATATTTACTGTAACGATAAAGGTGTTCTGCCGTGTCTGAAATTCCCAGTCTAAATTTGGTCGTTGTCAACTTCAAGTGTTTAGCTAAATCCGTTCGTAGATAAAAGTTTGACATCGTGCACCGAACAAAATGTCCGATACATGGTAAATCTATCACTATTTTTGACATGAAAGTCCCATTCCTGCCACCTGCATGCAATCAATCTGTCTTTAAATTCACATAGAAATGATCTATCATTTTGCACGCCTTGGTTTATCCAACATAGCCATATCCAAATCGATATAATTTGCAACGGACATTTGAATTCCAATTTCTTTTGTCTCTTGCATCTAGGTCGTATAACAACATCATATAGGCTTTCCGAGGTAATCTGTGATCATTCATTTTTGTTAATTTCAACCAGTATCGGATATACAGAGAGAGAGAGAGAGAGAGAGAGAGAGAGAGAGAGAGAGAGAGAGAGAGAGAGAGAGCGGGAGTGTGTGTCTATGTGTGGGTGTAGGTGCAAGTGTGGGGTACCCTCACCCCTCTCCCCCCTTTTTCCCTCCCCTGCAACAACAATACTGTTAACCTTTCAGTCACTGACCATCCCTATTGTCCTTTCACCTACTGTTAATTAACATTATCATCATCACTATATTTATCCTCACCACCTCTCCCCCCGCTTCAGTTCCACTGTTTACCTTTACTCATTGACCATCTCTATTCCTTTCCACCAACTATTACTTGTATTATTATTATTGCTATCAGTATCACTGGCATCATATCATCATTATCAGCACTATCATCATCATGAAAAAAGAGAAAGAAGTACTACCTCAATAAATATTATTAACATTATCACCATCACTGTCCTCACAATCATGATCACTAATATTCTAGTTATTACCAACTTAATTTTTTTTCTTCTACTATTATCATCATAACTGTTGTTACAACTCCATAACTGTTACAATAATTATTATATCTAATATTATTATCAACGGTATCATTATACTTTACAATATTTCCGACATTCCAACTTTCCACTTTTCCAGCCTCCTATATCATCACTATCATTACTGTATGGTTACAATCATGATTATTATTAAAACTATTAACATACCGACAAGATTCCATAATTTGTACGATCCTTCTCCTCTTTGTCGTTCCTGTCCCACCCTACCCCTCCTCCTCCTCCTTTCTTCCTCCCTTCCCTTATCATTTGTATAAATTCAATCATTTTGATCAATACTGTTGTTGATAATTTTTTACTATATTTTCTGTACCATTACTTTTATTATCATTACTGTTATTACCTTTACCGTTACTATTATTTGTTACAGATATTGCCATCATTACCATTATCATCACCATCATCATCACCACTGACACTTTTTCCACAACAGCCATGCTGTTCGACAATCCTCAAACCCCTGTCCATTCTCCCATTCTACATAATACGACATACATACGACGACATAATATTGTCATATTATCATCATCACAAAAAGTGGAACTAATCATCTCTTTATTATTTTTTCAACATTTTCACAATCATCATCATCATTGATATCAGTGTTATTATTGTCATCATTACTATTTTAACTCGCATTGTCTCCTTCACGACGGCCTCGCTTTCATTCAATACCCATCTTGCACTGAATTCAATGAAGTAAGTGATGGCTCGTTCTTCATTTTCGTTGTCCTGAGTGCTGTTTCCCTTGCCTGAAGAAGGCCTAAGAGGTCGCAACGCGTCGTGTTTTGTCTTATGATTGATTTGTTCATGTCTGGCGGATGTATTATTTAAACTTTTTAAAAACAGATTCATAGGTCACCAAAAGGACACTCACGTGGGAAAAAGAGAAGACCCCGCACTTCGACCGACTTCCTCGCTCGTTCCCTTTTCTCCCACTACTCTTAGTGATGCCGACTGATGGTCCCCCGTTGGAGTAGACTCCGCCTTCAGGTGGGAGGAGAGGAACCTACTTTACACTGTACAAACACCACCACCACCACCCACCATTACCTCTGTTACCTTCAATCTGGGTAGCCATCTACCGGGAGGCCTGGTAGGTCCTGCTCTTGAAGGCCACTGGTTAGCTCAGTGGTTAGAGCTCCCACCTCGCAGTATGGCCGTTGTTGTCGGTTCGAATCCCGCTGACGCTCAAAATACAAACACTGCGGTTTTTCGGAGCCCATCTTTACGCGTTGTGGTTGGGGTGGTGGGTGCAGTAGGTGTACTGTAAGATAGGCCCCCCCCCTGACTGTGAGTCTGCATGATAAACTTTGGTCGGACAGTAACACGTGTGTGCAAAAGAACTGCTCCGAATCCGTTGGGTCGATTGCGGTTTCGTGTCGGGAGAGAAGTGAACTCATTGCACTGGCCTGATCGACAATAGCCTCGTTGACATACACATTGGCCAGGTTCAGGTACTGCTACCAAAAGTCTGCGTCGAAAACTGATGCACAGAAAAGACAGACCGATCGACCAACAGACTGATGCATACACATGTCCGCGTATATGAAACACTCTCTCTCTCTCTCTCTCTCTCTCTCTCTCTCTCTCACACACACACACACACACACACACAGAGTCACACTCATACACATACACAGAGTACGTATTACACTCGGATTTACAAAGATCATAAACACACACACACACACACACACACACACACACACACGTTACAGTAAATTTATCAAATCAGGAAATCATAAATTTTCCTAAACATTTCAGTAAATTTATAAAGTTACTGTTTCACTCAGGAAGTTTACAAATTAAAAACAAAACAAAACAAAACAAAAACCCCCGGGAAATTTATACATTTCCTGAGTTTGAAGGCATTTTTGAATGAATTTACTGAAAACTTAAAGGCTTTTTCGTGGCAAAGAAATTCAGTTTGCTCTGAGGTGTTTGGATCAAAGGCAATGGCAAGTGATTGTGAAAAAAAGTTTACAGAGGAACTGTTCAAACAGTATCAAGCCAAAAGTTACAATCTGTTCCCGAAATCAGAGTATCAGAAGATTCTACAGGATGTTAAATGTGCTGCTGGCAAAGAAGCATCAAGAAGCCAAAGGGAATATCATCTTCTCAGAAAGTAAGCATCTGATCCTCTTTTTCACTGTTAATCACCACAGATATTTCTCTGTCTGTCTGTCTGTCTGTCTATCTATCTATCTGTCTGTCTGTCTAGAGCCTTTGTCATTATAAATGCTAATAAGCGATCTGACACTGCTGTTTTCTTTTTTTTTTTTTATCACGGCACTCTCTCAAACTTCGTGGACGTGGTAAGCAACTTCCGTTTGTGGTTTGCGTGGTTTTGTTGAGCGCTGGGAAATACTGCATGGGGTTGACTGTCAATGCCGATACCTCGGACGTGAAACTTGCGATCCCTCTTGTCTAAGCACTGTTCACATTTCTGGGCTGGCTTGGGCTCTCAGAGAGAGATAAAGAGAGAGGGGTGGGGGGAACGTACGGTTATCCTCCCCTCTTTCTCTCTGTCTGTCTGTCTCTCTCTCTCTCATGCTATCGTGTGTGCTTTTCAGTTACAAATTTTATAAATAAAATAATCTTCATTACTTGCACAACCTACCTCTCTCTCTGTCTGGTTCTGTCTGTCTGTCTGTCTGTCTCTCTCTCTCTCTCATCCCTGTATCACCTGTGTGTGTTGAGCACACATATGTGTGTGTGTGTGTGTGTGTGTGTGTGTGTGTGTGTGTGTGTGTGTGTGAATTTATAAAGTTACTGTTTCACTCAGGAAATTACAAGTTTTATAAATAAAATAATCTTCATTACTTGCACAAGCTCTCTCTGTCTCTGTCTCTATCTCTCTCATCCCCCGTATCACCTGTGTGTGTTGAGCGCGCGCGCGCGCTCGCTCGCGCGTGTGTGTGTGTACATTTATAAAGTTACTGTTTTTACTCAGCAAATTTACAAATTAAAAAAAAAGAGGAAATTTATAAATTTCCTGAATTTGAAGGCGTTTTAAAAAATGAAATAATAAAATAATCTTCATTACTTGCACAACCTCTCTCTCTCTCTCTCTCTCTCTCTCTCTCTCTCTCTCTCTATCCCTGTATCACCTGTAGCGTGTGTGTGTGTGTGTGTGGGGGGGGGGGGGGGGGGGGGGGGGGGGGGGGTAAATGACAAAATCTAAAATTAAATCAGCAAGACAACTGTTTAAACTGTAGCTTTGTTCTCTGTTGTCGCAGGTATGAAGTTCTCCAATGTGGACCCGTGAAAAAGCTCATCAAGACGAGAAAACATGGAGATGAAAACCCTGTGTACTATGTAACTGTAGAGGAAACTTTTGACGTCCTCAGATGTGCACACATTGCCACAGGTCATGGAGGCCGAGATCGAATGATTAAAGAGACTAAAAAAAAGATATGCAAACATCAGCACCAGTTCAACTGAGCGGTTCAAGTCTCTATGCGTGGAGTGCCAGACAAAGAGAAAGAGACCGAAAACAACTCTGTGGTGGTGTTCGCCCCATCATCAGCAAGGACTTTTCATCGCGGTGTCAAGTTGACCTGGTTGATATCCAGTCCATGTCAAGAAACGGTTTCAGATGGATCATGGTGCACCAAGATCACCTCCCCAAATTCTGTGTCCTGCGTGCCATCAAGAGCAAACGACCTGTTCAGGTTGCAAGCCAGCTTCTGGACATTTTTTCTTTTGCTGGGTGCTTCAGGGATACTCCAAAGTGATAATGGCACAGAATTTACAGCTAACGTCATTTCAGAGCTGAAGGAGTTCTGGCCTGCTTTAAGAATGGTTCACGGAAAGCCCTGACACCCCTACAGCCAGGGATCAGTTGAACGTGCACATTTTGACATTAAAGACATGCTGGTAGCTTGGCTCGCAGACAGTGACACCCAAGACTGGGTAACAGGAATCAAATTTATTCAGTTCCCCCCAAAACTCCCCTCCCTCCATTCTGGAATAAAACAATCACCGTATTCAGCCTTGTTCGGAAACGAGGCTCCTGTTGGATTGACAACATCAACACTGCCACGTGAAATCCTGAATAATTCAAGAGACGGAGGAAGATACTGCAAGACTGGATTTCCCTCAATCTGCCTTCACGTCAGCTGAACCTGCTTCTTCCTCATCAATTGATGCAGTCGGCATCACAACCGACTCTGCTACTACGACATCAGCTGATCCTGCTACTTTACCAGCTGACGCGGCCATCATCACAACTGACACAGCTATCAGTCACTACAGCTACCTCTGCTACGACAGCAGCGGAGCCTGCTACCCCTAACATAGCATTGCAGTGAGCTGACCGCTGAGAAAGAATGAAACAGGCTCGAAAAGGGGCTTTCACTCGTCAACTGTGTCAAGGAGAACGAATGGTAAAAAGAAGCAGGGCGGATTTCAAATGTGGAGAAGTAGGCGACAATGTGGCAGTGCCAGTGCCCATGGTCGATCGTGGCAGAGGCGATGCCAGAAACATTTTAGGTGTTATTGTAAACAGGGACTTCAAAACTGACATCTATACCATTGCAGTGAAGGCCGGGGTTTTGAGGGGAGGGTATTCACGAAACCAGTTTGATCTGTGCCCTCAAAGACTCCTTTCGATGACTGATATCAATCTTGAAAAACAGGTATCTCTGCCATCAGCTGTTGTTGCAGAATCAGCATCAGGGGGTCAAGGCTACACTAAGTGCAACTGTGGGGGTGGAGCGAGAAAGTGCCAAACAAACAAGTGCAAATGCTTCAAAGCAAAACTCATGTGTAATTCTCGATGTCATGGAAGCCTCTCTTGCCACAATAAATGAAACATCAACCTGAACGTTTATTGTAGGATTGTGTGTGTGTGTGTGTGTGTGTGTGTGTGTGTGTGTGTGTGTGTGTGTAAATGGTCATCGTCATCATGTGTGCTTTTTTTATTCTCATAATGTCTTGAGAATAAAACATCATATTGCATTCAATAAAGTGTATCGTCTGTGGTGTGCAAGGTTTCAGTAAATTTATAAATTTCCTGGCCTTTAAAATCAGGAAATTTATACATTTCCTAGACTTTTTTTTTTAATGAAATTTGTAAATTTCCTGAGTGAAACAGTAACTTTATAAATTTACTGAAATGGTTAGGAAATTGATAAATTTCCTGATTTGATAAATTTTACATATATAAACGACACTTGAGACGGACACATGTTACACCCACATATTCACCACACACACGCGCGCGCGCACACACACGCAGGCGCGCGCGCACACACACACACACACGCACACGCGCGCGCGTGCGCACATACACTTCACACATTGCACACATATATACACGCACGCACACAATCTAACATGCAAAACAATCATATCACACACACACACACACACACACACACACACACACACACACTCACTCACTCACTCACTCGCTCGCTCACACACCCTATCCACACTACGCACCCATAACCTCCCGCCACCCACATCATCCCCCTTCTCCGCCCCCATTCCTTCCCTCCACCCAACCCTAACCCACCCCCACCACCTCCCAAACCTCCCCCTACCTCCAACACCCCCCCCCCCCACCTCCCACCCTCACTCTCCTCCCGACCCGCTCTCACCTCTGAAATAGGACTTCTTGAACTCGGACAGGATCATCTCCAGCAGCTGGCGGCGCTTGAGGCGGGTCCGGGGTTTGCTGGGCAGCAGCACGGCGTAGCGGTCCACGATCTCGCAGTACAGCACGCAGGACACGATGATGGCGAAGAAGCCGCAGCCCATCAGGATGGGCCCCACGTAGCCCAGGCTCTTGCGGGCGTAGAAGGCGGCATCCCTGGCCACGCCGGCCACGGTGGTGGTGCTGTTGCTGTTGTCGTCCATGTCGTCGTCGTCGTTGTTGTGGTGGTGGTGGTGGTTGTTGTTGTTGTTGTTGTTGTAGTAATGGGGGTCGTGGTCGTTGTTGGCGCTGATGGTGCTGTAGAGGTCGTCGTAGTCGTTGAGGGGCTTGACGGTGTTGGGGATGTAGCCCAGCACGCACATGCCTGCGCCGCCTGTTGTTGGTTGGGGAAGGGGGGGGGGGGGGGGGGTTATGGGAAGGAAGAAGAGGAGGTGAGTACTGGGATCCCAGTGCATTATAGCAAGATACATGGAGAATGAGGAGGAAAGAAATTAACAAAAAAAAATGAAACAATAACAACAAGATGACTAACAATGGTAACAATAACACAACAACAACGACGACGACAACAGCCACTACAGCAACCAACAAATAAGAACACCACGACGAAGAATAAAACAGTAGCAAGCACAATGATACTACTACTACTTCTAAAAACATCAGTGACCACGATCTCATCATCATCATACGAATGAAAATAACAACGATAATAATAATAATACTCTCAAAATACAATACCTGCGTCTTCAACCATTATCTTGAGAACAAAAAGGCGAAGGGGAATGATTATGAGAAAGTAGTAGTACTCATGCTGCTGCTGCTGTTGTTGCTCTCTTCCTCTACTACTATTACTACTGTTGCTGCTGCTGCTGTTGCTCTTACTCTATTACGACTACAACTATTATTACTGTTGCTGCTGCTGCCGCTGCTGACGCTGGTAAGTCAGAATAAAGGATGGCGACCACATATTTCTGGTACCCTTGTCCGTTTATGGCATAATCTCTTCACCAAAGGCCTTTTTAAAAAACAATAACAGGATTACGCTGATAACTAGCTATCTACCAAACAAACTCACAAGGTGGAGCTGTACCCACACTCTCTCTCTCTTTCACACACACACACACACACACACACACACACACACACACACACACACACACACTCACTCACACACACACACGCATGCACGCACGCGCGCTTACACACACACACACACGCGCGCGCGCGCGCGTGCGCGCGGGGCACACGCACATACACACAAACGCGCGCGTACACACACACACACACACACACGCTTCAACAGGAACTAAAAGTTCACGAATAACTACAAGCCATGCTTTACACATCACACATGACCATTCGCCCCCCCCCCCCCCCCCCCCCCCCCCCCCCCCCGCATCTTTCTCGCACTCTGTCCACTTCCGAGGGGAGACATCACATCTCCCACCCCCCTCACCCCTTCCCTGACCGTCCTCTCCAGCTCGTCCTTCTCCTCCCCTCCCCCTCCCCATCATCTGCCCCGCCCCCTCCCCTCCCCCCCTCTCCTACGACAGTCCTTGTTAATCTGCCGAAGACACCGAATTCCTCGGCATGAGCTCATCACAGACAATGCGTATTGTCGCCAAATCGCCCAGTGAGACAGACTGGTCAGTGAACTGAAGTTTCCTCGAAGACCCAGTCGTTACTTGGATAACATTACACTTTGTTACTTGGGTAACATTAAAACGCGTTCGACAGTACACGCTCCAAACAAACCCTTCTCCTATCTATCCAGGGATATCATGCAAATAACTGTTGTCAGCCAACAAAGCAAACGTGCGCGCCGATAGACCTCCCTTCCTTCCCTCGCAGTTAGTATGAATATGGTGGTGGCCAGTCCTTTTGAAGTCAAAACATCTGACACCTGACAACACACAAAAAAGGCTTTTAATGAAAAGAAAATAGGACTGTTTTCCGCTGTTTTGACTGCCGTTACAGGGAGAGTTCAGACAGGAAGCCACTCCTTCCACCCCAAAATGCAGTTACTAATAATACTCGCACGGCATAGCTTTGGCTTTATTCTGCATGATTGTAACAACCAGTAAGAGAAAAAAAAAGACCTCCAAACTTCACATATCGTATTAAAACTTTGAAATTCTGGAACCCCCCCCCCCCCCCCCCCCCCCCCCTTCCTTCTCCCTACACTAATTCTGGGATTTCAGGAATAATTCTAAAGACATAAAAATTCTGGGGAAAAAAGGCGAATGGAGAAGCAGGTGTGTATTAGTGTGCAAGCAAAAAAAAAAAACAGCAACAACAACAAAAAAAAAAAACAAAACAAAACAAAAGCAACGAAAAAAATGCACCCAGTCGAACATCTTAAGACTTATGTACATGAAGTCCATTACAGTTTGCTCAGTTTAGAAGAGATCGACACTGGTCACACAAGCCATGGGCAAAATCTATAAGGATTGGTGGCTTTTCTGTCGTTTGTTTTTTTTTTTGTTTTTGTTTTAATAGCGCCCCCCCCCCCCCCCCCCCGTTCCTGCGCCTCACGCACATGTACACACCCTCCCTCTCCATTCTCTGTGTTGGTGGCTGCTGCCTCTTTTTTTTCATGTACATATATTTTTCTTTTAGTCGTTTTTTTGGGTTTAATTTGTTTTCCCTGTCTTTAGTTTTTAGTTCCTGGTGCTGAAACGGTACAACCCCCCCCCCCCCCCCCCCCTTTCCCCCACACATCCTCCCTCTCCATTTTCTGTTGGTGCTTACTGTTGTTTTTTTTTTGCATATGATTTACTGTCTCGTTTTTTTGTTTGTTTTCCTCGACCTGAGGTTGTCATTCTGAAACAGTACATGCACTTGCTGCTATTTACACACATCAATGACTAATGTTATACGTTCAGTTCATCAGTAATCGTATATGAGAACCGTTTGACTTTGGTTCTCACGTTTCTGCTGAATACTCTGTGTGTGCGTAGGGGGACGGTGCATCGGGAGCTTGCTTGATACCGACATCTATCTGGCCATGATTCTTTGTTGTCGCAGAGTACGGTGGGGGGAGGGGGGGGGGGGGGTTTACACGGGCAGACTGAAGACGGGATGGAGGGACGACAGGAAGAAATGGAAACTGGAGTGGTCACTCCACCTCTGCCTTGTTGCCCATAACCCAGGAGAGAAAGTCCTTTGTTAAAAAAAAAAAAAAAAAAAAAAAAAGTCCCTGGCTGCCTTGGAGTCCTTGTTGGCACTCCAAGGTTCTAATGTCCCGGAATGATACAACACACTGATGATGATGATGATGATGATGATGATGACGACGACAATAACAACACTAACACAACAATAATAATAATTATACGCCAAATACTTCCACTACTACTGCTGCTGCTGATAATGATAACGATGATGGTAATATTAATGATAATGATGAAGATCATTATGGTATGTCAATGACGAAGCTATTTTTTTGTCACTAACGGCATAGCACACCTTATGCTGTATTGCTGACTTTTCCGGGAAAGGAATCATTTATAAGCTAGAAAGTTTGAAAACCAAAGTTGGACATAAGCTCTAAATGCATAGGAGTTGAAGCAAGAATCGCGCAAAAAACTTTTCGATGAATTGAACTTCTTGCATTAAACCGAGACTGCCATCACATTTTGGGACTCGGGAGACTTAGGAAACGATTGATTTATTGAGAGAGAGAGAGAGAGAGAGAGAGAGAGAGAGAGAGAGAGAGTGTGTGTGTGTGTGTGTGTGTGTGCACGCACGCGCGCGTGCATGTGCATAGGTGCGCGCGCGTGTGTATGCGTGCGCGCGTGCGTGCATGTGTGTGCGTGTCTCTGTGTGTGTTTGAGGTGATTTGTAGGGAGTTCAGAGTGCACCAGCGTACAGTTTCATTGAACAGCGTTATTAAACTAGCATTACGTTTTCCAACTTTCCCCCTCCTTTTCGGTGTTGCTTCAACTTTTGCCTGATTTTTCTCATCTTTTCCTCTATCTCCCTACTTTTCTGAATCCCCTAGCCCCCTCCCCGCTCCCCGTACATACAGGTATCCGACCTTTTCCTAATGATAGTAGGCTACCTGTTCTGATTTTTTTTTTTTTCGCCAATTCCGACCTTTTCTTCAAACCATTTCCGACCTCGCCCATTTCCAACCTTTTTTTTTTTTTTTGATTGATCATGTCCGACCTTCCCCCCTCATGTCCCACCTTTTTTTCTCATCTCCGACCTTTCATTAGTTCATGTCAGATCTGTTTTCGGATCACTTCCGACCTTTCATTATCACGTCCGACCTTTCCCACCTCATGTCCCACCTTTTCTCCTCTCATCTCCGACCTTTTCATTATCATGTCCGACCTTTTCCCACCTCAGTTGTCCCACCTTTTCTCCTCATCTCCGACCTTTCATTATCATGTCCGACCTTTCCCACCTCATGTCCCACCTTTTCTCCTCCTCTCCCGACCTTTCATTATCATGTCCGACCTGGTCTTGTCATTTCTGATCTTTTCTCTCATAACTTCCGACCATTAAAAAAAAAAAAAAAAATCGTACCTTTTCTTATTTCTAATTCGTCATTTGCAGTCGTTCCTTTTATCCCCCCCCCCCCCCCTTTTTTTTGTTGTTGATTATTTCCGACATTTTCACATTATTTCACACCATTCATGATTATTTTCCACCTTTCGTTATCAGTTCAGAACGTTTTAATAATCCCAGTAAAAAACCGCTGACCTTTGATCGAAAGTTGACATTATCACAATATGGCATACGATTCTCTCTCTCTCTCTCTCTTTGTTTGTTTGTTTGTCTGTCTGTCTGTCTGTCTGCCTGTCTGTCTGTCTGTGTGTGCGCGCGTGCGTGCGTGCGTGCGTGCGTGCGTGTGTGTGTGTGTGTGTGTGTGGAATATTCCGGGTGTACGTCAATAGCTTTGATGTGTTGAAGAGTTGTCCTTGCAAACGGAGGATGAAAGTAAGGATAGGATTCAAAGGAGGACAACACTTTATGAGAGAGAGAGAGAGAGAGAGAGAGAGAGAGAGTGGGGGGGGGGGAGGGGCAAAAAGGGGAGGGAAAGAGTACTTGAGGGAGATAAAAGGCTGGATATAATGGGGAAAGTGCCTTTTTCTGTTTTGTTTTTTGTACTCTCTCTCTCTCTCTCTCTCTCTCTCTCTCTCTCTCTCTCTCTGTGAAATATATTCCTGTTTGAAAAAAAAAATGTTGACATTCTTTTAATGTTTTCTTAAACGTCGGTACAACTGTGAGCTCATCTGACAATAAATTGGTTCCAGTCAGTCAGTCAGTGTGTGTGTGTGTGTGTGTGTGTGTGTTGGAAAAAAAAAAACAAATACAGGCTAACAACAATATTTATCAACACTGCAATTTTGTTTGCCTGCCGGCTTTTCAGAGGAATCGATGAATAAACGGTGCTTCCCTGTGCAGCTAATGCATATAACGCAATGTTAAACAACCCACGCAAACAAAGAAGCTGTTCCGGCAATGTCTTGGGGGCTAAAATCCGCATTCACAGGGTGAAAAACACTTAGAAGCAAAAAAAGAAAAAAAAAAAGAAAAAAGAAAACGAAAAAAGATGGGTGCCGCCGCACTGTGGCGACGCATCCGATTTCCTGGAAAGGGATGAACTCGTACGAATGATGCGAATTTTTTTTTTCCCCCATTCCAGACGCACAGTCTGATCTTCAAGCGACATTCCTCAGTGAATAGATGCATCTCCTGTTTAGCGTGTTTTCACCATGATTAGTGATATACTAGACGGCTATATCAGTAATCATGGAGACGGAATAATACCT
>JADBJO010001709.1:395000-405000 GCA_016801955.1 Conus betulinus | reverse complement strand
GCCCACTGTCTAGAACAATGCGTTTCCTTGTTTGCCTCCAGGCAGAAATCGTGATGTAGAGTTACTGCCACGCCACCTCCTGCATCCCTTTGTCTCCCCACCACCCCTTCTCCTGTCTCTCCCTATCACCCGTCCTTTTCCTCATTCCCCCCACTCATCCCCTCTCACCTTCCCTGTTCATTAAGAATTATTGACGGGGGTGATTCAAGAGTACTTGAATGTCAAAGCATATAGAGAAAAAAAAAAAACGCTCAAACTAACCTGGAAAATTAGTGGAATGGATGATCGATCAGGAAGACAGGAATGAACGAGCTGGTCACTTGTTAACCCCAACCCCCCCCCCACTTCCCCTCCTCTTTGCCACAATCTTCCACCCCACCCCCTCCCACGTCATCCCTCTCCTTCTCTATGTGAAGGATTCTGGTCGTTTTAAGTTTCAGCTACTAAGGTGTACTTTGGTTAGGTTTCGTTCGTTTCTGTTTGTCTTTCTGCTTCTTTTCCGTCTGCTTCTGTGCAAACTCTCTCTCTCTATCTCTCTCCGCTCTCTCTCCCGCTCTCTCTCTCTCCTCTCTGTCTCTGTCTGTCTGTCTGTCTCTCACACACGTTTTCCTCACTTTTTCTACATTCTTTTATCTTATTTACTCATCTACTTAGATCTAGTAATTTGCTTTTTAACAATTTTTTTTCATTTTTTTTTTTTTTTCGTTGGTTGCTAGTCGAAAGTCATGCTTGTTCCTCTGGACTCTCTCTGAACAAACGCGTTTGCTTGTAAGGCCAAACGGTAAAGATAAATAATCTAAAATTACTAAGGCCCCGCTCCCCTCCACCCCTCCCTTCGCCTCCTGCTCTCTGCATGTCTCTCTCGCTCCAATCCACTCCAGCTTACCTCTTCTCTAAATACAAATCCCTTGCCCCTTCTCCTTCATTATCCCCCCCCCCCCCCCCCCCACCCTCACCAACCCCCCCCCTAACTCCTACAACTCCCCCGCCCCCTCTCCACCCCCCCCCCCCCCCCCCCCCCTCCTCCACCAAACACACCGTTTCTCCAGCAAAAACGTCATTTAGTTATTACCCTGATATGAATCCCCTGCCTCCCTCCCTTCTCTGTATCCCCCCCCCCCCCCCCCCCACTCCGTCCGTGTCTCTCATTCCAGCCCTCGTGTTTCACGTTCTCTCACCCTTCATCCGCACTTTTCTTATTCTATTCTCCTCTTTCCCCTCGCCCTCCCTCTTCCTAGGCCTAGCATGCTATGCTCGTATGAGAAAAAAAATATGGATGGAGGGGTATGATTCAGAAATGCCACAACTTCACAGAAAGAAAAACGGGGAAAGTCATTCTGGAATTCAGCGGAACGGAAACCCCGTACCGGTGAGGCAGGGATGAGTGCGAGCCATGTGGTCCGAGAGTCCCCCTTCCCCCTTCCCTCCACGATCTCCCCCCCACCCCACCTTGTCCCATATCATAGAGCCCTGATTTTTAACTTTACTTACCAAGCCCGATGTTCCCAGCTTTCTGGCCTAGATGTTTCTGTTTTGATTAATTATGCAATGCTGTCTGTGTGCTCTGCTGGCTTTTTTTCGGTCTTCATCAGGTCACATCGCTTTGTCTGTTTTTTAGTGTTTACCCATTGTCGTTACACACACACACACACACACACAGCACGCACACAACACACACACACACAAACACACACACACACACCACACCCCACCCAGCCACAGGCACACTCACCGTCTCACACACATTACACACAACACACACACACACACACTCACACAGCACAACACACACACCACATCGTCTTGCACCACACACACACACACAATAAAACAATCACATAGGGGGGTGCTGTGTGGCGTGTGGTGTGTGTGTGTGGTTGTGTCGGTGTGTGTGTGTGTGGTTTGTGTGTGTTTGTGTTCAGGGACTTACTCTATAGCCAGTTGTTGACGGTTAGATACGAGAGATATGATGAGAGGAGAAGAGAGATTTAAACCGTCTCGGAAAATAGTAAATAGAGGAGAGAGAGAGAGAGGAGTCATTTTTTTCGCTCAGTTTTTCTCTTCCAGCTTCGTTCAGACCACCCTTTTTGGTGTTCTTGTTTTGTACTTTGTTCTCCTTATTTAACCGCTCCTGGAACCATCCCATAACATTAACTCTGCACAAGAGTAGTCACACACACAACCACATGTCACACACGTGCACAACACACCCACACACACACACGCACAAACACAACACACACACGCACGCACACGCACGCACGCACACACACACGCACACGCACGCACACACGCAGCACGCACACACACACACACCACACACACACATCACATCTACCTACACCCACACACACACACACACACCACACACAACCCACACACCATACACCCCCCCCCCCTACACCTACAGAGGCACACACACAGACACACACACACACACACACAAGCACGCACGCACGCCACGCACGACACGCACACTTTCTTTCTCTCTCTCCCTCCTCTCTATCTCTCTCTTTCTTTCCATTCTCCCCCACTATTCAAAATCAAATTTTCCACTTCAAAAACTCCCTCCCTCCCCCACCACCTCCACCTCTCTTTCGCTCATCTTCCTCGAGTGGTTGAGGAGAGCCTAGAATGTCAAAAGCGATCTTGTTTGGGGGGGGGGGGGGGGGGGGGGGAGGGGGAGGGGAGAGAGGGAACAGACCAACCTGGAGATCAGTCGAACGGAGAATCGACCCGCGGAGGGCAAAAGAATGACCCAGTCGGTCATGTTTAATATCACAGTGATTTATGTGCTGGACTGTTTTGTTCCCTCCTTGTGTTAGTCTTCACTCACTTTGTCTGTCTGACCTTTTTCCTTGTTTTTCTTTCCCTGTTTTGTTGTACTCCCAGTTCTTAAAGGACAGGAGTATCTTTAGAATGGGAATGAAGAAATGCTGTCTGTGTGTCCGTCCGTCCGTGGTCAAAAATTGTGTTCCACTCGCTCCAGACAAACCTACTGGGCCGATCTTTCTGAAAATTTGTAGGTATGTTCATTATGGGTCACGGATGATGCCCGATGTTTTAGTTTACCCGTTACAGCCGTTACTAACGGCTGTAACGGCCTGTAACGCTTTTTTTCTGTATAGAATATCTCCGAGAGTACTCGGCCGATCTTTGTGAAAATTAGCAGGTATGTTCATTGTGGGTCATGGATGATGCCCGATGTTTTAGTCTACCCCGTTATGGCCGTTATAACGGCTGTAACAGCCTGTAACGCTTTTTTCTCTTCTTTATAGAATATATCAGAAAGTACTTGGTCGATCTTTCTGAAAAATTTGTAGGTATGTTCATTATGGGTCACGGATGATGCCCGATGTTTTTAGTTTTACCGTTTACAGCCGTTAGTAACGGCTGTAATGCTTTTTCTTCTCCATGGAATATCTCAGAAAGTACTTGGCAGATCTTTGTGAAAATTAGCAGGCACGTTTCATTATGGGTCACGGTTGATGCCCGATGTTTTAGCTTACCCCGTTATAGCCGTTACTGACGGCTGTAACAGCCTGTAACGGTTTTTCTTCTTTTTATGAGTATATCTCAGAAAGCGCTTGGCCGATCTTTGTGAAAATTTGTAGGCATGTTCATTATGGGTCACGAATAATGCCCGATGTTTTAGTTTACCGTTATACCGTTACTAACAGCTGTAACGGTCGTAACGCGTTTTTCTTCTTCATGGAATATCTCAGAAAGTACTTGGCCGATCTTTGAGAACATGAGCAGGTATGTTCATTATGGGTCACGAATAATGCCCGATGTTTTAGCTTACCGTTATAGCCGTTACTAACGGCTGTAACGGCCTGTAACGGTTGTTTTTCTTCATGGAAGATCTCAGAAAGTACTTGGCCGATCTTTGTGAAAATTTGTAGGTATGTTCATTATGGGTCACGGATGATGATGCGCCATGTTTTAGTTTACCGTTATAAGCCATTACTAACAGCTGTAACGGCCTGTAACGGTTTTTCTCTTATGGAAAATCTCAGAAAGTACTTGGATGATCTTTGTGAACATTAGCAGGTATGTTCACTATGGTTTACGGATGATGCCCGATGTTTTAGTTTACCGTTATACCGTTACTAACGGCTGTAACGGCCTGTAACGGTTTTTTTCTTTATGGAATATCTCAGAAAGTACTGGGACCGATATTTCTGAGAATTTGTATGTATGTTCATTATGGGTCAAGGATGATGCCCGGTGTTTAAGTTTTCCGTTTAGATAGCCGTTACTAACGGCCCATAATGGGGTTTCTTCTTTATGGAAAACCTCAGAAAGCACTTGGCCGATCTTGTCTGAAAATTTGTAAGTATGTTCATTACAGGTCACAAACGATGGCCGATGTTTACCAGAACAGCCATTACTAAATGGTTACACCAGCCCAAGACGGTTTTTCCTCTGTATGGATATATCAATGCGTATTCAGGATAAACTGGGAGTACGTTTATATGCTTGCATCTTCTGGTGTTGCAAGCATATCTCTCTCTCGCTCTCTCTCTCTCTCTCTTTCTCTGCTATGTCTATGTCCATCGTAGTCTGTCTGCCTGTCTCTCTCTGTCTCCCTTTCTGTCTGTTCTGTCTGGTCTGTCTGTCTCTCCATTCTGTCTATGTCTCAGGCTCCATCACAGTCTCTCTGTCTGTCTGTCTGCCTCTCTCTCCTCTCTCCGTTCTAGTTTTGGTACCCTTCCATCATTTAAAAACCTTTTTTTTAACGCCCATTTTTTGGTGTTAATTTTAATTGACTTGTTTACCTCTTTCTTTTCATTCCTTTTTCCGTCTTTTGGCTCTCGTCACTCTCTCTCTCTCCTCTCTCTCTCTGGCTCTCTCTCTCTGTCTCTCTCTGTCTGTTTGACCCTCTTTCGAGACGAATGCGGTTTTTCCTCTAAACCACTGAAAACAAAAAAAAATTCTTGATTAGAATCACCACCCCCACCACCCTTTTTTCGTATTAAATTCGTCTCCCCTCCCCTCCTCTACTCTCCTCACCTCAACCCACTCACCACCCTCTTCCGCTCCTGAAGAGAAATGGACGGGAGGGTGGGGGGGGGGTGGGCAGTGTGTGACTGAGGAATTTTTAAAATGTCAAAGCAGTAGGGGTGGTGGTGAAAAAAACCCAAAGAATATAATTCAACATGGACAGCTGGAGTCAGTGAAACCGGATGATCGATCAGTCGGGAAGAAAATGGATGTGAACGAACTGGCCTCTGAGTCCTCCCCCCCTCCCCCCTCACCCTCCCCCCCTCTCTCTCCTCCCCCCCACCCTCCCCTTCATGCCTCTCTCGTTCTCCCTTCATTGTCTAACGGACTCTGCTCTCGTTGTCTTCTTTCTCATGGTTTCAGCCACTCTCATCAATATCTTATTTGGGATGTTATTCGAAACAGTATGTGTGTGTGTGTGTGGTGGTGTGCGTGTGTGCGTGTGTTGTGTGTGTGTGTGTGTTTGTGTGTGTGTGTGTGGGCGTGCGTGCGTGCGGAAGTGTTTGTGTAAGAGTTTGTGTGTGTGTGTTTGTGTGTGTGGTGTGTGGGTGTTTGTGTGTGGTGTGTTGTGTGTGTGTGTGTTGTGTGTGTGTGTGTTTGTGGTGTGTGTGTGGTGTGTGTGGTGTGTGTGTGTGTGTGTGTGGTGTGTGTGTGTGTGTGTCGTGAGTGGTGTGAGTTTGGGTGGGTGTGTGTTGTGTGTGGATGTGTGTAGTGTGTGGGTGTGTGTGTGGGGGTGTGTGTGTGTGTGTGGTGTGTGTGTGTGGTGTGTGTGTGTGTGTGTGTGGTATATGGTGAGTGTGTGTGTGGTGTTGTGAGAGAGAGAGACGGTGAGAGGAGAGCGGAGGAGAGAGAGAGAGAGAGAGAGAGAGAGCGTGACGAGAGAGAGCGTGAGAGAGAGTAGAGGTGACTCGTTAGAGGAGAGAGCAGAGAGAGAGAGAGAGAGAGTGTTGTTGGGTTCGTTAGGTCCTCTCCTCGCGCCCTCTGCCCCTATTTCTACCTGTAACGCTTTCACTCTCTCTCTCTCTCTCCTCCCCACTCTATCTCCAATTCCCTTCTCTCTCTCTCTCTTCCCAAAATCTTTCTAATCTCTCTTCCCCCCTCTCCCTCGCCCCCCCCCCTCGTCTCTGGGTCTCTCAGTGTTTTTCACCCCTTTCCTTCCATTCCATTAAAAAATAAATTAAAAAAAAAAACAAACTAAACTGCTTCTCTTCTATTTTCCCCTTCTCTAAATTCTTTCCTTTTTATTTATCATCAACAATTTTGTTCTCTTATTCTCCTTTATTCCTCTGTCGTCTCTGTCTCTTGTCTCTCTCTACTTTCTCCTTTCCTTCATGACAAACGCGTGTTCGTGAAAGCCACGACGAGAAACCCTTCTTTGATTTAGCACTACTCCTACTCCACCTCCATCCCTGCTCCACCCTCTCTCTCGTTACCTCCTGTTTTTTTTTTTTTTTTTTTCTTTTTTTCAGCGCATCTGGCTTTGTTTGTTTGTTTTCTCTACCAAGATTAAAGTCTGCGGCCCTCACGGCCGTCGGGCAAGTAAAACTATCGAGGGTCACTGTGCCTAGAGCACGGCATGATGGCGGGCAGGGGCCAATCCTTTTCTTGCTGCTGCTTTTTACCTCCCTGAATTGAATCAGGGTCCCCTTTTACTGTTGGGTGGACACAGAGAGTTTTCAAACTAAAAAACAAAAAACAACAAAAAAACAAGCACAAAATTCCATCAGCATGTCTAGTTGGAGCTCACGACCTTCAATTCTGCAGACAAAAGCCCTAACCATTTCACTATAGACTGAAACAAACCAAACAAATAAAACAAACAATGGAGCTTTGTGGATAGACGGAAGTGGCCCAAGCACAAAGCCTTTTATTTATTTATTTTTTCTTGTGCGATCATAATCAAAGGGCGGATCCAGAATTTCTTTCTTCTTCTTCTTCTTCTTCTTTTTTTTTTTTTTTTTTAATATAAAAAGGACTTTCCTACTTCGTTGGGTGTCTGCGCTCTCCCTAGCGGTTCCTTCATTAGTTATTCTCTCTCTCTCTCTCTCTGTTTTTTCTGTCTGGCTCTTTGTCTTTCTGATTTTTTTTTCATCATTGTCTTTCGGTCTTTTTATCTTTTCTGTTTTCACTCCTTTTTTTCTGTCTCCTGTTCTGTTGGCCCATCTTTCTGGTTTTATTTTTCTGTCTGTCTTTCCTTCCTTTTTTCCCTGGCTGTCTGATTCTTTGTGTCTTCTGCTCTCTTTTTTTCTGTCTCTTTCTGCTTGTCTGTGTTTCTTCCTGTCTTTCCTCTTTTTTTTTTCTCTGGCCTTTTTCTCCTTCCAGCCCTCCCCAACGTCCGAGACAGCACGTTGGGCTTAATGCGCAAGTCAGGCATTTTGCCTTTCCCTCCCTTCTTCCCCCCCTCCCCCCCCCTCTCTCTCTCTCTCTTTCCAAGTCTTATAGCGCGTTGGGCTAACGCACAGGTCAGGCATCTGCTAAATCGTGTCCACGGAGCCTCGTCTTTAAATACTGTCCTCTCAGTTATGATTCATGGTACCCAAAACCCCATCCCAGCCGTAAATTCTGCGCACCGCGGTCTCGTGCTTAGCAGATGTGGTGAAGCGAATATGGGATGTCCGCACGAAATGACGACCCCTTTGATGAAAGTTCGTTTCAGAGGGAGGTGACTGACGCCAGGCGGCAGTTGAAACCCAATCTTAAAACGAAATTCGAATTAAATCCGATGATTCAACGCCCATCTTGCGCCAAGTTTGAGAAGATGCGTGACTGCTCGTTCTTTTGTTTTCATTGTCCTGAAACGTTCGTTTCTCTTTGCCTGACGAAGACCTAAGAGGTCGAAACGCGTCGGTTGTTTTGTCTTGTATAATTTCTCTGTCCCTGTTAACTGGCGGATGTACTTTAAATTCCTTTTAAAACTAATTTCCTTGAAAAAAAATTCAAACTGAAAACTTTTAAGCCCCTTTCTTTATCTGTGTATCTGTATGCCTTGCTTGTCTCTGCATCTGTCAGAATCCCCAATCCCCCCCCCCCCCCCCCCAAATTTTAAAGGGTTTTTGCGGTTCGTTTTGCTATGTGCCTACGTGTTTCTGAAATTTGTACTTCCTTTAATCTTCTCTTCTATGACACGACGTAAAGAACTTGTAACTGATCTGCTTTACCCTCAATTCAACATTCGCATTCTCTGTTTTGTTTTCTTTTTTTGTTTGTTTTGTTTTCTGTTTTGCCTGCTTCGTGGGGTGGTCCTCTATGTTATGAATCCCGTCAATCTCATGTTTCCTTTTTTCATAAATCCCTTTTCTGCAATTATTGCTTTTTTTTTCTTCTGTATCCTTTCTTTTACTTTCTCACCCTCCCAAAACTCCCATTTCGTCTCCATTTTTGTTCTGCTTGCAACAATATCTGTCATTATTACGTTATTTCTGACCGTCGCTTTTTTTTTGTTTTGTTTTGTTTTTTACTTTTTTTTTCTCCACATTTCATTTTTCCGTGGTTTCTCTCCTCCTCGTTTTTCCCTGTCTTTCTCTTTTTCCCCTTTAAAGTCTTTCTTTACGTGTCAAGTTAATCTTCCGTGATATTGTTCCTGTTCTGTCATAAGATTTTTTTTTTTGTGATAAGGTTTTTTTTTTTTTTTTTTTTTTTAAGGGAGAAAAGGTGAAGTGGGGGGGGGGTAGGGGTTACCCTGTTTCCATTCTTCTGGTTATTTGAGTCTGATTGCGATCCTTACAATGAGGTTACCTCCACCTCCACTCCCCCTCCCCCCTATCTCCTCATCCTCATTCCCCTTTCGTGATATTTTACGTCCAGCAGACCCCAACCCCCCACTACCCCCCTTCCCTCCCATTCCGTCTTCTCTTCTTTAGCCAGAACCTGAACAATTTTTTGTTACAGTTATTTGTTTTTGCCATTTTCCGTTTTTCTTTCTTTTTCTTTCTTTTTTTTTTTTTCAAACATGGATTTGCACTCGTTTGTTTACCGTCATGGTCATTAATAAGCCTGTTGTTATTGTTTATGTAATTTCTGATCCATTTGTTCCTGTAATGGCGTTATTCTCACGCTGAATGGTCCGAATCCCCCCCCCCCCCCCCCCCCCCCCCCCCTTCTACACATGACATCCATCGTGCTCCATCATAGCGCGGTTGCAACGGCGCCGGAGGTGAACGGGTTTTTGTATGGTGTGTGATCGCCACGGGGCCACTCATCAAAGCAGATCCTGGGCAGCCTGCTAAACAAGATTTGAGGGGTCAGAGAGAGAGAGAGAGAGAGAGAGATGAGAGAGAGAGACAGACAGACAGACAGACAGACAGACAGACAGAGACAGAGAGACAGAGCAGGGAGAGAGGCAGAGACGGAGAGAGGAAGAGAAAGAGACCGCTAGTGAAGGGAAACATTGATACTTCTCTATGCTCGAATTAAACTAAATAACATTACTTTATTTTAGCCAATCAAGTGGTCATGTTTTGAATTCAGTTATCTCGTACGTTTTTTTGATTAGTTTGTATTTTCGTCTGTCGTGATCTCGTTAGGTTTTTTTTTTTTTATTAATTAGTCTTTTCATCTGTTGTAATCTCTTCCGGTCACCTCAGCAACAATAATATGTGATTTTGTAGGTTCTGACTTTTTTTTTTTGTTGTTGTTCTAAAATGTCAGTGCCATCCCCAGTTCACAACAAAATTTAACAACAAGAAATGTTCTCATCAGATTTTTAAAGTTCTTGCTTCTGTCACGTGTGTGTATGTGTGTGTGTGGTGTGTGTGTGTGTGTGTGTGTGGTGTGTGTGTGTGTGTGGGTGTGTGTGTGTGTGTGTGTGTGTGTAGGTTGAGACAGATGCTTAAGTTGGGCAAATAATTCACCTGCCTACAGACACGCTGGCAGCGTGCAACAGTAAAGTCGTATGTCCAGGATGCCATTAGCGTACGTTTCAAGAACTAGAATTACAACATGGGGGAGTTACCTCTGGCAACATTTTTATAAGGAAAATGATAAAACAAAACAT
>JADBJO010001709.1:390000-392500 GCA_016801955.1 Conus betulinus | reverse complement strand
TTGAGTTTGTGGACTGTTTGTTGACGTTTGATGTTTTTGGACTGTTTTTGACTTTTGGATGTGTTATTTGTGTCGTGGAAGCTTAGTCGCCGTTCCTTACAGATATTCTGGACTTCCTGCTTTCCCTTCTCTCATAACTTTCCCAACACCGCGGTAATGTTCTTCGTTCTGTCGTAAGTTTCCAGAATGTTCCCGAATCAATGCAAGATCATGGTACGCCTTTCAGTCAGGACGTCCGTGACGTTTACAAGACCGCACGTGAGAGCGTAAGAGCGAGAGAGAGAGGAGAGGAGAGCGAAGAGCAGGAGAGAGAGAGAGAGAGAACTCTCGCTTGACTGTCTGTCTCTCTCTCTCTCTCACACAACACACACACACACACACACACATACTAGACACAAACAGAGAGAGAGAGAGAGGAGAGCGAGCGAGAGAAGAGCCGACAGCGTTCAGAACAACGAGAGGACCGAGACTGAGATGAAGAGCAAGAGAGCGGGACGACGAGGCGGACCAAGGAGCGAGAGAGAAGGAGAGAGAGTCGAGGGAGAGAGAGGTGAGACAGAACACAAGAAGAGAATGAGAGAAGGCAGAAGTCACACCCGCCGAGGGGGGAGAGAGAAAGAAGCCAGAGAGAGAGCGGAAGCGGAGGCGGAGAGAGCGCCAGACAACGACAGACAGGCCAGAGGCCCCCGAACAGAGATTGCGACAAAGTGTGAGAGCCAGACCGAAGACGGAGACGGGAGGGAGGAAGGGGAGGGAACAAAGGTGGAGGAGATGAGAGAGAGAGCAGAACCCGACCGAGAGCGAGAGAGAGAGAGGAGACGAGCGGGATGAGGGGGTGGGGGGGGAGAAAACGGAAGATGACACGAAGACGACGAACAGAGTTATTCAGCACAAAGGCCAAAGCCTAAAACCGAACAGTAATCACAAATGACCATGATAAAGGTAATACAATGACGACTTGCACCACGATCTGATAACACACGAAATTTCGCCACCATGTGATGCACGCGACGACAACTGACTAGAAAAAACAGACTGTCACACATCTAGGATATTGTCGCACATAAATCTTTCCAAGTTCCAAAGCCTAATGTTGCCAGCCTCAGAACTGCGGTTCTTGTTAACAGCAGTATAGTAATCAGTTGCAAACGGAAGATATAAAGAGTAGAGAGGAGGGAGGGAGGACAGAGCGGAGGGTGCGAGTGAGACGAAGAGGAGCGAGGAGGAGAGTAGGAGTGAGGGAGAGAAGAGAGAGCGAGAAGAGGAGAGGAGAGGAGAGGGACACAGAGCAGGCGGAGAGAGAGCGACAGAGAAAGGAGATCGACCAGAGATAAGGAAGAGGACAGACAGAGAGAGAGAGAGAGGAGAGAGAGAGGAGAGGAGAGGGACACAGAGAGAGGAGAGAGAGAGGAGAGATGAGACGAGGTCGAGAGAGAGGAGGAGAGAGAGATGGCCGGAGAGGAGAGAGAGAGGAGAGAGGACAGAGAAAGGAGAATAGAAGATTCAGGAGAGGACAGACAGATGAGAGGTCGCAGAGGAGAGTGAGAGAGAGAGAGGAAGATGAGAGGAGGGAGAGGAGAGGAGAAGAGAAGAGAGAAGAGAAAGAGGAAGAGAAGAGAGGAAGGGAGAGGACAGACAGAAGAGAAGAGAGAGAGGAGAGGACAGCGGAGGCAGAGACAGAGGAGAGAGAGGAAGATAGAGGGAGAGGGCGGAGGAGGAGATCGAGAGAGAGGAGACGAGATGGCCGAGAGAGAGAGAGAGGAAGAGACGAAGAGAAGAAGAGAGAGACGAGAAAGAGAAGAAGAAGGAGAAGGGAGAGGAGAGGGAGGACACAGTGTGTACCCGCGCGCACGCACGCGCATGCGCATGTGCAGGGGGGTGGGGGGGGGGGGGGGGCGGAAATCCGGGACAGTGGGAGTGAGGAAATTTACATGAAATTGCGTTGTGCTCACGACTCCAATCTGAGAGCACTCGAGAATAAAACACCACCATGGCCCACGAAGGGAAAACATTAAACAGCCCTCTTCAGTTTCATTGGAAAGGTCAGTGTGTGTGTGTGTGTGTGTGTGTGTGTGTGTGTGTGTGTGTGTGTGTGTGTGTGTCTGCTTTTCCAAACCACAAGCGGTGTGAGTCTCTGTGTGTGTTGTGTGTGTGGTGTGTGTGTGTGTGTGTGGTGTGTGTGTGTGTGTGTGGTGTGTGTGTGTATTCCAACCTACAAGTGAGGTTTGTGGCGCGTGTATGTATGTATGCGTGTATATATATATATGTATATATATGTATGTATATATATATATATATATATATATAATGTGTGTGTGTATGTGTGTGTGTGGTGTGTGTGGTGTGTGTGCGGCGCGCGCGCGCGCGCGCGCGTGCGTGCGCGTGCATGCATGTGTTTTTGTGTGTCTGTGTTCGTGCGTGTGTGCGTGCTTCCAGGCATTTGTGTGTGTGTGTGTGTGTGTGTGTGTGTGTGTGTGTGTGTGTGTGTGTGTGTGTGTTT
>JADBJO010001709.1:370000-385000 GCA_016801955.1 Conus betulinus | reverse complement strand
ATTCCTTGCTCGCCCCCATCTCCTTGACTCCCTTCCCCAGCCTCACCACCCCCATTTCCATTTGATACCTCCATGTATTGTGGCCAATGGCCGACGTACATTAAATTCTGAGTTCTGAGTTCTCTCTCTCTCTCTCTCTCTCTCTCTCTCTCTCTCTCACACACACACACACACGTTTCTCTTCCCTTTTATGTTTTTATAATGTCACTTTCTTAACGACTTACTCATTTCTTTTTAAGTTTCTTTCGTTTTTTCCCACCTGACTCCCCATCTGTCTTACCGCAGCATCTTACGTTTGATTATAATGACACATACACCACCTTCGCTCCCTACAATAGAGAGTATTGAAACACTCTTCACTAACACAAGGTTTCCAAGTTACAGATTTCAAAGAGAAGCTATTTGTTTTCTCTGAGGACTTTTTTGTTTCCCATATCAAAACAAGCTAACTTTATACGGAAGAACTTATTTACATCTACAAAATGAAATTTCAAAGCGGGAAAGGGTTTGACCTTGGAAAACTTGCGTCAAAAGAGGAAACCTCGCTTTTGTTATTTTTTTAAGCGTACTTTACAAACTCGAACTAAAACTTTGATGGAGAATTGTTACACTAGATAGGTAACTATGGCTGAGATATGAGAGGAAAGTGGAAGGTGAGAGTTAGAGAACCAAGAGTGGAGCAGAAGGACCACAAACATCAGAGGAGAATAAAGGTTAGAAACAGGAAGCCCTCAGATAGAACCCTAATGAGCGCTACCTCCCGTAATCCTGGAGACAGGGTTCTCATGAAATTGTCAATTTGAAACTTGTGTCTCTACTTTATCACACTCATATATAAAAAAAAAAACAAAAAACAGACAAACAAAAAAAAAAAAAAAACAGTCACGCAAGGGGGACGATTCGCAAACGCTACAAATAAAATACGCAGTGTCCTCCCTTCAATAATCTGAACCTATCCTACCAGAGGGGTACAAAACGAAACTCTGCCTTTACGAAGAGACAAGTCCCGGGTCACCACTGTCAGAAGGGGATCAAGTCTGCTAAATTCAATGTATGGGACAGAAGCTATACTCATTCCATTCAGAAGGAACCATTCATCAGCAATCACAAGCACACAAACACATAACGCGCGCGTCCTTTGTCTCAGTTACCATCTCTAAATAAAGTCCCGTTCAATTGGACTATTAAGAGGTGTCAACTTATCATTCAATTTACAGTGTTCACAAATTAGCAATAGTAATCAGTATCCCTTTCTCATGAAAAAAAAAAAACCCTCACTCACCACAGGCCCCGAAGGCCATCAACATTCCCTTGAATATATACAGGCCGTCATAGCCAATGTGTACAGAGCCCACAAGGCACTATTCTATCACAGGCTCCCAAGGCCATTTCTTCAGCCACATAGGCTCACTTACAGTCAAACAGACTGATTGTCCTAACCCTGTCCAGGTCAGGTCACTACTGAATGCTTTCAGAACGCCGTCTGAGCTAGAGTCTGTTTTCCATACAGTGTCAATCTCAAAACGATGCACCTCACTGCTGAAACTGAAACATTTTCAAGATCCCTTGACAAATGGCATCCCAAATAAAAGAAAATGTCAGCCGTCCGTTGCACTATCACTGTAGAAATGAACTTTTTCGTCACAATAGTTCTATCGTGTCAATGACGCCTTACAGGCCTACGTGACGTAACAAACAATTTTTGACGTGATATAGCCTTCATGCTCCGAGAGCATGCATCGACTTGACTCAGTGTCGACTCAAACAAGATCCCCTTTCATGGAGGTTCAATCAAGCGTCACATAATCGTGCACACATGACACATTTGTTTCCTTTGACTTTGTTAGTCCCACTGTCTAGAACAATGCGTTTCCTTGTTTGCCTCCAGGCAGAAATCGTGATGTAGAGTTACTGCCACCACCTCCTGCATCCCTTTGTCTCCCTCCACCCCTTCTCCTGTCTCTCCCTATCACCCGTCCTTTTCTCATTCCCCCCACTCATCCCCTCTCACCTTCCCCTGTTCATTAAGAATTATTGACGGGGGTGATTCAAGAGTACTTGAATGTCAAAGCAATAGAGAGAAAAAAAAAAACGCTCAAACTAACCTGGAAAATTAGTGGAATGGATGATCGATCAGGAAGACAGGAATGAACGAGCTGGTCACTTGTTAACCCCAAACCCCCCCCCACTTCCCCTCCTCTTTGCCACAATCTTCCACCCCACCCCCCCTCCCACGTCATCCCTCTCCTTCTCTATGTGAAGGATTCTGGTCGTTTATGTTTTCAGCTACTAAGGTGTACTTTGTTAGGTTTCGTTTGTTCTGTTTGTCTTTCCGTCTGCTTCTGTGCAAACCTCTCTCTCTCTCTCTCTCTCTCTCTCTCTCTCTCTCTCTCTCTCTCTCTCTTCTCACACCACTGTCTGTCTCTCACACACACACGTTTTCCCTCCTTTTTACATTCTTTTATCTTATTTACTCATCTACTTAGATCTAGTAATTTGCTTTTAACAATTTTTCTTTCATTTTTTTTTTCGTTGGTTGCTAGTCGAAGTCATGCTTGTTCCTCTGACTCTCTCTGAACAAACGCGTTTGCTTGTAAGCCAACGCTAAAGATAAATAATCTAAAATTACTAACGCCCCTCCACCCCTCTCCTTCATCTCCTGTCTCTGCATGTCTCTCACTCCAATCCACTCCAGCTTTACTCTTCTCTAAATACACATCCTTGCCCATCTCCTTCATTATCCCCCCCCCCCCCCCCCATTCTACAAACTCCTACTCCTTTCCCCCCTCTCCACCCCCCCCCCCCCCCCTCCTCCACCAAACACACCTTTCTCCAGCAAAACGTCATTTAGTTATTACCTGATATGAATCCCTGCCTCCCTCCCTTCTCTGTATCCCCCCCCCCCCCCCCACTCCGTCTTGTCTCTCATTCCAGCCCTCGTATTTCCCGTTCTCAACCTTCATCCGCACTTTCTTATTCTATTCTCCTCTTTACCCTCGCCCCTCCCTCTTCCTAGGCCCTGCTATGCTCGTTAGAGAAAAAAAATATGGATGGAGGGGTGATTCAGAAATGCCACAACTTCACAGAAACAGGGAAAGTCATTCTGGAATTCAGCGGAACGGAAACCCCGTACCGGTGAGGGCAGGGATGAGCGAGCCATGGGTCCGAGAGTCCCCCCCTCCCCCTTCCTCCACGATCTCCCCCCCCCACCTGTCCCATATCATAGATCCTGATTTTCTTACTTACCAAGCCCGATGTTCCCAGCTTTCTGGCCTAGATGTTTCTGTTTGATATTATGCAATGCTGTCTGTGTGCTCTGCTGGCTTTTTTCGGTCGTCAATCAGTCAATCTGTTTGTTTGTTTTTTTTTTCAGTTCATACGCATTGTCTGCCTCCTCCCCCCCCCCCCTCCCCCCCGTCTTTATTCTTTCCTCCAGCGCTTCCCTTATCGTTGCTCTTTAAAACAAATCCAGTGATTACTTTTCCTTTGCTTGACATTTTTTGTGCAGACTTACGCTCATTTTTCGAGAGGAGAGAGAGAGAGAGGATCTCCATCTTCGTCATCCTGTTTCCCTTTTTGTTCTGGTTTTGTCCATCTTGATGCGTTTTCTTTCTTATTTAACCGTCTCGGAAAAATCATGATTTAGAACTGGAACCATCCCCATTAACCACCCTGTCTCTCCCTTCCATCAACCCTGCGCACACACACACACACACACACACACACACACACACACACACACACGCACGCACGCACGCACGCACACACACACACACACACACATCACGCCTACCTACACACACACACACACACACACACACACTCACCACACACACACACCACACACATACACCCCCCCCCCTACACACACAGAGGCACACACACAGACACACACACACACACACACACACACGCACGCACGCACGCACACTTTCTTTCTCTCTCTCCCTCCCTCCCTCTCTCTCTCTTTCTTTCCATTCTCCCCCACTATTCAAAATCAAATTTTCCACTTCAAAAACTCCCTCCCCCACCACCTCCACCTCTCTTTCGCTCATCTTCCTCGAGTGGTTGAGGAGAGCTAGAATGTCAAAGCGACTTGTTTGGGGGGGGGGGGGGGGGGGGGGGGGGGGGGGGGGGAGGGGGAGAGAGGGGAACAGACCAACCTGGAGATCAGTCGAACGGAGAATCGACCCGCGGAGGGCAAGACTGACCCAGTCGGTCATTGTTTAATATCACATGATTTATGTGCTGGACTGTTGTTTCCTTGTGTTAGTCTTCACTCACTTTGTCTGTCTGACCTTTTCCTTGTTTTTTCCCTGTTTTGTTGTACTCCCAGTTCTTAAAGGACAGGGAGTACTTTAGAATGGGAATGAAGAAATGCTGTCTGTGTGTCCCGTCCGTCCGTGGTCAAAATGTGTTCCACTCGCTCCAGACAAACCTACTGGCCGATCTTTCTGAAAAATTTGTAGGTATGTTCATTATGGGTCACGGATGATGCCCGATGTTTTAGTTTACCGTTACAGCCGTTACTAACGGCTGTAACGGCCTGTAACGCTTTTTCTCTTCTGTATAGAATATCTCAGAGAGTACTCGGCCGATCTTTTGTGAAAATTAGCAGGTATGTTCATTGTGGGTCATGGATGATGCCCGATGTTTTAGTCTACCCCGTTATGGTCGTTACTAACGGCTGTAACAGCCTGTAACGCTTTTTCGTCTTTATAGAATATATAGAAAAGTACTTGGCCGATCTTTCTGAAAATTTGTAGGTATATGTTCATTATGGGTCACGGATGATGCCCGATGTTTTATGTTTACCGTTTACCGTTACAGCCGTTAGTAACGGCTGTAATGCTTTTTTTCTTCTCCATGGAGTATCTCAGAAAGTACTTGGCCAATCTTTGTGAAAATTAGCAGGCACGTTCATTATGGGTCACGGTGTGATGCCCGATGTTTTAGCTTACCCCCGTTATAGCCGTTACTGACGGCTGTAACAGCCTGTAACGGTTTTTCTTCTTTTTATAGAGTATCTCAGAAAGCGCTTGGCCGATCTTTGTGAAAATTTGTAGGCATGTTCATTATGGGTCACGAATAATGCCCGATGTTTTAGTTTACCCGTTATACCGTTACTAACAGCTGTAACGGTCTGTAACGCGTTTTCTTCTTCATGGAATATCTCAGAAAGTGCTTGGCCGATCTTTGAGAACATGAGCAGGTATGTTCATATGGGTCACGAATAATGCCCGATGTTTTAGCTTACCGTTATAGCCGTTACTAACGGCTGTAACGGCCTGTAACGGTTTTTTTTCTTCATGGAATATCTCAGAAAGTACTTGGCCGATCTTTGTGAAAATTTGTAGGTATGTTCATTATGGGTCACGGATGATGCGCCGATGTTTTTAGTTTACCGTTATAGCCATTACTAACGGCTGTAACGGCCTGTAACTTTTTTCTTTATGGAAAATCTCAGAAAGTACTTGGATGATCTTTGTGAACATTAGCAGGTATGTTCACTATGGTTTACGGATGATGCCCGATGTTTAGGTTACCGTTATACCGTTACTAACGGCTGTAACGGCCTGTAACGGTTTTTTCCGTTCTTTATGGAATATCTCAGAAAGTACGTGACCGATATTTCTGAGAATTGTATGTATGTTCATTATGGGTCAAGGATGATGCCCGGGTGTTTAAGTTTTCCGTTATAGCCGTTACTAACGGCCCATAATGGGGTTTCTTCTTTTATGGAAAACCTCAGAAAGCACTTGGCCGATCTTTTGAAAATTTGTAAGTATGTTCATTATAAGTCACAGACGATGGCCGATGTTTACCAGAATAGCCATTACTAACGGTTACACCAGCCCAAGGCGGTTTTTCCTCTGTATGGAATATTTCATGCGTATTCAGGATAAACTGGGAGTACGTTTATATGCTTTGCATCTTCTTGTTGCAGCAAGCTCTCTCTCTCTCTCTCTCTCTCTTTTCTGCCTCTGTCCATCGTAGTCTGTCTGCCTGTCTCTGCCTGTCTCTCTTTCTGTCTCCCTTTCTGTCTGTCTGTCTCTCTCCATTCTGTCTATGTCTCTGTCCATCACAGTCTCTCTGTCTGTCTGTCTGCCTCTCTCTCTCTCCGTTCTAGTTTTGTACCCTTCCATCATTTAAAAAGCTTTTTTTTAACTCCCATTTTTTGTGTGTAATTTTATTTATTTGTTTACCTCTTTCTTTCATTTCCTTTCTGTCTTTTGGTCTTTCGTCTCTCTCTCTCTCTGTCTGTCTCTCTGTCTGTCTGTCTGTCTGTCTGTTTTTGACCCCTCTTTCGAGACGAATGTGTTTTTTCCTCTAAACCACTGCAAAAAAAAAATCTTGATTAGAATCACCATCCCCACCACCCTTTTTCGTATTAAATTCGTCCCTCCCCCCCCCCTCCCCTTCTCACCTCAACCCACTCACCACCCCTCTTCCGCTCCTGAAGGAAAATGGACGGGAGGGTGGGATGGGGAGTGGGATGTGTGTGACTGAGGGATTCTAAAATGTCAAAGCAGTAGGGGGGAGAGGAAAAAAAAAACCCAAACAAAGACAGCTGGAGGTCAGTGAAACCGATGATCGATCAGTAGCGGTAGAAATGAACGAACTGGCCTCTGACCCCCCCCCCCCCCCCCCCTCCCCCCCACTCACACACACCTCACATTCTCCACCTTCATGCCTCCCCCCCCCCCCCCCCCCACTTGTCTCTCTCTCACCACTCCCCAATTTCATTGCTCTCTCTTTCTCCCTTCATTGTCTAACAGACTCTGCTCTCGTGTGTCGTCTTTGTCTCATGTTTCAGCCACTCTCATCGATACCTTACTCCTGGATGTTATTCGAAATGTGTGTGGTGTGGTGTGTGTGTTGTGGTGTGGTGTGTGTGTGTGTGTGTGTGTGTGTGTGTGTGTGTGTGTGTGTTGTGTGTGTGTGTGTGTTGTGTTGTTTGCTGTGGTGTGTGTGTGGTGTGGTGGTGTGTGTGTTGTGTGTGGTGTGTGTGTGTGTGTGTGTGTGTGTGTGTGTGTGTGTGTGTTATATGTGTGTGTGTGTGTGAGTGGTGAGAGAGAGAGAGAGAGAGAGAGAGAGAGAGAGAGAGAGAGAGAGAGAGAGAGAGAGAGGAGAGAGTTTGGGTTTCGTTAGTCCCTCGCGCACTCAGAGCCCGATGTTTTGTTCTGTTAGTCCTCGCTTCTCTCTCTCTCTCCCTGTCCCTTCCCCCTCTCTCTCCCTCCCCCCCTCTCCCTCCCTTCTCCCTCCCTCCCTCTCCCCCTCTCCCTCCCTCTCTCCCTCCCTCCCCCCTCTCCTCCCCCCCCCCCCTCTCTGTCTTTCAGTGTTTTTCCCCCCTTTCCTTCCATTAAAAAAATCTAAAAAAAAACAACTCTTCTATTTTATTTTTCCCTTCTCTAAATTCTTTCCTTTTATTTATCATCGACAATTTTGTTCTCTTCATTTTCCCTTTATTCCTCTGTCTGTCTCTGTATCTCTCTGTCTTGGTCCTTCCTTCATGACAAACGCGTTCTCATGAAAGCCACGACGAGAAACCCTTCTTTGATTTAGCACTACTTCTACTCCACCTCCATCCCTGCTCACCCCTCTCTCTTGTTACCCTCCTTTTTTTTTTTTGTTTTGTTTTTTTCTTTTCTTTTTTCACCAGCGCATCTGGCTTTGTTTGTTTTGTTTATCACCAAGATTAAAGTCCTGCTGCCTCAGGACTGTAGGGCCAAGTGAACTGTCAGAGGGTCACTGTGCCTAGAGCACGGCATGATGGCAGGCGGTGCCCATCCTTTTCCCTTCTGCTGCTGCTTTTTACCTCCCCTGAATTGAATCAGGTCCCCCATTTTACCGCCGTGGGTGGACCACAGAGAGTTTTCAAACTTGAAAAAAAAAAAAAAAACACCAACAGCATGTCTAGTTGGAGCTCACGACCTTCAGTTCTGCAGACAAAAGCCCTAACCATTGTACTATGGACTGAAACAAACCAACCAGTAAACAAACAAACACACAATGGAGCTTTGTGGAAAGACGGAATGTGGCCCAAGCACAAAGCCTTTTAGTTGTGTTGTTTTGTTGTTGTTGTTTTGTTTGTCAAAGTTTGGTGTGTGTGTGTGTGTGTGTGTGTGTGTGTGTGTGTGTGTGTGTGTGTGTGTGTGTGTGTGTGTGTGTGCGTGTTTTCTCAAAATCAAACGGCGGATCCAGATTTTATTGTTTGTTTGTTTTTTGTTTGATAAAAAGGACTTTCCTACTTTTAGTGGGTGTCTGCGCTCTCCCTAGCATTTCCTTCAAACTAGTTATTTTTTCTCTCTCTCTCTCTCTTTCAGTTTTTCTGTCTCTCTCTTTGTCTTTCTGTTTTTTTTTTTTTTCATTCATCTTTGTCTTCTTTTTATCTTTTTTCTGTTTTCACTCCTTTTTTCTGTCTGTCTCCTGTTCTGTTGGCCCATCTTTCTGGTTTTATTTTTCTGTCTTTCCTTCCTTTTTTTTTCCCTGGCTGTCTGATTCTCTGTGTTTGCTACTTTCTTTCTCTTTTCTTTTTTCTCTTTCTGCTTTTCCGTGTGCCTTCCTCCTGTTTTTTCCTCTCTCTCTCACTGGCATTTTTTCTCCTTCCTTCCCTCCCCAACGTCTGAGATAGCACGTTGGGCTTAATCGCAAGTCAGGCATTTTACCTTTCCCTCCCTCTCTCTCTCTCTCTCCCCCCCCCCTCTCTCGTCTCTTTCCCAAAGTCTTATAGCGCGTTGGGCTACGCACAGGTCAGGCATCTGCTAAATCATGTCCACGGAGCCCTCGTCTTTAAATACTGTCCTCTCAGTTATTGATTCATGGTACCCAACCCCATCCCAGCCGTAAATTCTGCCTACCGCGGTCTCGTAGCTTAGCAGATGTGGTGAAGCGAACATGGGATTGTCCGCACGACAATGATGATGAAAGTTCGTTTCAGAGGGAGGTGACTGACGCCAGGCGGCAGTTGAAACCAATTTTAAAAACGAAATTCGAATTAAATCCGATGATTCAACGCCCATCTTGCGCCATGTTTGAGAAGATGCGTGACTGTTCGTTCTTTTGTTTTCATTGTCCTGAAACGTTCGTTTCTCTTTGGCATGAAGAAGACCTAAGAGGTCGAAACGCGTCGTGTTTTGTCTTGTATAATTTCTTTGTCCCTGCTAACTGGCGGATGTACTTTAAATTCCCTTAAAAAACTAATTTCCTTGAAAAAAAAATTCAAACTGAAAACTTTTAAGCCCCTTTTTCCTTGTCTATGTGTCTGTATGCCTTGCTTGTCTCTGCATCTGTCAGAATCCCCCCCCCCCCCCCCCCCCCCCCCCCCCCCTCAAATTTTAAAGGGTTTTGCAGTCGTTTTGCTATGTGCCTACGTGTTTCTGAATGTGTACTTCCTTTAATCTTTTCTTCTATGACACGACGTAAAGAACTTGTAACTGATCTGCTTTACCCTCAATTCAACATTCGCATTCTCTCTGTTTTGTTTTCTTTTTTTTTTTTTTGTTTTGTTTTTGTTTTGCCTGCTTCGTGTGGTGGTCCTCTATGTTATGAATCCCGTCAATCTCATGTTTCCTTTTTTTCATAAATCCCTTTTCTGCAATTACTGTGGGTTTTTTTTTCTTCTGTATCCTTTCTTTTACTTTCTTACCCTCCAAAAACTTCCATTTCCGTCTCCGCTTCTGTTCTGCTTGCACAATATCGTCCATTATTACCTTATTCTGACCGTCGCTTTTTTGTTTTTTTGTTTTTGTTTTTCTTTTTTTACTTTTTCTCTCTCCACATTTCATTTTCTGTGGTTTTCTCCTCCTCGTTTCTTCCTGTCTTTCTCTTTTTTTCCCCTTTAAAGTCTTTCTTTACGTGTCAAGTTAATCTTCCGTGATATTGTTCCCTGTTCTATCATAAGATTTTTTTTGTGATAAGGATTTTTTTTTTTTTTAAAGGGAGAAAAGGTGAGGGTGCAGGTACAGGTTCCCTGTGTTTCCATTCTTCTGGTATTTGAGTCTGATTGCGATCCTTACAATGAGGTTACCTCCACCTCCACTCCCCCTCCCCCTATCTCCTCATCCTCATTCCCCTTTCGCGATATTTTACGTTCCAGCAGGCAGACCCCAACCCCACTTCCCTCCCATTCTTCGTGTTTCTTTCTCCTTTAGCCAGAACCTGAACAATTTTAGTTTTTCTGCTTTTTTTCTTTCTCTTTTTTTTCAAACATGGACTTGCACTCGTTTGTTTACCATCAGGGTCATTAATAAGCCTGTTGTTTATTGTTATGCAATTTCTGATCCATTTTGTTCCTGTAATGGCGTTATTCTCACGCTGCATAGTCCGAATCCCCCCCCCCCTCCCCCCCCCCCCCCCCCCCCCCACATACACATCCATCCATCGTGCTCCATCATAGCGCGGTTGCAACGGCGCCGGAGGTGAACGGGTTTTTGTGTGTGTGTGATCGCCACGTGACCACTCATCAAAGCAGATCCTGGGCAGCCTGCGAAACCAGATTTGATGGGGTCAGAGAGAGAGAGAGAGAGAGAGAGAGAGAGAGAGAGAGAGAGAGAGTGTGTGGGGGAGAGAGAGAGAGAGAGAGAGAGAGAGAGAGAGAGAGAGAGAGATATTCAGATTCAGATCTTTATTCTGTTATGGCCATAGCCCACCTCAGAAGGGGGACACAATAATTGAGATACTATTCTAATATCAATGCGAACAAGTAAAACAAACAAAAACAATTCCACAGCGTTCACATTGTTACAAGTTTTAAGCCTGCGATTCATCAACGACTACACTGCTTATTGTTATACACTTAAACAAAAGATATGTAACCATGTTAAACGAGATTTCAAGCATTTGATGATACAAAAGACCTAGGCTGTAACGAAATTAAATTGGGGGGGGGGGGGGGGTGTGGGGGGGGATGGGGATCGTGAACTGTTTTCATTCGCGTGAAGTCACAGGTGGTTTGAGAAAAAGAGATGGAGAGAGAGAGGCGTGAAGATGAGCAATTTCCCGAGTGAGGTCAGGGTAACTGTGGTAGAGAATAAGAGAGAGAGAGAGATAGAAGAGAGAGGGAGGAGAGATCGAGAGAGAGGGAGGAGGGAGGGAAGGAGGGAGATAGAGAATCCGAGATAAAGGGAGGAACAAGAGAGAGAGAGAGAGAGAGGAGATAGACAGACAAGACAACAAGAAAGTCATAACCAAGGGAAAGCAGTAGAGAAGGCAGAGAGACAGTGGTAAAAGAGAAGAGACAGAGACTGCTATGGAAGGGAAACACTGATACTTTTCTGCTATTCTCGAATCAACTAAATAACATTACTTTTATTTTAGCCAATCAAGTGGTCATGTTTTGAATTCATGAATTCTCTCGTAAGTTTTTGAGATTAGTTTGTATTTTCATCTGTCGTGATCTCGTTAGGTTGTTTGTTTTTTTTTATTAGTTATGTCTTTTCATCTGTTGTATCTCTTCCTGTCACCCTCAGCAACACAATATGTGATTTGAGGTTTCTGACTTTTTTTTTTTTTTTTTTTTTTTGTTCTAAAAATGTCAGTGCCATCCAAAGTTCACAACGAAATTAACAACAAGAAATGTTCTCATCAGATTTCTAAAGTTCTTGCTTCTGTCACGTGTGGTACGAATGTGTGTGTGTGTGGTGTGTGTGTGTGTGTGTGTGTGTGTTGTGTGTTGTGTGTGTGTGTGTGTGTGTGTGGTGTGTTGTGGAGACACAGATGCTTAAGTTGGCAAATAATTCACCCTGCTACAACAACACCTGGCAGCGTGCAACAGTAAAGTCGTATGTCCAGGATGCCATTAGCGTACGCTCAAGAACGAGAATCACAACTGGGGAGTTACCTGTCTGGCAACATTTTTATAGGGAAAATGATAAAACAAAATCATGAACACAAACTAAATGAACACACACATATGCCGCGCGCGCGCGGCGCACGCACGCACACGCACACACGCACGCACGCACGCACGCGCACACGCACGCACGCAACGCGCACGCACGCACTCACGCACGCAACGCACGCACCACACACACACACACACACACACACACACACACACACACCCTCTGCCTGCCTGCATACGTGCGTGCTTGGCTGCCTGCCCTGCCTGCCTGTCCTGTCTGTCCGTCCTGGTCCGTTCCGTCTACGTTTCCCACCTGCTGCTAGTGAGATAAGTGTCCTGTTGATTTTTATTTTACATGTTGGTTGGTTGGCTGTTTTTTTTTTTTTTTTTTTTTTTTAACGCGTTGCGTGCGTGCGTGCGTGTTTTTTAGCTTGTGTTGTGTTGTGTGTGGTGTGGTGTTGTGTGTGTGTGTGTGTGTGTGTGTGTGTGTGTGTGTGTGTGTGTGTGTGTGTGTGTGTGTTGGTGTGCGTGCGTGCGTGCGTGCGTGCGTGTGTGCGTGTGTGTGTGTGTGTGTGTGTTGTGTGCGTGAGTGTGTGGTGTGTGTGTGTGTGTGTGTGTGTGTGTGTGTGTGTGTGTTGTGTGTGTGAGTGGGAGTGTGTGTGTGTGTTGTGTGTGTGTGTGTGTGGTGTGTGTGTGTGTGTGTGTGTGACAGATTCTCTAATGTCATGAGGCAGGCCATTTTGCCCAATGTTTGACATTAAGCAGGGTTTTCTTGTTTTCGTTACATTCACTTTAGCATATGTTTAACAGTAGGCAAATTATCAACATAAATCAAGCGTAGTTTTGGCTAATCTTGACAGAATGGTACATTATCCAGATGACTTTTTTTCCAGCTCCGCTCTCGAAATGTCGACATGAGCTAGGCTGACTTTGTGCCTTATGTCCCCCCCCCCCCCCTTCCTCCTCACTTCCCCCCTATCCTCTTCTGCAAACAAACGGTAGCCTGTTAATGTCTGTTCTCTGAGCCCCCCCCCCCCCCCCTCCCTCCCTCCCCTCCCCTGATGGGACCGTTGAGCAGTATATCTCTTAGTTCCCGCTCCTCATCTTTCAGTTTTTTTTTCTTCTTTTTTCTAGATTCATACTGGTGCAACGAAGATACGACGCGAAACGTAACAACGCGGCAGTCTAGAAAACGCGCGCGCGCACACACACACACGCACACACACACACACACACACACACACACACACACACACCACACACACACACACACACACACAACCACAACAACAACAACAACAACAACAACACCAACAACAACCAACAGTTGTAACCATTTTCATACGTCATGTGGGATACTTAAACCATGTAATATTTCTTTCCTTTTTTTCCGCCCAGTCTGGTATGCTGCTTTCTTTCGGGTTCTGTTTGGTCGACTGAACCTGATCAAATGTTCAGACTTAAAACTCTTGCTGCTGATAGGTAATAAACTGAGGCCTGTATCAATTCATTTACTTGACTTTTTTTTTCTAACCAGCAGCACTCAAATGTACAGGTATGACCTCTATTGTACATTTCACTGTCGACTTTGTTGACAGAAACCTTGCAGTATTCTCCGAGAAGAAAAAAAAAAAGAAAAGGTGGTCAAACTGATTGTGCTGAATGCACGAAACACACAATTGTGAGACTTTTGATGGACTGCGCACGAAAAATGCAACCACACTACTTTTGAGGAAGTGACGCGTCCGAAAAAGCAAAACATAGTTCATTTGTGAAGGCAGCTGCATGCGTCTCTTTTGCTTTGTAGTAAGGCTGAATTACCAAGTGACCTGTTGTTGACTAGTTACAGGTATATACTGTCTGTCTGTCTCCTTTTGTTTGTCTGTCTCTATCTTTCCTTCCTCCCCTCTGTCTCTGTCTCTCTATTTTACATTATCTTTTGGTTTAAGACTTTGCCGCTGAACTCTTACACGCGAGTCAGTTTGCTGTCTGTCTCTTGAAGTCCGACTTCCCTTCCCGCCTACACCCCCCCCCCCCCCCCCCACACACACACACGCACGTACACACACACACACACACACCACACACACACACACGCACGTACACACACACACACACACACACACATATATGTATATATACATATATATATATATATATATATACATACATACATACATACATACATACTCAAACGCACTTAACAAAAAAAAAAAACCATACACATAAAACCAACTAATCCAACAGGACAAACGAATATACCCCAGATACACATGTCTCTGTCTACTATATTGCATTACCTGCACACACAGCTCACCCGTATGATCAAACAAGCATGACACACACACACACACACACACACACACACACACACACACACACACACACACACACATGCGAAGAAGTACCTACTGTATAGAATAACAAGCCACTGCCAGACCTATGGCCAAGATAGGAGATGATTTCCAGAGAGACCAGGGAATCAGTGCCATAGACTCTCGATGAGGTGCATGTTCCTTGTGGGTAGGGATCGGACAGAAAACAAACAAAAACGAACAAACAAGACCTTCGTAAACTGCTGAAAAGGAAACGATGCAATGCCGTTGCTTCTATAATTGCGATTGTTCTAGCTGCCGCGCTTGAATGTTGCTGACGTTTGGAAGTTTATGGACTGTTCTTGACGTTTGATGTTTACGGACTGTTGTTGGCGTTTGATGTTTTGTGGACTGTTGGCGTTGATGTTTATGGACTGTGTTGGCGTTTGATGTTTGTGGACTGTTGTTTGATGTTTGTGGATGTTTTGACGTTTGATGTTTTGGGACTGTTTGTGAAGTTTGATGTTAGTCGTGAAGCTTAGTCGCCGTCCTTACAGATTCTGGACTGCTTTCTTCTCTCATAAACTTTTCCCAGACACCGGGTAATGTTCTTCTGTCGTAAGTTTCCAGAATGTTCCAGAATCATGCAAGATCATGGTAAGCCTTTCAGTCAGGACGGTCCGTGACGTTACACTGACACGCACGCTGAGAGAGTAAGAGAGAGAGAGAGAGAGAGAGAGAGAAGGAGAAGAGAGAGAGAGAGGAAGAGAGAGAGAGAGTGAGAGAGAGCTTGACACTCTTGCTTGCTGTCTGTCTCTCTCTCTCTCACACACCACACAC
>JADBJO010001709.1:350000-357500 GCA_016801955.1 Conus betulinus | reverse complement strand
ATTGTTCAGATCCTGCTTGGACGTCTGCAACCTTTTGTTTATTTCAGCTTTTCCGTCCATGACGTCATCTTCTCTTCTTACGATGTTAAGAGAGTCTTGTATACACTTAAGATATTCCAACAATGAAAAAAAGATGTTACAATGTTGGTTCAGTGGAAAATCACTATCAGCAAAGTTCCCCCTTTCAGGATCACGAACAGCTGGGAGGTTTTTCAAAAAAAAGGGTTTCAAGGGTTTTTCTTAACAGTTCAGGGCTAGGGCTAAGGTTACTCTCAGTCAGGGCTGGGTTAGGGTCACGTTAAGGTTAGGGCAGGGCTACGTTTCGGAAGATTGGGAGAAGACAGAATTTCATGAAACGTTTCTTGATTGGAAAAAAAAGACAAGAAGTTTGTATGTCTTTTTCGTTCTCACCCATTCAACCTGATCTTCACGGTTTTAGCTTTCTTGCAACGTGTCACGATTTCTTTCCTTTTATTGCCATCATTCTATAATTACAGTTTGTTGGTGTAACATGACGTCACCTACGGAATTTTTGTTTATGTTGCCTTGCGTTTTGTGTCGATTGTAGTTTTCAGTTCAGTGGCAATCACTGAGGGATATTTTACAAACAGTTCAAATAACGAATTCACCAATTCTGTGGGAAACTCGAATATCTTACTGACAGTCCGACAGATGTCTATCGGTCCATCTATTCATAAATCATCTCTCTCTCTCTCTCTCTCTCTCTCTCTCTCTCTCTCTCTCTCTCTATCTCTTCTCTCATCTCTGTCTCTGTCTCTCTATCAATCCATCCACCTGTCTGTCTCTGAATCTCTCTCTCTGTATGTCTGTCTATCAATCAGCCGATCTCTCTCTGTGTGCCTCTCTCTCTCTGTGTGTGTGTGTGTGTGTGTGTGTGTGTGTGTGTGTGTGTGTGTGTTCCTTCATATAGATCGATCTGTCTTTTTTCTTGCCTGTCTCTCTGTTTGTCTGTCTACCTGTGCCTCTCTCTGTCTCTCTTTTCTATCTCTTAAACTGTCTATCTCTTTATTTATCTGTCAGTCTATCTATCTATCTCTATTTGATGTTTAATGTTTATATTTATTTCTATAGTGCATATTCCATAAAAAAAAGCTTAACAGCACTTTACATTTCAAAAGCAAACAGTAGAAATAGGAATTATGAAAGTCATACACACTGAAAAAACACAAAAGCCTCCAGATATCCAATACTAAAACAAATCACATTGGGTTCACAAGTAAGACGTTGTATAATAATAATAATAATATTGATGATGATAATAATTATTTAAAAAGAAATCCTAAGAAATTTTCACAAAATGTCTCCCTCCTCTAAAAATCACTCCTTTCCTTCACACACACACACACACACACACACACACACACACACACACACACACCCACAAAGGTGATAGCAAACACTGGACACAAACACACACACACACACACACCTCTGTTAACGAGTCTCTCAGTCAGAGGACGGCAGTGAACTCTTTAGGAGACCAACCAATACCACCAGCGATCCGAAGGGGACCTGTTGTGTGACGACAAGAGGCCGGCTGTCCCCGTACGCTGCCAACGAAGGGGTGTGACGACTTTACCCGCCCTTTTCTTACATCCCGAATTTTTTTGAGAGTTACGCTTTATTTACCGCCCTCCTCCCGCTCTAGCCCCCCCCCCCCCCCCCCCCCCCCCCCCCCCCCCCCCCCCCCCTTCCAACCCTCCCCCATTGATTTTTCTACTATTCTTTTTCTCTCTGTCTCAGTTTTTACCTTGTTGTGTGCCCTGTGACTGATGTATTCAGCATCCTCACCCCCCTCACCCCCCCCCCTCTCTCTGTCTGTCTGTCTCTCTGTGTCTGTTGCCCTGTGTCTCTGTCTGCCTTTCTTTTTGTCTCTCTCTGTCTCTGTATGCTACCTACCTACACACACACACACACACACACACACACACACACACACACACACACCCACATACACAGACATACACAGGCCACACACACAGACATACACACATTGTGTGTGTGTGTGTGTGTGTGTGTGTGTGTGTGTGTGTGTGTGTGTGTGTGTGTGTGTGTGTGTGTGTGTGAGAGAGAGAGAGAGAGAGAGAGAGAGAGAGAGAGAGAGAGAGAGAGAGGAGAGAGAGAGAGAGAGGAGAGAGAGAGAGAGAGAGAGGAGAGAGAGAGAGATGATGAAACTCTTCATCCCAAACCAACAGAAATAGCTTGACCCCCAAATGATCTCCATCAGGTTTAAAATAGTCGTACAAAACGCATTTTCACTGGCTCGCAACAGAAGAGTGAAAAAGGAAAAACAAAAACAAAAAACAAAAAACGAGCGCAGATGATATTTCCCTGATATCGCTCAGCGAAACTAAAAAAAGAAGAAGAAGAAAAGAAAAAAAAAAGGAAAGAACGGAAACACACACACACACACACACACACACACACACACACACACACACACACACACGCACGCACGCACACACACACACACACAACGCACACACACACACACACCACACACCACACACACACACACAGAGAGACAGAGAGAGAGAGAGAGAGAGAGAGAGAGAGAGAGAGAGAGACACACACAGAGAGAGAGAGAAATCCAGAAACACAAACACACACGAACACACACACACACAGATCAATGAGACACACCAGAGAGGGGAGAGAGATGAGCAGTCCAGCCAGTTTTCTGCTATACTGTTCTATCCGATTATTCCCAGCCAGTTTCTCGGATTATAATAAACATGGCTTAACTCTCCAACAGCGGTGTCTTTGAACCTTATACAGGAAAGACAAAGCTTTTGATGCCGAGAGAGAGAGAGAGAGAGAGAGAGAGAGAGAGAGAGAGAGAGAGAGAGAGAGAGAGAGAGAACAACAACAAAGCCTTTAGGCGATTTCGAAATTGCGAACTGGAACCTGCAGTGCAGCTCCGTCCGTTGTAAATTTCAGCATTATGTCCCCTGATCCACCCCACCCCCACCCCCGCTTTCCTCCTCCCCTCAGCTTCTTGACTGGCATCCTTGTCTCTCGTCCCCTCCCTGTGCTTGCCTCCCCCATGAAAACAGACCTAATTGGGATTCGATCGTTAACAAGGAGCACATCGTTAATATGCCTTTTTTTTTTTTTGCTGCACGAGAAATTCGAAGACGACTGCCGTTGATGTTTTTTGTTTTTTTGTCCTTCTCTTCCTTAGTATGGTACTCTCTCTCTCTCTCTCTCTCTCTCTCTCTCTCTCTCTCTCTCTCCACACACACACACACACACCCACACCACACACTCACGTGCACGCACAGACACAGACAGACACATACAGACAGACACAGACAGACAGACAGACAGACACACACACACACACACACACACACACACACACACACACACACACACACACACACACACTCACTCACACAAACATGTAGGAAGAGCAACCAGAAAAAAAAAAAAAAAAAAGAAAATGATGGTACCGCCCCTATGTTCTCTCCATCCCACCCCCTCCCACGGAAGAACTTTAAAATGAATGAATTTAATTCAATTAGTTCGCCGAAGAAAATGTCAGGCAAAGCGCAGTAAAAAGCAATTAAAAAAAAAATTCACAGTGACGTTTGAAACAGATCGATATAATACAAAAGGTGCTGTGGAAGGCAGATTATTGAACGGACCCTCTGAACACCTGTATGGAGCTGAGACATGGAGGACAACAAAGACCACCACCAGGAAAGTGCAGACTTTCATCAACAGCTGCCTGAGAAGAATCCTCCAGATCCACTGGCCCAACACCATCAGCAACTCAGACATGTGGCAGCGGACCAACCAACTGCCAACCGAAGATGAGATCCGGCGCAGAAGATGAGGATAGATTGGGCACACCCTGAGGAAGCCAGCCAGTAACATCACCAGACAGGCGTTATCATGGAACCCCCAGGGAAAACGGAAAAGAGGAAGGCCAAGAAACACCTGGCGGCGGGACCTTGAGGCAGACAGCAAGAAGATGGGACACACCTGGAAACAACTAGAGAGGGCAGCCCAGGACCGAGGACTCCGGCGGACTGTTGTCGGCGGCCTTTGCTTCAGGAGGAGCGACAGGCATAACTGACTGACTGATCCTCTGAACACGAAGGCTCGGGGGAGGGTGGGAGGGGGGGGGGGGGGGGGGGGGATCACAGTCGCCATAGTCTACTGGTCGGAAATGCAGCCAGTTGTCAAAGGGTCATCCTGTCTGAGGCACGGCATGACGGAAGGCGGGGCCCATCCCTCTCCCACGTCTGCTTTAACTTTTCCCCCGCGCTGAATCAGGTACCCTGTTTACTGGTGGGATGGACAGAGAGAAATATCAAGCCGAACAATCCGACCCAAGGGCAGCTTCAAACTCTCGAGTATCCATTCCTCACACAAACGATCTAACCACTGGAGCACGGGCCCCTCCCGACTAGCATTTGGAAAAGACTTGGATTTATAGGTCTGAAATCCACGTCGATACATGATCATCAGCAGATCCTGTTCCATCGTAAGCGTATTAAGGACTTGCATGTCACAGAAACTACTGTCGACATATAACCTAAAGCAAATCTCTTAACAACGCCATTTATTATACATTCACACACCATTCTAAAGTAACTGCTGTCTTATGACCTGAAACAGATTTTTTTTAAACAAGAACGTTACTTTAAATCTGGCAGAACACAGAAGCTGTTGTCAACTCGAGATCTTAAACAGATCCTTCCTCAACGACAGTTTTTATCAAAAGGCAGACGTATCTTGCAGAATACAGAAGCTGTTGTCACTCGAGATCTTAAACAGATCCTTCTTCAACGACAGCATTTATCAAAGGCAGACCTATCTTGCAGAATACTGACGCTGTTGTCTACTCGAGATCCTAAACAGATCCTTCTTCAACGACAGCATTTATCAAAGGCAGACGTATCACATAAATGATACTGCTGCCATTGCTCGTCAACAGACCCTTTGCCATGGGGTCATTTACCTACAAATGCAGAAGGTGCTGTTTGTGCATGAGTTCCATTGGATCCCTTTTCAACAACGGATTTCTCACAGACTAACACAGGGGGCCGGAACAGCACAGTGGTAGAGCGCCGGACTCGTCGTCGTGGTGATCCTGGGATTGCGGGTTCGAACCTCCGCCGGGCCGTTTCGGTACAGGGGGTTATTTTGCCTTAGGAGTTTAACATTGGTTCTGACTCCATTTCCAATACAGACCTTCGAATGAGACTACAAAACCGAGGTTCCGTGTGTAAACGCACGCATGACATCTTGCACACACGTAAGATCCCATCACCAACTTTCAGAAAAGAAGGCCAGTTCGGCCGTTGGTATGGATGACACGTTACACATAGCACGCACCTTCCGCTAAGTCGGAGTATGGCTACCTTAATGGCGAGATAAAAAAAAAAAAAAAAAAAACGGCCATGCACACAAAACTCCACTCCCTTTGTTGGGTAGATGGGGGTAATCCTTGCCTGTCTAGTGTCCGCAGGAGTATCAGCCTGCCTGCGCGGAAACAAAAAACAAAACAAAAATAGACTAACAAATACAGAAGCTACCGTCAGAACATGATCTTTTCAGCCAGTGGAGATTCCTCAAGCGTGGGTAATAAAAAGCTTTCCTGACAGTTTTGACCCTGGAAAGAACGAACTCTTTCGATGTCTTCCAGTAGGTACCGAACGGTGCCCTGTTGGGTACAGCTGTGGTTAGTCACAGTGTAGTGCCAGCCTGAAAAATGAAGTACGGACTGACTCTTAATTCAAATTCTTTCACACTTTAAAGTCATGGAGTATCAAAGTCTCAAGACTCACAGTTCCGTTAACAGACAGTTGGGTAGCGACTCAGGTATCTTACCTTGTGCCTTTAAACGGGCAGCTCAGACAGGATTCACCGGTGACGGACAGACAAGAGGAAGACAGAGGGAATGAGAGAAAGAGGTAAAAAAAAAAAAACTAAGACGCCACTATCTTTCCTTTAATACACCTACTCTCTCTCAGAAACGAACAACGAAGAAGCAAACAAACTACCTGACCGATGACGTAATAGAGGAAAACAAATAAACGTAACTAACATTTCTATGACAACCTTAGGACAAAAAAAGGGGGGAAAGGATAATAAACAGAGTGGAAGTGATAAAGAAAGGCGACACTGAAAATTTTCATACCATCTGTGTTGACTGTGCCAGGAACTCGTTTTTGCTGTGGACACAACTCACCGAGAAATCAGATTCTGTCACACAGACGGACCACCTTTACACAACAAACAAACAGAGAAAACGAACAGACAGGCACTGAACACTCGGTCAAGCTCTCCCTTCATCCTTGCTGGACGACAACAGGGAGGCATACCGCGTTAGATTCAGCAAGTCTGATACAAGAAAACACCACTTCCATACCTAATACTGCGAGAATTAACAGAACATGAAATAGCTCCATTCGGGTTCGATGTCTACATCCGCTCAAGACAATATACCAGACAAACATCCTGACAGAACTGAAACCCTGGAACCTGCGTAGCCCCACATTACTACCGCTTGAAAAAGCAATGCATTAAGGTGGAAAAAGGATGAAAAGAAATCGTTCTATTAGGCACCGTGCCAGGATCTGACCCCGCCACTCCCGATTACGAAGTCTAGGTGGACCACTAAACCAAACGGACAAACACCCACGGTAACAAGAACATTTCTTTCAGATGGCCTCTAAAAGAGAATGACCCGGTCATTAGAACTGCCCTTTCCAACCGATCCCTCGGGGGACAGGAAGAGCAGACGACAGCGCACGCGCACGAGCGAGCCCCGCCTCTCCCAGACAGGAAATGGGGCCAACCCAGACTTCATTTAAAGGAGCATGAAAGTCCACTTCAAAACCGCTCGGAAACTCCAGCTTTTCATCTTCTGCCAGCCAGCGGTCGGAACAACACACAGCGGCAGCTTAGATCGGGGGGAAAAAAAAACAAAAAAACAACTCTTGTTTCAACTTGACTTTTTTTCAGTGCCGTGACAGACGGTGCGACATACCGGTTGTGTGTTTGTTTGGTATTGCCGTCTCTGAGGGAAAACGTAAACAAACCCGCAGAGTTTGAATTTTGAAAACTTTACGGCTCTGACAGTTTCTACAGCGTCTCTAAACAGACATTTCAAAGCAGTTTTTTTATTACTTGTTTGTTAGTTTGTTTTTTACTCGGACGTTTTCTTTCAGTAACCTTTCACGATAAGATTATACAGCTCTGCCGACAAGAGTTGAAGAGTCGATTGCACTGGTAAACAGAACTGTTTGTCTAGCCTGCGGACGCGGGTATGAAGACAGGGATTCAGACACAGGTGAATTCCATCGGCTTTCCCTTCCAATCGCAAAGCAGTTCACTGAATCTGGCCAATCACGCAGCCCAAAAAGTATATGTAAATAGTTACAAATAAAACAAACAGAACGAAACGAAAAGCAAAAAAAAAAAACAAACAAAAAAAAAAAAAAACAACCCCAAAACAAACAC
>JADBJO010001709.1:342500-345000 GCA_016801955.1 Conus betulinus | reverse complement strand
TCTCCCGCCTTTTCCTATCTGTCTCCCCTTTTCCCCTGTCTTTCTTTCTCCGTCTCTTTCTATCTGTTCTCCCCCCTTTTTTTTCTTTCCTGTCTTTCTCCCCGCCTCTTCCTATCTGTTCTCCCCTTTTTTCCTGTCTTTCCCCCGCCTCTTCCTATCTGTCTCCCCTTTTTTTTTCCTGTCTTTTCCCCCGCCTTTTCCTATCTGTCCCTCCCCCTTTTTTTTTTCCTGTCTTTTCCCCCGCCTCTTCCTATCTGTTCTCCCCTTTTTTTCCTGTCTTTCCCCCGCCTCTTCCTATCTATCTTCTCCCCTTTTTTTCCCCTGTCTTTCTCCCGCCTCTTCCTCTGTCCTATCTGTTCTCCCCTTTTTTTTTTTCCCTGTCTTTCTCCCTTTTTCTCCCCGCCTCTTCCTATCTGTTCTCCCCTTTTTTTTTTTCCCTGTCTTTCTCCCTCTCCCGCCTCTTCCTATCTGTTCTCCCCTTTTTTTTCCTGTCTTTCTCCCCGCCTCTTCCTATCTGTTCTCCCCTTTTTTTTTTCCCTGTCTTTCTTTCTCCCGCCTCTTCCTATCTGTTCTCCCCCTTTTTTTTCCTGTCTTTCTCCCGCCTCTTCCTCTTCTATCTTCTCCCCTTTTTTTCCTGTCTTTCTCCCGCCTCTTCCTATCTGTTCTCACCTTTTTCCTCCCCGTTTCTTCTTTTTTTCCTATCCCCCCCCCACACCCGCCTCTTCCTATCTGTGCTCCCCCTTTTTTCCTGTCTTTCCCCCGCCTCTTCCTATCTGTTCTCCCTCCTTTTTTCCTCTCCGTTCCAACCTTTTTCCTACCCCCCTCCCCCATCGCCGCCTCTTCCTATCTGTTCTTTCTTCCCTTTTTTCCTCCCCGTTCCTACCTTCTTCTGTCTTTCCATCGACTTTTCCTGTCCGATCGTACCTTTTCCTATCCGTTCGTGCCTTCGTGTGTGTGTGTGTGTGTGTGTGTGTGTGTGTGTGTGTGTGTGTGTGTGTGTGTGTGTGTGGTGTGTGTGTGTGTGTTACGTGTGTGTGTGTGTGAGTGTGTGTGTGTGTGTGTGTGTGTGTGTGTGTGTGTGTGTGTGTGTGTGTGTGTCTGTCTGTGTGAGACTCTCTGTCTGTCTCTTTGTCTGTCGACCTGTGTCTGTGTCTGTGTGTGTGAACGCGCGCGCACACACGTGTCTGCAAATATGCCTCTGTGTGCGTGAGCGCGTGCGTGCGTGTGTATGTGCGTGCTATGCGTGTGTATGTGCCATTGTGTGTATGTGCTTCTTCTGCTCTCTCTCTCTCTCTCCGCTCTCTCTCTCCTCGTCCTCTCTCTCTCTCTCCCTCTCCAAGAATACATTGTTAGTTGTGTCATCAAATTATCACCGATTGGTCATTGTGTTTATGTTGTAGCGTTTCATTTTTTTTTGCAACCTTCCATTGCTTGTTTATTAGTAGGCAGAGCTGTAAAAAGGCCTTTAATGTGCCTAATTCTCTACCCATTAAAGCTTCAATCAATCAATCATCAATCAATCAATCAATCAATCAATCTACTTTCCCTCTGCTGCCCTTTTCTACCTGTTTTCTCCTTTTCCTACGCGTTCTCATCTGTTTTTCTTTTACACATCTGTATCTTTCCCTATCCTTTCCTCCTTATTCTCACAGTTCCTAATTCGTTCCTACCTTTCCTTATGTCACCCCCCCCCTACCCCCCCCCCCCCCCCCTTACGTATTCCTTACCTGTTCTGGCCTTTTCCTACCCCTTCCAATTTCCCCCTACCTTCTTTCTGCCTTTTCCTGTTTGTTCTTGTCTGTCCAAACCCTTGTCTTACTCCTTCCCTCCTTCTCCTCCCTCTTTTCTCCTGTCTTTCCCCCCGTGTCTCGTTTCTAACCTTCCCTCTTTTTTTTTTTTCTCCCCTGCCTGTCCTCCCAGTCTTTCTCTTCTCGTGTCTGCATCTGGCTCGTTTTTTCCTCCTTGTTCTTCCTGTTTTTTCTTTTTCTGTCGTTTTCCTTGCCCTTTCTTCTTGCTCTGTCTGTCTGTCTGTCTGTCTCTCTCTCTCTCTCTCTCTCTCATGATGGGTCAAACACTTTGCTTTAAAAATGTAAAAAATGACCATCTTCAAAGAACACACGCATGCAGGCACGCAGGCACACACACACACACACACACACACACACACACACACACACACACACACACACACACACACACATTCCCTCACCCCACCACCCATCCACCTACGCACGTCGGAAGCAAAAAGAAATTCGGACCTTTGTCTAAAACATTTGTCTTCTTTCGGTTTTATTATTCGGTTTGTCTGTGTGCGCATGTGTTTTGGTTAACTTTATTTCTCATGATTACAACGCTCGTTGCTGTTTTGCGTGCGAAGATTTCTCTTTTCTTTTTTCTTTTTTTTTTTTCCAAAACGTTCTCGGTTTGTATTCAGAAACTAATTTTGCTGAGTGAGGCAAGCCGAATTATGCTCCCCCGCGCGCGCACGCACGGACCTTCA
>JADBJO010001709.1:332500-335000 GCA_016801955.1 Conus betulinus | reverse complement strand
ATGAGTTTCCTCTAGAGGAGCACAGAGAGAGGGCTCTCCAGGGTGACTCTGGAAGAGGGACGTCTGTCTGTCTGTCACCTTACCCCAGAGTCTCGAGAGGGACATCTTCAGGGTCATCATTGAATCACGGGGAGAGAGAGAGAGAGAGAGAGAGAGAGTAGGTAGAGAGAAGAGCGACTGAGAGAGAGAGTAAGACAACCATGCGAACAGAGAGACAGACAGACCAGACAGATCAAAGACACAGACAGACAACCCCCACAGTCACACCACGTCCTTTCAACGTCCTACTCTCAGGGTCATCATGATCACCAACAGACGATAGCATTCTGAGCTTGCTGATGTCCGCTGTCCGTACAACGCACGCAAATGGCGAAATACGTACGACCCATGCTTACGGAGCAAACACACGTCCATGCCATCATCTTTATGGTTTTATGCCACGCCCTTTTTCAAATAATTTTGGAGGAGCCCTGATCCCCCCCCCCCCCCCCCCCCCACCCCTCCCCTCTCTCTCCCAGCATCCTCTCCTGTCCATCTGTCTATCTGTCTGTTGAACTACTTACTTTAATATGTGTCACGGGCTAGAAACACTCAGGAAAGTCAATGTGGTGGAAGGACAGAACGCAGACTGACGTACAGGAAATTGTGGACAACCCCTCCCCCCACCCCCACCCCCCATCCCCACCCCACCCACTCATTTTCCTCACTGATTTTTTTTTTTTTCAGCTCTGATAACTTCGACACTCTACCTACCTCTCTCTTTCCTCTCCGCCATCTCTCTCTCTTATTCTCTCTCTCCCCTCCCTCTGTTTCTCTAGCTCTCCTCCCTTCCCCTCTCTCTCTCTCTCTCTCTCCCCCTTTCTCTCGTCCCTCCCTCTTTCTCTCCCTCCCTCCCCTCTCCCTCCCCCCCTCTCTCTCTCTCTCTTCCTTCCTCCTCCCCCCCCTCTCTCCCCCTCTCTCTCTCTCTCTCTCTCCCTCCCCCCCTCTCCCCTCCCTCTCTCTCTCTCCCCTCTTCCCCCACTCTTCTCCTCCCTCCCCCCCTCTCTCCCCCCCCTCCTCTCCTCTCTCCCCCCTCTTCCTTCCTCTCCTCCCCCCCCCTCTCTCTCCCTTCCTCCCCTCTCTCTCCCCCTCCCTCCTCTCTCCCCTCCCCCCTCCCTCTGCCCCCCCCCCCCTCTCCCTCCCTCCCTGCTCCCCCTCTCTCTCCTCTCCCTCCCTTCCTCCTCTCCCCTCCCCCCTCCCTCCCCCTCTCTCTCACCCCCCCACCCCCTCTCCCCCCCCCCCCCTCCCCCCCTCTTCCTCCCCCCTCTCTTCCTCCCCCCCTCTCCCCCTCCCTCCCCCCCCTTCCCCCCTCTCCTCTCCCCCCCCTTCCTCCTCTGCGGGACCCCCATCTCCCCCCCCCCCCCCCCCCCCCCTGCCCCCAACGAACCTCCCCCCCCTCCCCCCCCCCCCTCTCCCGCCCCCCCCCCCCCCCCCCCCCCCCCCCCCCCCCCCCCCCCCCCCCCCCCCATTTTCACCCCCTCTCTCTCTCCTTTAAGATGTACTTTATGTATTTCGGCTGGAACTCACCCAGGACGACGGGCAATGGTCTGGCAGACCAGAATGCTCAGTGATTTTCACAGGATCATCGTGAACGCGCCCCCCCCCCCCCCCTCGTTTCCCTCACTCCGCTCCCACCCCCCTTCCCCTCTGTGCGCCCCAACCATTTCCGCCGGGATATTAGTATCAGGACATCTGTGAACATTGTGCACCGACTGTGTGAACGAACCATTGCGTGAGAATTATCATTGACACACTCCTGTGAACATTTTTACCGACTGTGTGAACGAACCATTGCGCCGGGAATATTATCATTTACACTCCTGTGGACATTTTCACCGACTGTGTGAACGAACCATTGCGCCGGGAATATCATCATTTACACTCCTGTGAACATTTTCACCGACTGTGTGAACGAACCATTGCGCCGGGAATATTATCATTTACACTCCTGTGAACATTTTCACCGACTGTGTGAACGAACCATTGCGCCGGGAATATTATCATTTACACTCCTGTGAACATTTTTCACCGACTGTGTGAACGAACCATTGCGCCGGAATATCATCATTTACACTCCTGTGAACATTTTCACCGACTGTGTGAACGAACCATTGCGCCGGGAATATTATCATTTACACTCCTGTGAACATTTTCACCGACTGTGTGAACGAACCATTGCGCCGGGAATATTATCATTTACACTCCTGTGAACATTTTCACCGACTGTGTGAACGAACCATTGCGCCGGGAATATTATCATTTACACTCCTGTGAACATTTTCACGACTGTGTGAACGAACCATTGCGCCGGGAATATTATCATTTACACTCCTGTGAACATTTTCACCGACTGTGTGAACGAACCATTGCGCCGGGAATATTATCATTTACACTCCTGTGAACATTTTCACCGACTGTGTGAACGAACCATTGCGCCGGGAATATTATCATTTACACTCCT
>JADBJO010001709.1:320000-327500 GCA_016801955.1 Conus betulinus | reverse complement strand
ATCCTACAGTAGCAGCCTCTGGAGCGTTGGAATGTCACCATTCAATCCTACAGTAGCAGCCTCTGGAGCGTTAGAATGTCACCATTCAATCCTACAGTAGCAGCCCATGGGGCCCCATCAATGTCTGTCTTGAAAACAGAAGCATTTATGGCGTCTGTCCAGAAAACGCTATCGTCGTTGAATTGGACGCATTTGTGCAACCCTGCTCTCTCTCTCTCTCTCTCTCTCACACACACACACACACACACACACGGTGTGTGTGTGTGTGTGTGTGTGTGTGTGTGTGTGTGTGTGTGTGAGTGAGTGAGTGAGTGTGTGTGTGTGTGTGTGTGTGTGTGTGTGTGTGTGTGTGTGTGTGTGTGTGTGTGTGGTGTGTGTGTGTGTGCTGTGCGTGCTGTGCTGTGCTGTGTGGTGTGTGGTGGGGTGTGTGTGCGTGTGTGTGTTTGTGTGTATGTGTGTGTGTGTGTGTGTGTGTGTGTGTGTGTGTGTGTGTGTGTGTGTGTGTAAGTGTGTGTGTGCATGCGTGCGTGTGAGTGTTGTGTTAGGGCGTGTGTGTGTGTGTGTGTGTGTGTGTGTGTGTGTGTGTGTGTGTGTGTGTGTGTGTGTGTGTTGTGTGTGAGTGCGCGTTTGTGTGTGAGTTTGTGTGTGAGTGCGTGCGTGCGCGCGTTTGTGTGTATGTGTGTGCGTGCGTGTGTGTGCGTGCGTGCGTGTGCGCGCGCGCGCGTGTGTGTGTGCATTGTGTGTGTTGTGTGTGTGTGTGTGTTTGAGTGTGTGCGCGCGCGCGCGTGCGCGTACGTGCGTGTATATGTGTGTGTATGTGTGTGTGTGTGCGTGAAGAGAGAGAGAGAGAGAGAGAGAGAGAGAGAGAGAGAGAGAGAGAGAGAGAGAGAGAGAGACAGAGACAGACAGACAGACAGACAGACAGACAGACAGACAGAGACAGACAGACATTAAGAGGAGTATACGCAATCTGCGAATTTCTGTTCACTTCCTGACGACTTGTATATTGATCAACAGCTCATGTCGCCCGTAGATTACGTCGGATGATGCGGATCTCAATCAGCTAAAACCACCTCTCTCTCTCTCTCTCTCTCTCTCTCTGTCTTCTCTCTCTCTGGTCTTGGTCTTATTCCACAGATGAATTACCATGGATCAAAAGCACATAACAACTCCTATATCACTTTTCTTTTGTTATATATAGATCTACATACATCTGCGCAAGGGCTGAATCGGCGACTGTCCCACGCATCCCTGCTGCTAATTGAAAACGGGCGTGGTGGCATTTTGCAGGTAAAGTAACAGATACATACAAACAAGAGACTTGACTTACAACGCACATGTCCGACAAATCAGGCAGATCGTAAGAGATGAACGTCAAGTGCGTACGGGAGAAACCACTTGCTCATCCTGTCACTATATTATACTAGTCACAAGAAGTTAAGGACCATGTCACAACAGCACCATCAAAACAGAAAAGCCACAGGCGAGGCAATTTAACACATAAAATTGTTAATTTCATCGTTAACCAACGATTTCATAGACGTTGCGATCAAATTCATTCAAAAGCAGAGCAACAGTACAAGTTCAAATCACCACACCCCTCTTTTCAAAAGTCAGGGATCAGGTAAAACACATTTTCAACGAAGTCAAAATCGGGTGTGACCCCCGTTAGCCGCCAGACATTCAAGGCAGCGCCGGCGCATGGAATGCACAAGATTCCTGAGAGTGTTCTGGGGGATGTTCTGCCACTCCTGTTGCAGACGTTGTGCCAGCCGGTTGACATCCGCAGGAGGGGGGTGATTGTTGGCCACCCTTTGTTCCCAGAACGTCCCACAGGGGTTCAATTGGTGCCTAGTCAGGTGAACGAGGAGGCCAGTCCATCCTTGGGATCCCTTGCTGATGCATGAAGTCAGTGACGACCCGTGCTCGATGAGGAGGAGCGTTATCGTCCAGTAAGGTTGCCCTCGGTCCCATGGCTTGCAGAGCTGGCAGGATGAGAGAGGCTGAACAATCTCATTCCTGTGGCGCAGTCTGGTCATAGAACCCTGGATGACGTACAAAGTTTCTGTGCCGTTGACATGGAAGCCAACCCACACACCATCACTGAGCCTCCTCCTCCTCATGAACAGACAACCATCGGGCAGGTTCCCGTGATGAAAGCCTCCTCCATACGGGTCAACTTCACAAACAGCGCAGCTCTCCTTGCCTGCGCCAGACCCGTCTTCTGCCGTCATTGAAGGCAACAGTGAAGCAGGACTCGTCGGATGAACAAGACCTGGGGCCATTGCTGCCTGGTCCAGTGCTGATGTTGCTGACACCACCAGGCCACACGGGCCTGACGATGAGCCGGTGTCCGGGGGATCCTGATGGCTGCACGTCTTGAGTGGAGGCCAAACTCGTGTAGCCGGTTGCGGATGGCGCTGGTGCTGACGTTCATGATGACAGCTGTCCTCAGTTCCTGTCTCAGAGTGCTGGCAGTAACAGTACAATTGCGCAGCGTGGACAGCCGGAGGAAACCATCGTCCTGTCTCTTGGTGCTGCGTGGACGTCCGGAGCGAGAGCGTTCTTCTGTTGTGCCTGTGGCCTGGAAACGTTCGTGCAGCCTCTGGATCACAGAGTGGCTCACTCCCAGTCGTCTTCCAAGTTTCTCGTGATGACAGGCCTTTCGTTCTGCCATGCCAGGGCGCGCGTCCGCGGTCCAGGGTGCAAAGTGTTGTTCTCGGAGGCATGCTTGTAGGAGCCCAGATTTTTCGTGACTTTTACACCTATCCCTGGCTAGCTAATGCTGACAAGTCTTAACATTAACCTTAACGTTCATGCGCGTCATGCAGTTTTTTGTGCTCTAATCCTGCTTTCGCAGCTGAAGCAGCCGAAAGTTGACACAAAACTTCACGAATATCACTGATGTCCACAAGGCTTTCACTCAATGCATAAAGTGACCGCGAGTGAAAGCGTGATGCATGTGCTTTCATCGGTGGATAGGCAAGACGTGTACCCTGCTCTACCGGTCCATTTGTCAGAACATTTTTTATACACGTGTCTTTCCTGCAGTGGTCGAAATCGACCTGTGGTTCTTAGCTTGCTGTGACAAGTATAAGCAGATCAGAGAGAAGAAGTCCTGGGTCCACACACGGCTATCAACACGACGCCAGCTTGACAGACACGCACGTGCACACACGTGGTGAGAAAAGAGAGCACAGGAGTAGAACGCAGGGTCCCGGAGAGTTGGCTGGAAACATGGCGCGGACAGGGGGCAGGAGGGGGGTGGGGGGGGGGGGGGGGGGCTGGGATGAGGATGGGGAGAGTTGGGAATGAACATGGGTGGTGGAAGAGAGCGTAAGGGTAGGCAGTGGGGTGGGGGTGGGGTGGGGTGGGGTGGGGTGGGTGGGTGGTCAAGCCATTGGCTCATCAATCGACAAAAGCACCGACGACTCCCCCTTAACATCTTTCTTTAGACACACACACACACACACACACACACACACACACACACAGGGGGAGGGAGATACAGAGACAGACAGAGAGACAGATAGACAGTCAGACAGAGAGAGAGAGAGAGAGAGAGAGAGAGAGACAGACAGACAGACAGACAGACAGACAGAGGGAGGGAGAGAGACAGGGGGGGGGGGGGGGGGGAGGAAGGGAGAGACGCACACACTCTCTAAGTCTCCTCCAGGATATTAAGCAGCAAGATTACAAACCAGTGCTGCACAGTGAATTAACCACAATCAACACACCTCGCTTCCAAAACCACTATTTGTTGTAAACTAAGGCAGAATACGAATAAACACAGTTCAGAGCACAACACAAAACTCTAGGTTAACACCCCCCCTCCAACCCCATCCTGCTCTCCCTGATACCTCACCCCCGCTCCCTGCCCTCACCCCCCGCTCCGCCGACGCGCAGAGATGATCACAGGAGACAATAATGCCTAAAGGCACAGGATACTGATGATTGTTTGTCTGTTTGTTTTTCTATGGGCATTATCCGTCTCTATTTTTTTTTTTTTTACTAAATTTCTCTGTCCCCCAGCACCATTTGATCGACAAAAACTAGGACAAAAAGTCTATACGCGTTGGCATTAATGCAAGCAGGTACAAGGTATTCCTTCGTTGTTTTTTTTTTATTGTTTGTTGTCTTTCTCTCACCTTGTAGCCGTTCACCATGCCTCATCTGATTTTTCAGTCACCCCCCCCCCCCCCCTCCTTTCCCCTACACCCCTGCACCACCACTCATCTCTTGATTCATGTAACAAGCCCCTGGCCAAGAGGAATCCACAAAAGCAGGGATAATTGCAGTAGCTTCGATCTTTCAAAGGATTCAAAGCTTCAAAAAACTGAAACAGTTTTACGTTTTTTTGCCCCTTTTGAGATGTAGAGGAGACGACAGAAACAACCAGGCATGATTTATGATGAAAAAGGTGAGGGACATTTATAGAACAAAAAACTTTCACCCAAAAAAAAAGAAAAAAAAAAGGTAAGCCAGTATTCAAGTTTAACGTCTGCACTGTTATACGGATGGCATATTAAAAACAACAACAGCAAAAGCAAACGAAAAACAAAAGAAAAGAAAACAAACAAACAAAACCGACTGCTAGCACATTCAAATAAAAGAACAGTTTATACAACCTCCCCAAGTCCGATAAATTTGCTGATTTTAAGTTGTACTTTGAAATAAATGACGTAAAAACTGATACATCGACGATGGAAAGTGATGTTTTCTGCTTATAAAATGTATTTCAAAGTGCCATTTTTTAGGACACGCTAAAATACAAAGCAATCCATCACAATTACTTCCTAAATCATGTTCTTCACAATGTCTGTTTCTCCGATCTTCATCCTCTGATCTATCAAGTTCAATTTGTGAAAACTGAACTAATCAGTGGGTATACACCCATACGTACCTGGGAGTTGAGAAACGAACGTTTTCCTGGCTGAAACTGAATTGCGTGTTTATATTTCTATAAAACAGTCAATGCTTTCCTGTCGTGAATGTTTCCACAACTGAACATAACTCTCTCTCGTGCTCTATGTGTTGTTTCCACTAAATCATTCTCTGTTGTAAGATGACTATGAATGCCAAACACAGTTATACCCGACTTCAACCTTCTAACCGCTTTTATGAAAAAGCATTCATCTGAGAATAATGTTCATAAAAGTGAATACATCGGTCTGGATATTTTCACTGCTTGTAGTCTGAAGCGAAAACCCTGGACTCCAACGATTCATTGGACACTCACCATGAACAGAAATTGGAAGTAAACCTGCTACTCCACCCAGAAAATTTCTCATTGCACTTTTGGTGTAAATGAAAAAAAAACATCTTTTCTACAACTTAAATGGTAATGTTTTATATATGTGTTTCGTTTTCATAACTCCATACTTCACAACAGTATACAGCACAACCAAAGTCACCATTTTTGATACACATCCAGAATAACACATTTAAGCAGCTCCTGATTTCAAGCAGTCTGTGACAATGGACACGTTGCTCCGCGGACATGGCTACGTGCCCTCTTTCATAGCTTTCAGAAAAAGTTCCATTCCCGTTCTGCTGTATTCAGTACCAAACCACTGAAATGAACCAACAGCGTCCGACGGCTCCAAACCAACATTCAAATTATCTTTCGTTTGTCGCCTCGAATTAAGACCATAACTTTTGCATATGACACATTGATTTTAAATTTCTATATTGAAGAATACTTCTGTGGCGCGCATTGAGTGCCTTTTGTTTGTAAACATTGCCTTGTTTCCAACAGAAGAACAGTATGATCTGCAAACAAACACAGTAACAAGCGCCCCGTTACACAATGTGACTCCACCGCAGTGTCATTACCGCCTGCAGTCACACATTAATCACAGTAGCATAAAATGTGTTGCCTGCCACGCAAACTAACTTCTTCGCAGTAGCGCTGATATCTCCAATCACACGAGACGAAACTTCGAGCTCTTCTTGTTTCGCGTTTGTTGCCTCTTTTCCAGGCCTCAGTTCTTGCTCTTTCTTTCAACTACCCTGCTTCACTCACCTAAACCCGATTTGTTCAACGCAAACCACGTGAAAACCTGATGCACGGGGATAACCGCAGAGACACTTATAATGCTCCCCAGTGATGCAACATTACTTCGGATTTGCTAGTTCTCTCTCTCTCTCTCTCTCTCTCTCTCTCTCTCTCTCTCTCTCTCTCTCTCTCTCTCTTATTTTCCTCCCGTTTCTACCAACCGCAAGTCTCCTTCCGTTGCACTGCTCTCCCGCTCTCACTCGGTCTGTCCACCCTAAACCCCTGCCTGATGCCCAGAGATCATCGCAGCAGTATCAGTCCTTCGTGTCACACAGTATTACCTGTTTTCTGTTACTCTCTCTCTCTCTCTCTCTCTCTCTCTCTCTCTCTCTCTCTCTCTCATCTCTCCATGCCAGGAGCTCGTCCAACCTTCTTTTCACTGCACTCGCTCGAACCCCCCAAAAGCCCGATTTGTACGGCTCTAACGTTAGGTCCCGCCTTTTTTTTTCTTGTTTATAGGTTAGCACTAAGTCACTGATGGAAAAATCGATCGTGCTGTTGACAGAGGAAAGTAGTTCCCGGCGTGCCGCTGGTCGGATATCCGGTCCAGCACGTGAGGTCAAAGGGTTCACATGAATGAGAATACCGATCGCTTCGTCGACCAATCAGCACTCGTTACGATTTCTGTGGCGCGGAGAAAGAAATAATGACTGAAGATGGAACATATTTTCTTTCTGGTCTCTAGTCCTAGGGAAAAAAAAATCTAATGTCGAGTTACCTAAATCGTCGACTTCTGTAAATTGCCTTGTGATTGGTGTTTGTTGAACAGACCCTCGATCACCTGTCGCCGCATCCTACAACAGGGGAACGAGTACGCTTGAAGGCCAGTCATTTCACACCCACATCAGGCATACATGACGTGCGCGTGCAGCAGGTAATGTTCTACTACGTTACACACACACACACAGTGGGTGAATCTGCTCTTCTCTCCCCACGTCCAAGCTTGGCTAGGGACGCAAGTTCAGTGTGTGTGTGTGTGTGTGTGTGTGTGTGTGTGTGTGTGTGTGTTTAAAATGTATGCATTTCTAACACACATGATAACGTGAAGGGCCTTATTTACGCAGAAATAAATTTAAAGGGGATACTTGAAAGTCCGCCATTTAACATGGACAAGCGAACTACAAGACAAACACGATTGAAACTTGGGGTTTCAGTTTCCGCCTGTAGTCAGCTCACTTGCTGCAAAGTTCCACAGAAATAGTTTCAAAAGGAGGTGACCGCGGATAGAAACGGAAACAAACTTGAAAGACAGAATGACTTTTATGCTCCCCCCCCCCCCCCCCCCCCCCCCCCCCCCCCCGCCCCGCAGAACGAACGACAGAAACAAACAATTTATACAAGACAAACACAACGCGTTTCGACCTCTTTGGTCTTCTTCAGCAGGCAAGAGCATACAACATTCCAGACCAAATGAAAAAGAGGAAGAACGAATAGACAGTCAC
>JADBJO010001709.1:307500-310000 GCA_016801955.1 Conus betulinus | reverse complement strand
ACTGCAGTATTTCACAGGAAAAACTGTCGTCGGGATACAATTTTGTGGGCGACATCATGAATATTTCTAATGAAATCCTGTTGCGGTTCATTACTTCACGGAAAATGCTATCGCACACAGCGACATTTTTTTTTTTCATGACCAGCTGCAGTATTTCACCGGAAATACTGTCGCTGCAACATGATTTTATGGGCGACGTTATTATATACGACACCGACTCGTTTAGCACGGACAATGAATTGCAGGGGGGGGTGGGGTGGGGGGGGGGGGGGGGGGGGTGGGGGGGGGGGGGTGACTGCTAGGTCGGCCCTGGACATTCTGAGCATTTCCTCTGGCTGATTGCGGCAGTGTTCGGAAGTTGTCGGTGTTAAGACAGTTTTCCCACACCTTCTCTCTCTCTCTCTCTCTCTCTCTCTCTCTCTCTCTCTCTCTCTCTCCACCCCACCTCCTCCCATCCCTCACCCTTTTCTCCCTCCTCTTCCTTCTCTCTCCTCCCCCCCCCCTCTCTCTCTCTCTCTCTGTCTGTCTGTCCCTTGTCCTTTGTCCTCCTTCCGTCCGTCCGTCCGTCCGTCTGTCTGTCTGTCTGTCTGTCTGTCTCTGTCTGTCTGTCTGTCTGTCTGTCTGTCTCTCTCTCTCTCTCTCTCTCTCTCTCTCTCTCTCATGACATTATTGCATTTGGTTATAGTACAGGAGTGTGTTACACTAAGCTGGAACATTCACAGACTGAACAGACCAGCTCACATTTTTTATTTTTTGGATTTGGCGAACAAAAGGCAGCGGCTATGGGACAAAGAATGAAAAAACAAACAAACAAAAAACAAACAAAAAAAACAATGAAAGGACCAGTAATAATCATCCCCAAAAACATTTGGCGATTAATCTTTTCACGTGAGTTCAGTAATGATCACTGCCAAAAACCGTGCGCTGATTATGACGTGAAGTCGATAATTATCACAATCAGACAACGGTTAGCTAAACTGTAACGTGAAAACCATAATCATCACACTCAGAAAACGGCAGGCTAATCATGACGTGAAATCCGTAATTTTCACTGTAAGAAATGCACGGCACGCTAAACATGGTATGGAAACGGGAATCACCACAGTTGGAAAAAAAAAAAAAAACACAGTTGGAGAAAAAAAAATGCAGCAAGTAAAAAAAATGCACGTTAAAAAAATGCAATACTTTTCATGTCAAAATGTTTTGTTTTTTTTTCAAAGCAGAGACATTATTTTGACCGATTTTGACGCTGTCAAAATATGACGACAAGGAAAAGGATTTAAAAAAAAAATGACCATAGTTACCTCATGACAGGGAAAAAAACGGCTAAATGTGGCAAATATTTCCGGCTTCTAACATCCAGCACCCTTGCACGAAAAAACCGTTATAAGCCTCGGTCTGCACGATGAAATCAGTGACATTAATGGTCATTCACGTCCGTCATAAGTACAATCTTCATGACAGTCGCATCCTGCCGCCTTCTCAGTCCTAAAGCCAAAAGGACATGAGTAATTATGTAGAATAAAAAAAAAAAAAAATCAGTGTGAATTACAGTTCCACTCATAATCTCTGGTTCCTTTATTTCATTTTTGTTTTCTTCAGAAAATTCTTCTGTTCTTGAAAGAAACGGTTATTGATATTGTTGTTATTGTCGTTGTTGTCAGTGTTGTTGCTGTTCTTGTTGTTGTTGTTTGTTGTTGTTGTTGGTTTTGGTTTTGGTTTGTTTGTTTGCTTGTTCGTTTGCTTGCCTGTTTGTTTTGAAGCTACACAGTTTCCATACGCAACTAGTTCTGTGATTAAGGAAAGTGACAGGGAAAGGGGATGGGAATGGGAGGGAGGGAGCAGGTGAAGAAAAGAGAGGGGGTGTACGGAGCAGGGAGGGGGAAGGGAAGAGGGAGGGGGGATAGGAGGAAACTGGGATGGGTGAGGAGTGTGAGGTGACCAAGAGAGATGATGACCTTTCCCAGTCTGTCATCAGGGAAGTGGTGGTTGAGGGGGGGGGGGGGGGGGGGTGTTCTGCTGGAGGACAGAGGTCTTCCACTGAATAACTGCTGTGCGCTGGATTCCTTGTCATGGACCTGGGTCGTCTTCTTCTTCTTCTTCTCCTCCTCCTCCTCCTCCTCCTCCTTCTTCTTCTTCTCTCTCTCTCTCTCTCTCTCTCTCCCCCCCTCCCCCTCTCTCTCTCTCTGTCTCCGCATGGTCCGTCCGCCCCTCCCTATCTGTTTCGTTTGTCTATATACTCTCTCTCTCCATTTTGTCCTGTTCACCCTCTCTTCCTGTTTTCATTGTGTACCCCCAGTCTCTTTTTATCTGTATAACTAGACTATCTCTTTTTGTTTTTTGTGCGTCTGTGCGTGTGATCTGTCTGCTTTTTGTTTTGTCTGTGCAAACACGCCCTGTTTTTTTTCTGTTGTCTAGCCTATCTGCTTTTGCTTCGTCTCTTTTTACGCACCTTTTCGATTTGTCTGCCTAAACGTTCTCGCTCTGTTTTGTCTCTCTG
>JADBJO010001709.1:297500-300000 GCA_016801955.1 Conus betulinus | reverse complement strand
CCTGGCTAATGTGATTGGCATTTTCGTTCTCTTACAACGTGCTAGTGTGATATGGTATTTTCATTCTCTTCCACCTGGCTAGTGTGATATGGCATTTTCATTCTCTTCCACCTGGCTAGTGTGATACTGTTTTTCATTCTCTTCCACCTGGCTAGTGTGATATGGTATTTTCATTCTCTTACAACGTGCCGGTGTAATTGGTATTCCTATTCTCTTGCACCTGGCTATTGTGACTGGTCTTTTCATTCTCTTATACCTTTATAGTGTGCTTGGTATTTCATTCTCTTACACCTTGCTACTTGTGATATATGCTATTTTCGTTCTCTTACAACTTGCTAGTGTAATCGGTATTTCTATTCTCTTATACTTTGATAGTGTGATTGGCGTTTTCAGTTCTTACACCTTGCTAGTGTGATATGGTATTTTCATTATCCAACACCTTGCTAGTGTGATTTGGTATTTTCATTCTCTTACACCTTACTCGTGTGATATGGTATTTTCATTCTCCAACAGCTTGCTAGTGTGACCGGTATTTTCTATTCTCTTACACCTTGCTGGTGACCGGTATTTTTCATTCTCTTACACCTTACTAGTGTGATATGCTATTTTCTATTCTCTTACACCTTGCTAGTGTGATATGCTATTTTCATTCTCTTACACCTTGCTAGTGTGATATGCTATTTTCATTCTCTTACACCTTGCTAGTGTGATATGCTATTTTCTATTCTCTTACACCTTGCTAGTGTGATATGCTATTTTCATTCTCTTACACCTTGCTAGTGTGATATGCTATTTTCATTCTCTTACACCTTGCTAGTGTGATATGCTATTTTCATTCTCTTACACCTTGCTAGTGTGATATGCTATTTTCATTCTCTTACACCTTGCTAGTGTTAATTCCATATCCTCGTTTTTTATGCTTCCTTTTGTTTGTTTGGCTTTTCTTTTTTTTTTAAATCATTTTTTTTTTTATTCATTCGTTTTCAATTCTTATTCAATCTATTGTCGTCTATCTCTCTCTATTTGGCTTTTCATTTTTTCGTTGCCGTCTTATCTTCTGCGCTATTTCAGTTGCATCACCACCCCCCCCCCCCTCCCACGCTGCTCGTTGAGGCTTCCTGACCACACTCAGATCCTGACTTGTACCGTCGCAACCTCAGCACCGCCAGTCCACAGCTAGAGTTGATATCAAGCCGTCCTAAGGCCGCCCACCGGAGAAGACACTGCACTGTCGCCCTGTCACTTCCATGGTGTTCAGTGGTTCCTGTTCTGATCTAACACAGGCAAGCGCAGGACATCAGCCACTAATCCCCTGCTACGACAGTGATTGTTGGGTCGTGAAGGCAGTTGCGAGTTGAGCGTCTTCCTCCGGAGGGCAACCACCACGGTCCGTCCAACTGACCCCGAGTTCCCATGAAATCGCCGTTACCTACGGCCGCGACTCGAACTCAGCAGGGGACATAGATGTGGAGAGGAAATCTAAACTAAGGTCTCCCGTAAGAGCGAGACACGAAGAGCCACAAAATTCCATATTTTTTCTTTCATTTGCTGGATGATGATGATGATGATGCTGATGATGATGTTGATGATGATGATGATGACGGCGATGATGACGATGCTGCCGCTGCTGCTGCTGCTGGATGATGGTGATGATGATAATGATGATGATGAGCCTGATACGATGGAGAGCTCCAACCTGGTCTGAGACTGCATGACAGAGCTGTACTCTGCGCTCACTACACAAAAGATACCCCTTCGCCAACCAAGCCCAAGAGATACACACACACCTCTCACGTTGGTCAGGAACTTTTCAGCCACGCTCTCAGAGACACGTCCATTAAGTGAGTAAAAACTCGACTGTGCGGTTCCAGTCTTCCCAAATAGAACTGGTTTTGATGGGGTACTGAACCCACGGTCCACCAAACCCATAATCCACGGAGCTTACAACCACTGCGTCACCGCGGCCGGTCTCACGGCTTGGTTTGATCCACACATCAATTGTTCGTCGTTATGTGATGGTGATAGTTGGTGATGATGATAATATGCACGTGATATCATAGTGTGAACTAAAATCAGAAGAAAAAAAAACAAAACTCTGTTGCTGGTAAAGTGACAAGAATTACTGGACACACCTAACAGTCAGCGATACTATGACTGTGCCTCCCTGAAGAATGTACGGTGACAAACGCAGGGAGAGAGGGAGGGAGGGAGGGAAGGAGAGGGAGGGAGGAGTGAGGGAGAAATGCTTATTTCTGCACCTTTAGGCCGAGCCTACTGTTATGGAAACAAACACATGCCCATTTCATCGTATGAATAAGGTAGCTTCGATGTAAGGCCTAAATATTCCATGTACTTTTCCATCATTTTGTGTTCTGATTCTTTTCCATCTTAATTTTTCAATGAAATGGCATTTTATTGTTGTAAATTATCGTAGTCACCTACCAACACCACCTGAGAAACCCCTGAGCGCCTCCATCACCGCACTACCTTCGTTCCACCC
>JADBJO010001709.1:260000-267500 GCA_016801955.1 Conus betulinus | reverse complement strand
ACTTAAAAATGACAATAAAATTAAGATGTTTAAATTTACAAAAAAAAAAAAAGGCTCACCAAAATTGAAAAGATTTTTATACAGAAAAGGGAACAAATGAACAATAAAACCGTAAAACGAGAGCCAGTCTCACAAAACCGCACGCACGCAGGTGAGGAGAATTGGGAGATAGTTATGGAAAGACCAGAAAGAGTACAGAACCAGAACGAACACGGGAGGATCCGACGAGGTATGAAATTGAACACAGACTGGAGCTGTCATTAGGTTGTGAGGGAAAGGAGAGAGGATAGTGAGGGAGGGGTGTGGAGGTAGAGAGAGAGTGGGGGCGTAGTTGCGGAATGGATAAGTTGAAAGGAGGGGTGGAGAGAGGAGGGAGACGGAAGTGGAGAGGAGGAGAGGGGTGAGAAGATTGGAGAGAGAGGGGAGGTGGAGAGAGCCTGGACGAATGGGGTAAGAGAAGGGGAAAGGGAGAGGAAGTTAGGGGAAGGAAAGGGGAGAGGGAGGGGGAGAGGGAGAGAATAGATAGAGTAGAAGCGAGTGGGAGGAGAGGGAGAGAGGGGGGGAGGGGGAGTGGGAAGGGGGGAGGGGCTGGGGAGAAGAAGAAAAGAGACATGAAAGGGAAAGGGGAGGGAGAGAGAGTGAGGGGGGGGTGTATGGTGAGCGGGGGAGATGGGGGGTGAGGTGAGGATGAGGCAGAGGAATAGAGGAGAGTGGAGGGGGGGAAGGGGTGAGATGGAGGGGAGAGAGGAGAGGAGGAGGTAGGGGTAGAGAGAAGGTGGGGAGGAGGAGAATGAGGGGGGGAGGAGGGGGAGGAGGGAGGAGGGAGGGGGAGTAGCAGGGGGAGGAGAGGGAGGAAGAGGCAGGGAGCGAGTGGGGAGGAGGGGAGGAGGGAGAGAGGGAGGGTGAGAGTGAGGGGGGAAAGGGGTGGGAGGAGGGTATGAGGGTGGGGGGAAAGGCAGAGGGGGAGGGGGGGGAGAGGAGGATGGGGGTTGAGGGGGGGAGAAAAGGGGAAGGGGGGTAGAGGTTAGTGGAGGAGGTGGGTGAGAGGGGGGTTGTGGGGAGAAGTAGGGAGGGAGGGGGGGATGGGATAGGGGAGGAGGGAGGGGGGGGAGGAGGGGAGGCGAGAGGAGAGGAGAGGAGAGGGGGGGATGAGGAGAAGGAGGAGAGAAGGGGGGGGGGGGAGGGAGAAGAAAGAGGAGAGGAGGGGAGGGAAGGGGGGAGGGAGAGAGTAATAGAGGGGGGAGAGAGGGGGTGGGGGATGGAAGGATAGAGGGGCGGAGAGGAGTGGGAGGAGGGAGGAGGGGGAAGGGGGGGAGGAGAGGGGAGAGGGAGGGAGGAGGGATGAGGGAGGAGAGGGGGAATGAGAGGAGGAGGATGGGGTGAGAGAGAGCGGGAGAGAATGAGGGGAGTGAAAGGGTAGGGGGGGGGGGGATGGAGGGGGGGGGGGGGGAGGAAGGGGGGGGAGGGAGGGGAGGGAGGGCGGAGGATAGCGAGGGGGATGAGGGGGGGGGGGAGGGTAGAGGGCAGGAGGAGGAGGAAGGAAGAGAGAGGGGAGAACGGAAAGGGAGAGAGGGGGATAGGTGGGGGGGCGGGGAGAGGGGACTGAGGGAGAGATGGAGAGAGAAGGGGGAGAGGGGTAGAGAGAGGGGGAGAGGGGAGCAGGAAGAGTAGTTAGGGGGGGAAGGGAGGTGGCGGGGGAGAGAGGGAGGAGATAGAGGGGGGGTCAAGGAGAGAGAGTGAGGAGAGAGGGGGAGGGAGGGGGAGGGAGATGAGGCAGAGCGGGAGGGAGGCGTGAGGGAGGGGGTGGGGGGGGGGAGAGGGAGGGGGGAGGGGGAGAAGGTGGGTAGAGAGAATAGGGGTGGAAGGGTGGGAGGGAGGAGGGATGGGCGGGATAGTGGTAGATGGAGTGGGAGAGGGGGGAGGAGAGAAGGGAGGGGGGGAGGGAGAAGGAGGGGGGAGAGGGGCGGGAGAGAGGGGGAATGAGGGGAGAGAGAGAGGGGCGGTGGGGGAGGGGAGAGAGGGGGGGAGGAGAGGGGAGAGAGGGGAGGGGAGGAGGGTTGAGGTGAGAGAAGGGGGGGAGGAGAGATGGGGTGTTAGAAGAGGAGGAGAGAGGAGGAGAAGGGAGACAAGGGGGATGGGGCGAGGAGGGGGGCGGAGGGGGGGGCTAGAGGGAGAGGGGAGAGCGTGAGGAGGTGGGTAGGGGAGAGAAACGGGCGGGGGGGGGAGAGAGGGGGGCCACAGATGAAGGGGGGGAGCGACGATAGGGGGAGAGGAGAAGTAGTGGAGGAGGGGGCGGGGGGTGAGGGGGAGGAGGAAGTATATAGGAGGGTGGGTGGGGGTGGGGGGGGGTGGGGGGGGGGGGGGGGGGGGAATTGGGGGGGTTGGAGGAAGTGGGGGGGGGAGGGGGGAGTCGGGGGGAAGAGGGGGGGATAGAGGGGGGGAGGGAGAGGGGGAGGGGAGAGGAGGGTGAAGATGCGGGATAGGAGGGGGGAGTGCGGGGGAGGGGGGGAGTGGGGGGGGAGAGAGGAGGAGGAGGGGAGGTGGAGGGGGGAGAGGATGGGGGAGGGACGTGGAGAGGAGGTGGAGAAGGGAGAGGGGGAGAGGGAGAGGGGAGAGGGGGAGGGGGGGAGGGTGGGAAGAGGAGGGAGAGGAGGGGAGAGGAGGGAGGAGGGAGGAGTAGAGAGTGGGGGGGAGGAGGGGGGGGAGGGAGGGGAGGAAGGAGGGAGAGGGGGAGGGGGAGGAGAGGGAGGGGAGTATGGGGGAGAGAGGGGGGAGGATAGATAGCAGAGAGGTAGAGGGGAGAGGGGAGAGTGGGGGTTCTGTGTCGAGGGTAGGAGGGGTTTTGGTTTGATGGAAATTGGGTAGGGTGAAGGAGGGTAGTATATGGGGATTGTATTGGAATAGATTTGTAGAGTAGCGGCTAGATGATGGAGAGGGAGGTGATGGCAGAGTGGAGGGAGAGGAAGAGGAGGAGAGGATGAGAGGGTTGTTGATGGCGGGTGGAGGGGAGATGGTGTTGTGGGGAGGGAGAGGGAGTGTGAGGTGTTGGTAGATGATGAGTATTAGTGAGGTAGTAGTTAGGGGGGATGCGCTGTGTAGGTTGAGTTAGGAGAAGGAGGTGGGCGGGGAGGGAGGGGAGAATCATAGGGGGGAGAGGGTGGGGGGACTGGGGGGGCGGTGTGTGAGTGAGGGGGGGGGTATTAGGGGGGGGAGATGGGGCGTTAATAATGGGGAGGGCGAGAGGAGGATGAGGAGGCAGGGGGTGGCAGAGGGGGAGATGAAGGGGGGATGGATGAGAGAGAGAGAGTTGAGGCGATAAGAGAAGAGAGGCGGGAGGGGGGTTGGATGTGGCCGCTAGGGGAATAGAGATGGAGTTCGGGTTCGTGGAGCAGATTCGGTTTGTGAGGTTTTAAGGTGGAGGATGTGTATATGGGGGAAGTTGGTGGAGTTTTTATATTATGCGTAGGTTGCTTTTTGTAGATAGGTGGAGATTGGACTAATATGTGATATAGTGGGATGACAGAAAATCTAGGGGATCATGGGGGGAGTGGGTTATAGTAGAGATGGTTCGTAGTATTATCTTGCTCTTGCGTTTCTATTGACTGGTATGGCTCTACCGGGGATAGAGATTGAGTTGTTACGTAGATTGCGGTGAACTTTAGTCGAATAGTACAGGTGAAGTGAGATGTAGCGGGGGTTAGTTGAGAGAAGGATTGGTGAGGCGTTCGTGGCATACTCATGCAGAGGTGTTGGATTTGAGGTTAACGGCAGGCGGCAAGGGTGGCGCAGGCGTTGAGGTCTTGAATTAGAAGAAGAGGAGGAGGAGCGAAGAGGCGTGGAGGTTATGAGAGGTAGGGACTTGGATCAGTTAGGAGTGGATAGGGATCAGTGATTTGGGAAGGAGGGGGGAGAGGATAGATATGAGCACATTAGATAAGTTAGATTGGATGGAGGGTATTTTAGGGGTGAGAGTTAAGGCCTCTTCTAGGGTTATAATGGTTGGTAGTGTGTATAAGAGATGACGAATCTTCGATAAGATAAGATGGGGGGAGGTAGATCTTATTATCTTTTTGGATATAGGTAGCTAGGGAGTGGTGGAGCGGTGGCGGGCGCGGTGATATATGGCTGCTTAGGTAGATTGGATATAGTAGTGATTGTAGGTAGAATTAAGGTGAGGTTGATGGGAGTTATATCTGTCGCTGAGAGATTGATCACTTGTCTTTTCTCTTGGTTTTGTCTCTTGACCTCATCTTTAGTACTGATCTATTCTGCAGTGCGCTAGCTTCATTAGTCCTCCTTGAGCTTTCTTCCTGCTAGTGATTGTCTTTTGTCTATTGTAGTTTCTTCTTCCTTATGCTTTCTATCACAAAATAACCGGCTCTTTCTGTTCTTTATTTCTTTTATTCTCATTCCTATGTAGGTCGCTTCTCTTTTATTTTGCAGCTGTTTCTCTGGCGTCTTTTTTCTTCTTACTTTCTTCTCTTTCTTTTCCTAATTTTTCTTCTTGTTATTTTTGCTCTTTTTTTTCTTCTCGTGGCTACTTTTGAGTCTCCTTTTTGTTTCCCCTCTTTTTTTTTCTTTTTCTCTGTTTCTCGCTTTTCTGCTCTTGCCCCTTTTCTTCTTTCTTCTTCTCGCTGCCGATACTTCTTGCTTCCGTCTCTTCCGTAATCTACGGTGGGGGTTGGGGTTGGGGGGAGGGGATGAAGGATAGTCGGTAAATGATCAATTCAATATTTTGAGGACAACATTCTTAGGAAAGGCTATTTCTGCGATAAGGATTAGAACCAGATGGAATTTAGATTATTTTTTCTTCATTAGGATGATCTTGGAGAAAACAGAAGTTTGTGATTAATCCAGTATATTTCACTTTTCTGAAATTCTCGTTGCTGCTGCCAATTCTCTTCAAAGTTTCTAATCGGTCCAGTTGATTTCAGTTTTCTGAAACGCTCGTTGCTCAAAAAATCCTTTTAATGTATGTCTTGTTTTCGAGTTCTTCTTTACAGCAAACCATACTGATGTATACTTTTCTACCTGACATCATTGCTCTGTCAGTGCCAGACTTTAATACGTGTATCAAGTTTGCTGCCATTGGACATGTAATCAGATAATCTACACTGAAATCTTCTTGCATGATCACACCGACAGAACACACACACCACACACACACACACACACACACCACACACACACACACATATATATATATATATATATATATATATATGTGTGTGTGTGTGTGGGGTGTGTGTGTGTGTGTGTGTGTGTGTGTGTATTGAATACCATCTCTGTTATCTTCTTCAGAAAAAGCTTCTAACTTAATAATCGTGGCAATGATTATGCTTAGTTGTGACCACTTCGACTTGACACCTTTGATTCTGTGTATTTTCAAGTAGCTAGTAGTCCTATGACATTTTACGATGTATCAATTTTGTGTCCATATCATACAATTTTCAAACTTTGATTTCTGATTAAATTATGTCATATGACACATTTGTGTACTTTTCTAAACTTGGTGTTTTTTATTTAGGGTCTCAATGACCTCTGCTGTTTTTAGATGTTAAAAGAAAGACTGTTGATTCCAATGTAATTTAAAGGGGCATCACACAACCGACATATGTTAGGAGTTAAATTTACTTTCATGTTTTGGTACATTTCCTGCTCATGTTGATACACGTCTGAACCATTTCAAGAAACCAGGCAACAAATACATTCATAAAGAATTGGGATTTTTGTGGGAAATGGCACTATTGTGTACGTAAATGCTTTGATCTATTTTCATTGGATTTTCTCTGGAACTTAATTAAGCTTTGTCTGGAATAGTTTATATGCTAAAAACACATGTTTTCAAAAGTCATTTTCTTAGCGTTTTCAAATATTTTGGTCTGAATCTTTCCATTAGTTATGTACGAGGGCAAGTTGGAATAGCAATGTGTATTTTCAGATAGGCGTAGTTTTGATTCAACTAATCCACGCAAATTTCGAAGCGGTTTTAGGATATGTTTATCCTACTAGTTTTCATGTCTTTTGTAGCTATTGTCCGACTAATTCTCTCCCTGTTTCCTGCCCAGAACGAAAGCACAGAACACTGTGTTTAGCTCTGTAGTAACACAGCTTGGCGCATATGGTGACAGTAACCTGTGCCCACCGGTGGTTTACTACACCTTAATGTTTCCGAACGAGAGTCGTCCTACTTCTGTTTGACCCTCAGCATACTTGTGAGAGAGAGAGAGAGAGAGAGGCGATGAGAGAGAGAGGGAGAGAGGAGAGAGAAGAGAGAGAGAGAGAACTGAGAGGAGAGAGGGAGAGGAGAGAGAAAGAACGAGACTCGTGACTTTAATGAGGAGAGGAAAGGAGGAGGGGGAAGAGGAGGGAGGGGAGGAGATGAGCGGGAGAGAGAGAGAGAGAGAGAGAAGAGAGAAGAGGAGAGAGAGAGGCGGAGGGCGACACCTGACAGGAGGGAGGGAGAAGAAAGAGGGGAGGCAAGCACCGGGGAGACCCAGAGCAGAGAGGAGAGAGAGAGAAGGGGGAGGGCGAGGACAGACGCTGGAGACACGAGGGAGAGAGAGAACGCGAAGGGAGGGTTGAGGAGAGGGGGGAAGGGCGAGAGCGAGCGGAGGGGAGACGGAGGACAGGTAGACACGGAGACAGGAGAGGAGAGAGAGAACAAAGAGAGGAGAGGGGGGAGGTAGTAAGCGAAAGGGATAGGAGAGGCAGAAACAGACACACAGAGAGATGGAGAGGACGCGGACATTTTCGTTGGCGTTTCAGATGCGGGCACAGATGGCAAGGGTTGAGGGGGACAGAAGGGGACCAGAAAGAGGTGGGAGGAGGGGAGCAAGGTTGAGAGAGGGAGAGCCGAGGGATTAAGGGTTGAGGGGACGGGGGGGAGGAGGGACAGAGAGGAGCTGGAGGACGACAGGAACAGAGAAAAACTATAATTAATGACCACACCAGACAGGCGAGAAGAAAGAAAAAGAAAACAAAAAAAATGACCACACAGCAGAAAGCACTAGCACTGAAACAACACCACAAACCGCCTCAGCGACGCAATACCATTTTAACATTGGCCGTTTCAGATCGGGGCAACAGATGGCGAAGGTGCTAGAGAGTAGGGAGGAGGAGGTGGGGAGAGGAGGGAGGGAGACGGAGGAAGGGGGGAGGGGAGGGAAGAAGGAAGGAGAGGATGGAGGGAGGAGGGGGGGGGGGGGGCGGAAGGACAGGAATGATGTTAGGACGTGACCCCAGAGTTGAAACTATTAATAAGGATCCACTAAAAAGGAGAGACAAAGAAAACAGAGGGGAAGGAGGGAGAAACTGCCACTGACAGCACACTGGATGGAGAAGTCACGGAGGGTGTATTAGCTCTTGGAAGACTCGATCGAGCAGAGGGGGAATGGGTACGTTGGAGAGAGAGGGGGAGCGAGAGAGAGAGAGAGAGAGGATGGAGAGACAGGAGGAGAGAGGAGTAAGGAGGAGAGAGGGGAGAGAGGACCGAGGTGG
>JADBJO010001709.1:250000-252500 GCA_016801955.1 Conus betulinus | reverse complement strand
TCTATGGCTCTCTGCCGATCTTCTGTCTGTGTCCGTCCGGCTGTCTATCTGTCTGTCTGCCTGCCTGCCCCTCTCCAGCGGTGTGCATCTTTCTATCTATCTATCTATCTATCTATCTATCTATCTATCTATCTATCTCTATCTATCTATCTATCTCAGTTATCTATGTCTATCTCTCTGTCAGTCTATCTGTCTGTCTGTCTGTCAGACAGTGTCTGCCTGTCTTTCTATCTGTCTATCTGTCTGCCTACCGCCTATCTATCTGTTCACATTTCTCCTTCTTTTTCTCAATGTGTGTGTGCGTGCGTGCGTGCGTGCGTGCGTGCGTGCGCGCGCGCGCTTGTGTGCGTGCGTGTGTGTGTGAAAGAGAGAGAGAGTGAGAGAGAGAGAGAGAGAGAGAGAGAGAGAGACAGACAGACAGAGAGAGAGAGAGAAGAGAAAAAAAAGAAGTGTGTGGTGTGTGTGAGTGTGTGTGTGTGTGTGTGTGTGTGTGTGTGTGTGTGTGGTGTGTGTGTGTGTGTGCGACTGTGTGTGTGTGTGTGTCTAGGTCCTCCGCCTGTTCTTCGGTCAGCCAACAGAAAGTCTGGAGTCTGAGAACTGAAAGTAACCTTCCCAATTCTGAATGAAAAGGGCTCAGACCAGACTGCTGGGCAGACCTACCGTTTCCAGTCCTACGACCTGATAGGGAAGAAAAGGGTAGCACTAACAAAGGAAGCCTACTCAAATACCATATGTCTTGCCGGGGTACTGGGACATCCGCTCACGGGAGACAACAAGACGCACTCTCCAGATGTCGTCACTTCCGTTTAGCTTTAATTGTCCCGGAATTTAGTCCACGCAGGTTTTCTGGGAAGCCGACGAGGAGAAGTAAAAAAAAAAAAAAAAGAAAAAAAGATGTAACGACGAATTGTGGTTCAAAAGATGGAGAAGAGGTGTGTGTATGTGGGGGGTGGGGGTGGGGGGGTGGGTGGGGGTGGGGGTCAGTTTATTCGGCAGCTTTTTCCTACTGACCGTGACCATTAAAGAAAAAGAGACAGAGGACACGCACACGAGAGAGAGAGAGAGAGAGAGAGAGAGAGAGAGAGAGAGAGAGAGAGAGAGAGAGGAGAGAGAGAGAGAGAGAGAGAGAGAGAGAGACAGACAAACAGACAGGCAGCAGGCAGGCAGGCAGGCAGGCAGGCAGACAGGCAGATGAACACAGACAGAAAAGAAGCGAGTGTTGATGTTTGTAAGCTATGACAACGAGGGCGATACATTTATCTTTTTTTTTTTTTCCCTCCCGCCCCTCCCCCCATCCCCCTTCCCCCCGCCCCCCCCCCGCTCCCCCCCCCCTCCCACCATAATCCCACACCCTTTCTCCCCCCCGCCGAATCCCCACCCCCCCCCCCCCGCGCGGGCCCGCCCCTCCCCCCGCCCCAGAATTTTTTTTCCCCCTCCTCTTTCTCCCCCCCCTCCTTGGAGCTTCCCATCCCCCCCCCCCCCCCCCCCCCCCCCTCCCACCCCCCCCTGGCCCCACCCCCCGGGCCCCTCGTCCCTATAGTAAGTCACGAGCTTCGCCCATCCCCCCTCCCCCCCGCCCCCCCTACCCCCCCCCCTGAGGTCTGCCCCCACCCAAACCCTCCCACCGTAGTACCCCCACCCCCCACACACCAGCCCCGTAGTACCTCCAGCCAGCACACTCCGTCTCTACCTCTCCGCTACTATCCCGACTAATTAAGAAGCCAACCAAGACACCTTGTGGCTGGCCCCACTGCGCCGGATTCCACCATCTCCCCATTATGACTGATACATCCCAGACAGTGTAGGTCGAACCACCAACCAGCCAGCAGACTGCACAGGGTGAGGTCTGCCGTGTCTGGCCAAAGCAAATTAAAAGGGCGTTCGTTACCAGTGGTTCGTGGTGGTACTAGTGACCTTGACGGACGATAAGCCCATTGAGATAAAACCCAGAGTCCCTATCTGGGAAGAGAGAGAAGAGAACGAATCAGCAGGCAGTACTGGGTGACTTGACTCGTATTATGGCTTGCATTAACTTTGTGTCTTCTTCTCCCTGTGATTTTGACTCGTATTATTATCTTGGGGCTTTCCATGAGTGGGTCTGTCTGACTGTAACGTAGTACTTTCTCTGTCTCTGTGAGTGAGTGAGTGAGTGAGTGAGTGTGTGTGTGTGTGTGTGTGTGTGTGTGTGTGTGTGTGTGTGTGTGTGTGTGTGTGCATGTTTGTGTGTGTGTGTGCTTGCGTTGCACGCGTGCGTGCTAGCGTGTGTGTGTGTGTGTGTGTGTGTGTGTGTGTGTGTGTGTGTGTGTGTGTGTGTGTGTGTGCTTGCGTGCATGCGTGCGTGCTAACGTGCGTGCTAACGTGCGTGCACGTGTGTGTGTGTGTGTGCGTGTGTGTGCGTGTGTGTGTGTGTGTGTGTGAGTGACGGGAGAAGGGGGGCTGGGAGTGGGAGTGGCGTTGTGTGTGGTGTGTGTGTTGTGTGTGTGTGTGGTGTGTGTGTGTG
>JADBJO010001709.1:230000-245000 GCA_016801955.1 Conus betulinus | reverse complement strand
TTTCCCCCTGCGCCACTCTTTTTCCCCATCACTTGACCCCTTGCGCTCCTTGACCCCTTGACCCATCTCGCTCTCTCTCTCTCCCTGTGTCTCTCCCCGCAAAATTTCCGTCTGCACATGTGTATGTATGCATGTATGTTTTTTGTTTTGTTTTGGGTATAGGTATGTATGTGTGTATGTATGTATGCATGGATGGATGGATGTATGTACGTATGTATGTACGTATTATGTATGTATGCATACATGCATGTACGTATGTACTTACGTACGTACGTACGTAACGTATGTATGTATGTATGTATGTATGTATGTATGTATGCATGTATGTATGTATGTATGTTGTACGCATGGATGGATATGTATGTATGCATATATGTATGTATGTATGGATGGATGGATGGATGGATGGAATGATGGATGGATATATGAATGAATTAATGTATCTATGTATGTATCTGGTCTGTGTATCTCTCTCTCTCTCTCTCCGTCTCTCTCTCTCTCTCTCTCTCTCTCTTAACATAATAATATTTCTGTGTATCCATCTAGCGCCCTGCCCATTCTAATCGATTTTCTGACACCCTGTGTTTTTCTCCCCTGCTTCCAATTTCCCTCCTCCGCCTTATCAAGCACTATCATCTCTGGACTCTCCACATACTCATCATGCTTCACCCCACAATCTCATCTCGGCAGCAGATCCCCACTCTAACATTTTCTGAGTCATTGTTGATGCATTTCACACACTCTGTATCGATCAGAGAAAAAGAAGTGAGTGAGAGAGACGGAGAGAGACGGACAGAGAGAGAGAGAGGAGAGAGAGAGAGAGAGAGAGATATAATGCCACAGAGAGAGAGAGAGAGGGAGAGTGAGAGAGTGCCAGAGAAAGGATAGAGAGAGGGGGAGAGTGAGAGAGTGCCAGAGAAAGGAGAGAGAGAGGGGGAGAGTGAGAGAGAAAGTGCCAGAGAGTGGGAGAGAGAGAGAGAGAGGGAGTAGAGAGAGAGGGAGAGAGACAGCCAGAAGCCAGAGAGAGAGGAGGAGAGAGAGAGTAGAGGGCTGGGAATAGTGTGTGTTTGAGAGACAGAGACAGAGACGAAAGAGCAACTGACGAGAGAAGATAGAGAGCGAGAGAGTAGAGAGGAGAGAGAGAGAGAGAGAGAGAGAGGGTAACGGAGACATGAGATATGTGTGGAACCAGATCGTTACCATCGCGGCTCACTGACTACAGATATGGACGACAGCCAACGAGATGAGGCAGGCTACTCGAAGTGTCTGTTTGGAAGTGGAGAATTTTGGGCCATGAAAGCTATCACACCAGATATCTAAGATGATTTACTAGTTAATGCTTCTTCTTCTTTCCCTGCTGGATGTGACGGTTTATCCTTTCATCGACTGTGATCTCCTTTCTGTTTTACAAAATCCCTCTAGACAGACAGACAGACAGACAGACAGACAGACAGACAGACGCACGCACACGCACGCACACACACATACACACGTGTGTGTATGTGGTGTGTGTGTGTGTGTGTGTGTGTGTGTGTGCGCGCGCGCGTGTGTGTGTGTGGTGTGTGTGAGTGCATGTGCGTGTGTGTGCGCACGCAGGTGTGTGTGTGTGTGTGTTGTGTGTGTGTGTGTGTGTGTGTGTGTGTGTGTGTGTGCGTTGCGTGCGTGTGTACATGCCTCTGTGTGTGTGGTGTGTGTGTGTGTTGTGTGTGTGTGTGTGTGTGTGTGGTGTGTGTGTGTGTAAAACAGATGGTTGTAACTGCTGAAGAGAAATCATGTTGAAAGTATTGGATTATTCTGGTGTTTTATTTCCTGAAGAAGCCCTTGTGGCGAAAAGCTTGGAGCAATAAAATCGTCCCTGTGGGAAAAGATGTTTAACTTGAACTTGCTTTATATTCCTTTATTCTCTGCCGTTAATTAATGTCGTTTTTTGTGTGTGGCGCGGTGCGGGCTTAAATGGAAATTTTACCTGTGAAATTATATGTACACACACACACACACACACACACACACACACCACACACACACCTAATAAATTCTTAAAGTGCTCAAACCCCTTGGGAGCAACATCTGTTAAAAATAGGATGGTAAAAGGAAGTTTTAAAATCAACAGATCTGTTTCGAGCGCTGGCTCTCCTCAGGATCCTGAGGAGAAGCGAGCGCTCGAAACAGATAACCTGATTGTTTTCTCCCAAGACATAAATGCAAGCTTTGTTTATAATTGAATGTTTCTTGCAGTCATTGCAGCACCAAGCTGCTCTGTAAGTTGCTGGAATGGTGCCTCGGTACTTATCCTTGGAATTTATTAGTTTATTGTATATATATATATATATACATATATATATATATATATATATATATATAGGTGTGTGTGTGTGTGTGTGTTGTGTGTGTGTGTGTGTGTGTGTGTGTGTGTGTGTGTGTGTGTTTGTGTGGCAGCAGCATCAGGATTTGCAGTTGTAGTTGCTGTTGTTGTTGTTGTAATAGTAGTAGTACTTGCTGTTGTTGTAATAATAGTACCAGTTGTAGTAGCAGCATTAGCAGTGGCGGCAGGAGGAGTAGTGATTGTAGTAGTAGTAGTGTGCAGTGCTGTGGCTGTGGTGAAGATCATAATCTTTATTGTTATCATGAAATTTGTTATGGTCAATTTAGTTGTACCATACATGTAAGTCCTGGAGAGAAGAGAGAGAGAGAGAGAGAGAGAGAAGAGAGAGAGAGAGAGAGAGAGAGAGAGAGAGAGAGAGAGAGAGAGAGAGAGAGAGAGTGAGACGGACTGACGGACAGGCAGGCAGATAGGCAGGTAGACGGATAGGCCAAGCGACCAACAGAATCGCAGCGTCGGGTGTAAGTATGTACCAGGAGAAACTGGAAGCTGTGGGGGGTGGAATGGAAGGGGTAGGAAAGGAAAGAGAAAGGGGGAGGGGGGGGGGGAGGAACAGAGAAGAGCAAGGAGAAGAGAGTGGCCGTTCATCAGCTTCACTGGAGTCACAGAGTGGAAGATGCTATCACCAGGAGGAATCTGGCATCGGCAGGGTCTGGCGCGGAGGTTTCTGACCGGTTCAGCGCATGATGCTGGCGCTCAGATCGTTTCCACCTCGCTGACCACACATCACCCTGGGAATCAGGGCCGACACAGCTGAGAAGGCACCCGGACGGAAAATGAGCAAAACGCTTCCCACTACTTCTCCGAACAGGTATGAGGGTGATAATGAAGAAAGAAACTAATTGGAAAACTGAAAAAAAAAACCCAACAACTAAAAGAACAGTACCAGATGCTGAAGAACAGAGCGAAGAGAAATCAGTTCCATTCACGTTGCCCGCCGCCAGCAGTGGATTATATCAGGACTATCATCACCTCGTTAACAGAAATATGCGATAGTGATGCGATGATGATGATGATGATGATGATGATGATGATGATGATGATGATGATGATGACGAAGAACGATGGGGAAAAAATAGAGATAAAGAGGACAACAAAAATAGGATGAGAGGGGAAGAAGATTGATTATAATAGGATCAAGAAGAAGAGAAGAAGAAGAAGAAGAAGAAGAAGAAGAAGAACAAGAAAGAAGAGGGGTGGTGGAGGAATAAAAAAAGAATGATAGAAGGGAGGAAGGAAAAGAGAAGAAGAATGAGAACAAGAAGAAGAGGATGAATAAAACAAAAGATGAAGACAAAAGAATTGGATGAGGGAAGAAAAAAAACGAATGAAGAAGAACAGAAGAACCAGAGGAATAAAAACAAAAACAAAAGACATTGATGAGAAAAGACTGGAAGAAGAAGAAGAAGAAGAAGAGAAGAAGATGAAGAACGCTGAAGAAGAAGAAGAGATCAGAAGAAAGAAGAAGAAAGAAGAAGAAGAAGAAGAAGAAGAAGAAGAAGACAACAACAACAACAACAACAACAACCCATAACAACGACGACGGCGACAATAAGAGCAAGAACAAGAACACTAACAAGAAACTGAGGTGATGGTGAAGAGGTCGACAAACAACGACAAATAGCTGTGATTATGATGATGATAGAAATAACAGAATCAGGAACAAAAAGGAACAAAAACGACGACGACGACGACGACAACGAAAAAGAAGAAGAAGAAGAAGTAGTAGAAGAAGTAGTAGTAGTAGTAGTAGTAGTAGTAGTATTAGTAGTAGAAGCAGAAGAAGAAGAAGAAAGAAGGAGGAGGACGAGGAGGAGGAGGAGGAGGAGGAGGAGGGAGGAGGAGGAGGAGGAGGAGGAGAAGGAGAGGAGAAGAAGAGAAAGAAGAAGAAGAAAGAAGAAGAAGAAGAAGAAGAAGAAAAATCCCGTCTTTACTTGGCGCCTTATGTTTTTTTTTTTTTTTTTATCATCACGTGTTTATTTACTGTGGTAGGTAGCTGAATAACTCCGGAGTCGAAGACGATGGATCGGATGGGACTGAGTTCGCTCATTCCATCAGACATACTGTCGGGAAGATGGATTGGTGATGGAGATAGATCTTTCATTCGATACAATGCGCTTTGGGGACCGGAAGTTCCGGTCAAGGGACAGCACCCGCTCACGCACATTTCACCAGTCGTGGCTTCCGCTGTGCCAGACAGACTGCCAACGCCTCCCTGTCTGATCGGCATGTGAGAGAAGAGAAATTGCTACATGGGATGAACTGGTGTGGAAGACAAAGGAAGAATCGATCTGCCTTGTGCCCTTTGAGCCAGAGCATGAAGCATGAAAGACAGAGAGAGAGAGAGAGAGAGAGAGAGAGAGAGAGAGAGAGAGAGAGAGAGAGAGAGAGAGAGAGAGAGAGAACTAAACACTTCAGGGCAATACAATGTTAACCAACAAACCAACTCCCATATTTACCAACAACACTCAAGATTATAAGTCTCTCTCACATCGACTCTCTCTCTCTCTCTCTCTCTCTCTCTCTCTCTCTCTCCCTCTCCTCTCTCTCTTCCTCTCTTTCTCTCCCTCCCTCCTCTTTCACTATCCACTCTCTCTCTCCCTCTCTCTCCCTCTCTTACTTGCTCTATCGCTCGTTCGCTCTCTCTCTCTCTCTCTCTCTCTCTCTCTCTCTCTCTCTCACTCTCTCTCTCTCTCGCTCGCTCTCCGCCTTCGTCTCTGTCCCCCCTGTCTCTCTCTCCCTCTCTCTCTCTCTACCTGGCTGTCTGCCTGTTAGCCCCCTCTCGCTTTCTCTCTCTCTTCTCCGTCCCACTTCCTCCCTCCCCCTACCACCCTCCCCCTCCCTAATCTCTCATGTTTTTTTTCCCCACACAATTAAAAGTCTGGAGTCTGGGAAACTAACTGTAGCCTGTCCAGTGCTCAGTGAAAAAGGATACTTCCAGTCTGCTGGGCCACACTCACTACTTTCCACAGCACGCCCAGCTTGGAAGAAAGACAGGGGGGGGGGGGGGGGGGGGTCTAACGAAGGGAGCCTACTCAAGCACAATGTCTGTCCGAGGTACTGGGATATCGGTCACGGGACAACAAGAAGGCCACACTCACCAGTTGTCGCTTTAATGAGGCCTGGATATTCAGGAAAGCAGACATCTACTAGGTTTCTGGTTATACTGTGAGCAACAGAAAGAAAGATGCGACAGAGAATTATGGATGAGGGGGGGGGGGGGGGGGGGGGGGTATTAATCAGTGGCTACGTGATTTGACTGTTGAGGAAGGGAGATAGAGAACACACACACACACACACACACACACACACACACCACACACACACACACACACATACCCACACACGCACAAAGGAGAGAGAGAGAGAGGAGAGAGCAAGGGAGAGAGGAGAGAGAGAGAGAGAGAGAGAGAGAGAGAGAGAGAGAGAGAGAGAGGAGAGAGACAGACAGACAGACAGACAGACAGACAGACTGACTGAGACAAAGACAGCGATGGACTGAGAGGGATCGAGGGTGAAGGTGAAGAGTATGATATCCAGGGTGCTACCTTTTTTTTTTTTGCCTGTATTCTTTCCTCCACCACCACCCCCTCCCCATCGCTTTATCCTCGCCCCCCCCCCCCCCACACACACACATCCCACCTCTGCATTTTCCCCTCCATCCTCTGTTATCTGTAGGTCTCGATCGCCCCTTCCCCCCTCCACTCATCCTCAGCCCCACCCCACATCGCCCTGCCTCACACACACACACACACACACACACACACACACACCACACACACACCACACACACACACACACACACACTCACACGCACACACGCACACATACACTCTCTAATCATGGCTCACACACACTGCACCCTATTCCACAGTCTTCTTCACCATCCCTGAGACCTCCTACACAAAGCGTAGATCGACGACCACCGGCAGACAGAGCAAGGCTTTCCCGCCCGGCCGAAGGTCGTTACGAGCGGTTGATGGCTACAGACCCCTGACGATAACGACGTTAGGACAAACCGTGCGTCTCCGGAAGCGGGGAGATGCCAGTCAACAGCAACACCTGGTTACTTCACTGGCTTGTTTATTTAAGGACCTGCTTCTTCATGGATGGGGATTTTTTTTTTCTTTTTTAGTAGAGGGTTGTTTCATCACAGGCTCTCTCTCTCTCTCTCTCTCTCTCTCTCTCTCTCTCTCTCTCTCTCTCTCTCTCTCTCTCTCTCTCTCACTGTCTCTCCCTCTCTTTCTCCTTATCTCTCTCTCAGTGTGTGTGTGTGTGTGTGTGTGTGTGTGTGTGTGTGTGTGTGTGTGTGTGTGTGTTTGTGTGTGTTGTGTGTGTGTGTTGTGTGTGTTGTGTGTGTGTGTGGTGTGTGTGTGTGAGTGTGTGTATGTGTGTGTGTGTGTGTAGTAAACGATATCTGAGGTATGATACAGAAAGCGGTGTGATGCGAAATGTGACAGGATCGAAATTCTCTCTCTCTCTCTCTCTCTCTCTCTCTCTCTCTCTCTCTCTCTCTCTCTCTCTTCTCTTTCCTCCCTCTGCGTCTATCTCTCTGTCTCTCTCTGTCTGTCATTTTCTCATCTGTTTGTTAGTCTCTGTGTCACATCCCCCCCCCCCTTTTCTTTATACATTTTCCTGCCGACATCCATCTATTTTTTCATTTCATTTCCGTCTATATCAAGTGTGAATCGACGTTCATTAAAAAAATGTTCGTTCGTTTTGTCTTCCTCTCCGTCTTTCCCTTCAACCACCCCTCACAATCTTCACCTCCGTACACGATTGTCCCTTATCTCTAGACAGATCCCATTGATACCCTTCAGCATTGATTAGCAGCCAAGCGGACACAGTGAGGTCTGGCATCTGGAGACGAATCGCAGCCGCAGACTTTGGAGTTAGCAGCGTTAGGGTACACCTTGCTTCTTCAGGAAGCAGCAGGGAGATGCTGATGACAATCTGCCACGATACTGGGGACACTTCAGTGGTTCTGTATCACTTGTTTGGAGGTGGAATCATTTCAGTTCTTCTCCATGGAAGCGATACGTACAGGCTGGTCAACAGCTGCTACGTTCGAGTCGGTGACAGACTTTGTAACATTCGACTTAAACAACCACAGTCAAATGCAATCCAAAAAAGATTTCAATTGAAATACACCAGAACATTTTCTTAGATGTCCAAACGTTCAGCTGTTCGCTTGCTCTCTCTCTCTCTCTCTCTCCTCTCTCTCTCTCTCTCTCTCTCTCTCTCTCTCTCTCTCTCTCTCTCTCTCTCTCCTCTCTCTCAGCTCTCTCGGTCTTTTTCCCCCGTTCTACCCAGTCTTCTACTTCCCCCCCACTAATACCATTCAGAACTGTCCACATCATACCTCGCTCCACTATTGTCATTCTCTCGCAGAAGATCGCCCTCTCTGCGCCATTACATAACATTATCAGTCTCCAAAATCTCCCGAAGTCGGGGGTGTGGCTGCCCACGTGGCGGGGTAATCAGAAACGGTCACACACGTAACGTTCTCATCCCCAGCTGATGCATTTGTACCATAGAGTTCAAGTACTTCGGCTGTTCGGATGATCCCTGGAGTCTTTTAGCCAGGGTATGACGACAACAGCAACAACAACAACAACAACTGACACATCCTACATTGTACAGGTCGGCCCACCAGCGGGCACTGGACATTTGGCCTGTCCAACAGTTCGTTACCAGCGGCCCAGGGCTACAGACCTTGACCAACATCAGGACAACACAGGACACACCACGTGTTTCTAGACAGCGGTGGGATGAGAATGAAAGCTATCGTCATTTATCAAACACGCGTCATGGGGGTTGTACCACTTGTCCCTGATTAGACGTCATGGGTTATTATCCTTGGACTGACTCTCCTTCACTCTGTCCCCCACCCCCCATCCCCATCCCACCCCCCACTCTCAAATGCCTTTACATGTAGGCCTACACTTCCTCCACCACGATACATACAAAGGGAGTATTTTTTTTTTTTTTTACACATGATGGCGTAGACATGGTCAGGGGACACTCGGTGGTAAGCTGGAAAATGTCAGAGGTTTGACTCACTCACTTTCTCTCTCTCTCTCTCTCTCCTCTCTCTCTCTCTCTCTCTCTCTCTCTCTCTCTCTCTCTCTCTCTCTCTTTCTCTTCTCTCCTCTCTACCTCTCTTTTTTAAGCCTAAGTCTGTCTATGTGCTTGTCTCTCTGTCGGTCTGTCTGTTTGTGTCCGTCTATATCTCCCTCTCTCTCTCTCTCTCTCTCTGCGCGCGCGCGCGCGCGCGCGCGCGCGCGTGTGTGTATGTGTATGTGTTTCTGATGAGAGAGAGAGAGAGAGAGAGAGAGAGAGAGAGAGAGAGAGAGAGAGAGAGAGGAGAGAGAGAGAGAGTGTGTGTGTGTGTGTGGTGTGTGTGTGTGTGTGTGTGTGTGTGTGTGTGTGTGTGAACCCATCCACCTAGTCCTCTGTAAATCCACCAATCTGTCTATGTTTCCACATCTACCTGTCTCTGTCTGTCAGTCTCTCCCTCTCGCCTCTCCTCCCTCCACACACCCCCACATCCCCCACCCCCACCCATCATCTCTCCCAGCATACCCCTATTCCCTTCCCCTCCCTCCCTTCCTCCCACGCTCACCGGAGTCACCTCCAACAGTTTCTGAATTCTCCACACGAGTGTGCTTCATTCCACAATCCTCTGGCCTCTCCGAAGATCACAGAGCAGCAGTTCTCTATGCCATTCTTGATACAGCCCCACAGGTGCAGGTCGTTGTACCAGCAGACAGTAGGAGGTCTGGCACCTGCAGAAAGGTGGATACCAGCGGTTGATGGCCACAGACCGTGGCGATAACGACACCAAGATAAACCGACCGTCCCGAGAAGCCAAGAGATGCGCATCAAAGCAAAGCTGACGTGGCCTTCAACACTCGGGTGTCTGGAATGGTTCGGTGTCTGGCACCATGCGTTTCTTGTTGGATATGACGGGGTGATAGTAACCTGCGCCCCCCCCCCCCCCCCCCCCCCCCCCCCCCCCATTAAAAATGCCAAGGATGATTTCCAAAAATTATCTCATACATGTATATATATATATTTTTTTCTCCCCAACTGTATCTGCCGAGATACGGGACCCGTGAATGATGCCATGTGAAAAAAATGGTTTTCGAGATTCAGTTATGTAAATAGATTTCAAAATGATCAAACATACCCCTGCATTGGCAGCATCGTATCAGTAGCAGTCACAGTAGCTGTCACAGTAGTAGTAGTAGTAGTAGTAGTAGTAGTAGTAGCAGTAGCAGCAGCAGCAGCAGCGGCAACAGTAGTGCTGCATTTGTGGTCAACATTATCATCATTATTGTTATCTTACTTGTTTACCATCAATTCAACAGGGAGAGAGAGAGAGAGAGAGAGAGAGAGAGAGAGAGAGAGAGAGAGGGAGAGGAGAGAGAGAGAGAGAGAGAGAGACTGAGACAGAGAGAGAGAGAGACAGAGAGAGAGAGACATGTTGTCAATGTATACGCATGCTTAAGTGTGCACGTGGAAGAACATGGGGCACAGGGGACGGGGAAAGGAAGTGAACAACAAATGATAAGGGGAGGAAAAAACGGGGTGGAGGAGAACAGGAAAGGGGGGGGGGGGGAGTACAATTTATCAGGGAACACCGGCGTCAAAGTCAGGAAGATCCTCTCAGCAGGCCGCCTCTGACGTCAGAAGGGTCTGGCGCGAAAGGTCTGACCGGTCCAGCGAGTGATGATGGAAACCAAAATTTTTTTTCACCTCGCCGGGCAACCCGGAGGTCCACCACGGGCGAGAGCTGCAGACTCGTCCGGACAGAAAACACACCCACACGCTCGCCACCCTTCCTTAAAGATGCATGAAGGCAATCAGGAAAAAGGTGAAGAAGAGAAGAAGAAGAAGAAGAAGGAGAAGAAGAGGAAAGAAAAGAAGAAGAAAGAAGGAGAAGACGAGAAAGACGACATAAGGAAGAAGACGAAGAGAAGAAGAAGAAGGAGAAGACGAAGAAAGGAAGAAGACTAAGAAAAAGGAGAAGAAGGAAGAAAAGCTAGAAGGGAAGACGAAGAAGAAAGACGGAAGAACGAAAAGAAGAAGAGAAGGAAAGGAAGACAGTTTGTAGACGGAAAAGAAGAAGAAGAAGAGAAAAAGAAGAAGAAGACGTGGGAAGAAGCGAGACCAGAGGACAGAATAAAAAAAAAAGGGACTAGAATGAAAAAAGACAAGGGGGAAAATGAAGGAAGAAAAAGAAAGAAAGAGAAGAAAGGACAGTAAAGAAAAGAAGCCAGAAGAGGAGGAGGAAGAAATGAAAAGAAGAACCGCAATACGAAACCGAAGGAAAGAAAAGATGAATAAAAAAGAAGAAGACAAAAGAAGAAGACGAAAAAAGGCCTAAAAAGAAGAAAGGGGCCAGACGAGAGGAGGGAAGAAGAGATGCATAGGACCCGGAAGAGGATGCAAGAAGAAAAAAGGAATAAAATGAACAAAATAATGAACAGACAGATAATGAAGAAAGCAACGAACAGAAATGAGAAGAAGAAGAAAGACGATGAATAAAATAATAAGGACATAGATGGGAAGGCCAAAAGGGAGAGAGCGAAGAAGAAGAATAGGACAGAGTCAAGAAGAGGAATGGAGGAAGAGAAGAAGAAGAAGAGGAGAAGACGAAAAGGAAGAAGGACGAAGAAGAATAGAAGAAGAAGAAGGCGGATGGAAGGAGCGAAGAAGGATGGAACACGGAGTGGAGGAGGAAGAAGAAGAAACTGAAGAAGGAAAGAATGGGAAGAATGAGAACTAGATGAAAACAAGAACAACAAGAACAACAAGAACAACAGGAAACGGAAAGGGGGAAGAGAAGGGGGAGGACAAAGACGACAATGAGGACGAGGACGAGGAGGAGAGGAAGAACGAAGAGGAGGAGGAGGCGAGGAGGAGGAGGAGGAGGAGGAGGAGAAGAAGAAGAAGAAGAAGAAGAAGAAGAAGAAGAAGAGAAGAAGAAGAAGAAGAAGAAGAAGATGATGATGATGATGATGATGATGATGATGAAAAAGAAGAAGAAGAAGAAGAAGAAGAGAAGAAGAAGAAGAAGAAGAGATCGCATTTTTCTAGGCGCATTACATTACACTGTCTAGCCCATGATATCTATTTTTCGATTTTGTCGTTCAGGTCACATTAAGTCTAAAACATATGAACTCCATCCATATACTGCCACGACAGACAGGGTTCTGAGCTTGCTAGTTGTTCGAGTGGTTCTTTGCCTGTTCGTTTTCTTCTTCTTTTCCTTTTTCTTTTCCTCAACGCGTGTTTTTCATTACCAGTCTACCTTGGTTTTGTTTGATTTCATTCTTTCCTCCAGTTACTGTTTTCTTTTAAATACACAAATTCCCTTTTGATGTTAAGACATCACCCGTAGTGCAATTGTTCGATAGTGCACGTCCATTACACACCCATGCATGTACACACACACACACACACACACACACACACACACACACACACACACACACACACACACACACACGCACACATTCACTCTAGGAGATCAATACATTTACGTGCTTTCTCACAGGCGAGGCAGCATGTTCGGTTTTCATCAGCGCCATCGTTTCGTGTCCAAGTCCCGCAATTTCTTTCGTCTGTCGAGTTATTCCCCCCCCTGCTACCTTCCACTCTGTATGCTTACTCGGAAAGGAAGAGAGTGGGAAAAAGAAAGAGGGGGGGGGGGGGGGGGGGGGGGGGGGGGGGGGGGGGGTGGGGGGGGGCGGGGGTGGGGAGGGGGGGGGGGGGAGGACGTAACAGGGATGTAGAGGCGGAAACTTCTCGTCATGGGCAAGTCTCAATCACGTTCGGTTCTTGACACGTAACCTGGACATGTCAACTGCACCCCCCCTCTCCCCCCCCCCCCCCCCCCACTGTCCTCTTTCTCCTCTCTCTATCCTTCTTTCTCGCACACTCACACATAACCACACACACACACACACACACACACACACACACACACACACACACACACGCACGCACACGCACACACACACACCACAACACACACACACACACACAAATTTTAAAGGGCACAAGGAATGCGACCTATTCAATGCTACTTTACCAAAGGAAACGAAAACTAAATGACAGTGAATTTACTTTGCCTATTTTTTTTTTTTTTTTTTTTTTTGGGGGGGGGGGGTAATTCTAAACCAAAAATCGGAATGAGGAGGTGGATAAGGGAAGCAGGAAACGCGCGGGGGAGGGGGTGGGGGACGACGGGGGGTGGGCGGGAGAGGCAGGGGAGGACAATAGCAGGAGCAACAACGACAAAACCGTAATTTACAGTAGTATAGCATTGAGTCCCAAAAGAGTTCATAATTTCTCCTCTTTTTTTTTCTTTTTTTCTTTTTTTTTTTTTTTTTTTTTTTTTTTGTTTTTGTTTTTACTTAAAGAGAATGGAAGTTGTGTTGCCCAACCACCAAACACAGGAAACGAACAGATGACAATGCAGAAGCGACCCGTTTCGACCTTGATGGCACCCCGGCCGGAGGCGAAACATTCTGGTGTGGTCCTTTCAATCTGTGTTCATTACTACTATCTATTAAGCAACGGGTGGAATGTTAATAACATTTGGATGTGTCTCCTGGTAAGGCTCGTCAGATATTGCATTCTATGAGCAGAACAAGAACAAGAACATCAACAACAACATCAACAAAAACATCAACAACATCACCACCAACAACAACATCGACAACAACATCATCAACAACAACATCAACAACATCAACAACAGCAACAAAAAGCAACAGCAACATTAACAACAACAACAACAACATCATCAACAACATCATCATCAAGAACATCATCATCAACAACAACAACAACAACAACAACCAAACACTGAAATACATAATGAAACACATCCGCAACTTTTTCGGCATCGCATTTTTGACGTAATTCGTGTCAAAGGCTGCGAAATCGGCATGTAAAAGGAGAGAGGAGGATAGGGGGGGTGGGGAGTGGGGGAGGGGGGAGGGAGTAAGGGAGGAGCAGAGCAGTAACGTTGGAAGCATGTAATAAAGGTCTCTCTGTGAGTGTGGGATGGAGGGTGGGACAGTAATGAGGATGAACAGGGGAAAGGAGGGGTGGCGCTTACTCAGTCTGGCTCAGCGTCTTATAGTTAATGTCGTCCACAGACGGTAGCTTAGTAAAGTCAACGTCCTGCACGTGCATACACACACACGCACACACACACACACACACACACACACACACACACACACACACACACACACACATGCATACACATACACACACACACACACACACACACACACACACACACACACACACACACACACACACAGGCTCTCGACAACAACATCATCAACAACAACAACATCAACAACAGCAACAAAAGCAACAACAGGAAACGCGCATGTGTCTAATATCACATAATTTGTGAAAAGACGTAAAATGAAAGTATACTACTACTACTATACACAGGCTCTCGCACACACACACACGGACCAGTGCCCACTCATTCATACATACATGTACGCGCACGCACGCACGCACGCACGCACGCACACACAGCACGCACGCACGCACGCACGCAACGCACGCGCACACACACACACACACACACACACACACACACACACACACACACACACACACACACACCACACACACACACACATGATAATAATGGCACAACCAATGCAAGGCAGGCACTCAAGGTCTGACCAGCGCGTTGGGCTAACACGTAGGTCAGATATCTGCTAAGTCATCGCCACAAAAAAAAAAACCCTTTTTCTTAAATTCTCTCATCTCAGTCATTAATTCCTTTATCCATCAGCGATCATGAGCGATGCGGTCTCAAAACTTAGCGGATGTAATGTGGCGTATATGGATTAGTCCTCACGCAGTGACTCCTCCTTGAGGAAACTGAAACTGAATCTGAAACGGACCTACGAATGCTGGATCTGAATGATTCGGCTCACGGTCTGTCTGCTCTGGTAGACGGGCCTCGTGGTGCTGACCTGATATGGACAGCTCCAGCTCCCTGCGAACTGCTGGCGCCGGGACTGTGGCAGCCTGGGCCTGGGTGGCTTGGTACAGGACAGCAGGGATGAGTGGTGAGAGAATAATACCACTGAGCTGAAGGGGAGGCGGGGAGGGAAAGGGGGGGTACCGGAGACAGGACACTCAACAGAACAAAAGGAGGATGGGGGTTGGGATGGGGGCTGGGGGGGGGAAGGGAAGCGGTAGAAATAGAGCAGAAATGAGAACATGAAGATGGGGGGGGGGGGGGGGGGGGGGGGGGGGGACAGGTGGGATGGCAGTGTATGGAAGAGATGCTCCGCTAGTGAAACGTCGAGGCGTGGACTATGATTACTGCCACAAAAAGAGCGTGTAGTTTCACGCGCGCCCTGTACGTTTGCTAGCTGGTATGTCCCTTTGTCAACAAGATTACAAGAGTAAATAAAACACCTACAGGACCGATTTGGAAAGAAAACCCCACCAAACCTTATTGGAAAGACGGAATGTGGCCCAAGACGAATCCTGTTTTGATTGTGGTGCGAATCCGGATCTGAAAACGGATCCAGGAGGCCAAGTACCTTTTTCCAGCGTCT
>JADBJO010001709.1:222500-225000 GCA_016801955.1 Conus betulinus | reverse complement strand
GTGGGGTGGTGGGGGTGGGGGAGTGCATTGACCGGGTTTTTTTTTAAGTACAAAGGTACGAGATTGCGAAAAAAGAAGACTGTTAGTTTTTAGCATCCTATTATTGCAGAAAACATTACAGAAAATCACAATGCCACTCTTCTCATTTTCTAGCCACATGGCCTTTTTCAAGAGGAAAAAAAACACCAAAAACAAAAAACAATGTTAACTACGTGACGTCCATCTTTGGCAAGTGGTATTGGCAACTTATTATTTGTAGTTTGGTAAGGTCCAAGCTTCAAGCTCTCTCACGTAACCCGCATCGGATGAGGTTCATGAAGTTCAGGTCGGCCAAAAGAATAAATAAAAAAAAATTAAATAAAATAAAATAAAAAATAAAAAAATAAAAAAACCGTCAGCCATCTAGGCCTAAGCATGCGTGGTCATGCATATGACAGGGGTTGTCACGTCCATGTCTTTGATCCGTGATAAAGACAGACCGGAGATTTGGGTCTTCTATCTACGCCACTCTCTCTCTCTCTCTCTCTCTCTCTCTCTCTCTCTCTCTCTCTCCTCTCTCCCTCTCTCTGTCTCCCCTCCCTTCTCTCTCTGTATCCTTCCTCCCCCCCTTCTCCATCTCTCTCTCTCTCTCCTATCTCTCTCCTCTCTCCCTCTTCTCTTTCTCCTTTCTCTCTCTCCCTCTCTCTCTCCCTACCTCCCCCTCTCTCATCTCCTCTCTCTCTCTCTCCTTCTCATCCCCCTCTCTGTCTCTCTTCCCTCCCCCTCCTCTCTCTCCCTCCCTCCCTCCCTCCTCTTCTCTCTCCCCCCTCTCTCTCTCGCCCTCTCTCTCTCCCTTCCCCCTCTCCCCTCTCTCTCTCCCCCCTCCCCTCTCTCTCTGTCTCTCTCTCTCTCGCTCCCCACTCTCTCTCTCTCCTCTCTCTCTCTCTCTCTCTCGTGTCTTTTTAAAATTGTTCTTCAACATTTTTTTTTTTCTTTTACAGCCTTGTCTCATTTTCTTTTTCTTCCTGATATGTCAGTGGCTAACCTCCCACGCCACATGAACGGCGACTCATCTTAACATAGCCACCACACCCGTGTGTTTCTGTGTGGGCAGCCGCTCTACCCACCTTGCTGCAAATACACACAGGCCGAAAGCAGGCAACCCACCGAAGAGAGGACTGCCCACTGCTGCTGCAGAGTCACTTGGGGGAAGAAGCTATACAGTGGTGGCTGATGATTATGTTCCAGACATACGCAGGGCAAATTATGATCAGCTGAGCAGCTTGCTGACGTCAACGATTGCGTAGTTGTGCAGCCCGGACTGAAGAGTGTCTATAAAGCCGGGCAGAGGGAGAGGGGCGGGAAGGTGGGGAGGGGGGGGGGGGGGGGGGGGGGGGACGGGGGCGAAGAAGAAAGACGTATTGGGGGATGAGTAGGGATTGGAGTGGGGGTGGTGACGGTGCTTTTGTTCAGCAGAAAGGTACAAGATTGAAACCAAAAAAAAAATTGTTAGTATTTAGCATCCCTATGATTGTAGTTAGAGGGTGATGGGAATTCAAGAGACAGAGACAAGTATCGTGGTAAAAACAATAACACTGAGATACCTCCTCCTCTTCCTCCCCCAATCCCCCCTCTCTCTCTCCTCACCCCCTCTCTCACTCTCTCTCTCTCTCTCTCTCTCTCTCTTCTGTCTGTCTCTCTGGTCTGTGTGTATCTGTCTGCCTGTCTGTGTGTCTCTCAGTCTTTCTGTTTGTCCGTCTGTCTGTCTCTCTCTCTTCTCTTCCCTCTCTCTTCTCTCTCTCTCTCTCTCTCTCTCTCTCTCTCTCTCTCTCTCTCTCTCTCTCTCTCTCCTCTCTCTCTCTCTCTCTCTCACGAACTTCATCATATTCAGTCAATGAACTTTCCTCCGCTCCTAGGCCAGTTCCCTCACCCAGTCCTCCCCCCCCTTCCCTTTCTCTCTCTCTCTCTCTCCCCCTTCCTCCCCAAGTAATAAAAGAATGACAAAGAAATTCGGAAGTTATACGAACGGCCGTGCTCATAAAAACCATGCCATCTCCGGCTAGACTGGCTCCTTTTAAGATCTAGTCTTTCATACAGTAGTTTTCTTCTTGTGGAATTGGGTTTCACAGGCACTTTACGTCCCATGTCCGTTTTTAAACTCCTTTTAAAGAAGAAGCGTATCGTTTCCAGTGAACGACCCAGAATGTTCCAGTTGTCTCCCATCTCTCTCTCTCTCTCTCTCTCTCTCTCTCTCTCTCTCTCTCTCTCTCTCTCTCTTTCTCTCTCTTCCCCGCGCAGTGAATCTATTAGTAAATTCCTTTACAGCACTTCTGGTTTCTCGTGCATGTTATTCATTTTCTCTGCTTGGGTATTTTTTTTGTTTTAAATAATTGTTCTTCCTATTGAGGTCTGGATGTCAAATAAAGTCAACTGGCTCTTATTCAACTTTCTTCTTTGATTACTACAGATTCGTTCGTTTTCTGTTTGTTTGTGTTTTCTTCGTCCCCTTCTTCTTCTTCTT
>JADBJO010001709.1:210000-215000 GCA_016801955.1 Conus betulinus | reverse complement strand
CCCCCCCTGGCTTTCAATATTGACGGTCGTGGCCCTGTGAAGGTGTCTCACACAGAATCGGGTCACACTCTGATTTACTGACCATCACTGTGTGTGTGTGTGTGTGTGTGTGAGCTCACAGGGCGGATGATGTGGCTTTTACATTGTCAGCCAGGGGATGGGACACTCTGAATCGGGAACACCGTCATTTGGCTCTAGGTCTTGGCTCAGACATGAAGCATGGGACCTTAAAAAGATGAGGATTTCTTCACTGATTCTTTCTTTTCTCTCTCTTAATTCGTCTTCTCTTGTCTCCCTTTCCATCTTTCATTCTTCTTTGACAAAACTATCCCATCCATGTAAACCTATGTTCATTCTCCATTCTTTTTCCCAGCTTTTCCTCTTTTTTTTTTTGCTATTTCATTATACTTCTTTGTTCTTTCCATAAAATCTTTCGTTTTCCCTTTCACTTTAGTTTCTATCTACTTTATTCATTTTCCTCTCTTTGATTCTTTCTTTCAGTCGGTGCCTCGCACACAGTCAAGTCCAGGCCTGGCATAATCATCAACTAATGTGTAGATGACGGGAAGCTGATGTACCTTTTAGCATGTCAGCAAAGGACAGAACATCACTGTACTCCCAAGAACACTGTCATTCGCTTTCCTGGAAATACTCTTTTGGCTCATACAGGAAGTTTGGGACCGGATACGGGTGTAACTTTCTATTACGAAACATTTGTTTCTCTCTCTTTTGTTTCGTCCGTTCGCTGATTCCTCTCTTGATCACCTTTTTCATTTGTCTTCCTTTTTACTACTCCGTACTATGAAATGTATATCACTTCTCCTCCCTTTTCTCCAGATTTTCCGACTTTTTTCTTCAAATCATTTTTTTTTTTTTATGGCTCCTTCCCCCTCTCTCCTAGATTTTCCTATTGTTTCTTTGCAGTTCCTTTTTCTCTATCACTTAAAATTTTCGAGTTCACCTTTCTTTTTCTTACTCCCCCTTTCTTGCCTCCCCCCCCCCCCCCCCCCCTCGCCTCCCTTTCTCTCTTAGTCTTCATCCCTTTCTCTTTCTTACTTCCTTTCTTACCCCCCCCCATCCCCTTTCTGTTAGTCTTCAACTCTTATTCAAAACCCTTAGTTCTTTTTTTTTTGTCCCTCTCATCACTTTTCCCTTCTGCCCTCCCCCCCCTCCCCCCCATCTCATTGTTTTCTTTTTCTCCAGTACACCTTTCAGTCAGTCTCCTCCCCTGAGTTGTCTCTTGACCCTAATGACGACAGGGGGGGAGCAGGGTAGGTGGGACGAAGCCCATTGATCAGGGCATGGTGATTGTCTTTCAGCCATCACTATCGATTACCGTGGGGCCTGTGAAGGTGTCCCACGCACTGTCAAGGCGGCGCCTGACCTAATGGCTGTCACGTTTGTCAGCTGGCGGACGGTGCGTGTGGCGTTTAGTACGACAGCGAAAAGAGGAGAGTCCGCGCGGTGCTGTTGGAAAGGGTGGTCGTTTGGCCCCCAGTAAATGAGGTGCTGGCCCTGGCTTGTAGGCTGAGACCGAACGAAGGTGATTATTTCTTATTTTTTAAGTTTTCTTTCTTCTTCTTCTTTTTTTTTTTTTTCTTTTTTTTTTGAGTTAATTACTCTCCCAATTCCTTCTTCATCTTCCTCCTGCTATCACGCCCTCACCCATGTCACGCACATGCTCTGTTTCACCTTTCTGTTCTTCCCCTTTTTTTTTTTTTTTTTTTTTTTTTTTTTTTTTTTTTTTTTTTTTGAGCTACCTTGTTTTTCGTCTGATTTGAAAAAAAAATCTTTTTTTTTTTTCATTAGCTTCTTCCACTCTGTTCTTCTTTCCTTCATTACATGTTCTCCTCTTTTCTTCTTTCCTGTATATTCACGCGCCTTTCTTTTCTCTTACTTCCGCTTTCTTCATTTTTCATTTCCTCTTTTTTTTTTTTTTTTTTTTTCAAATTTCATTTCATTTGTTCCCTTTCTCCAGCACACCCCTACATCTCCCATTTTTGTTCTCTTTGCTCATCACAGAAATGAGAAGTCTTCAAAACTTAGCGGATGTGGTGTAGCGTGTGTGGACTAGTCCACTGATGATTTATGTGTCATGTTGTTTTTCTTTGATCGTTTGGTTTTCCTTCAAAGTTTCAAAAGAGAGATTGGTTTGAACTGACAAATGTCACTCAAGCTCTGCCCTTATGGAATGCACACTCAATCAGCCATCATCCACTGCCTGCTTATCACAAGTTCCTCTGTGCCGCTCCTTCAATTTGTGAAACCCGCTCACGGACATTTGGACATTTTTTTTTCATACAGCAGGTAAGTTATCCCGTTAGCCCTAGGGGAAGATTCGGCTCCAGCTGTCGTAACCGATTTCGTTACTTCATTCTGTGCTGTGCTTGTCATTAAACTTGTTTCGCCAGAGCTGAAGACCACACAAAAACCGTTACTTTTCAAACGGCACCTCGCCCTAAGGATTGGAATATAAGTTTTCTTGAGATGATTTCAACAGTTTCTTATTCCCCTGAACGCGTCTCGGATGTTGGCCGCTTGAACAGTTTCTTGGCGATCTGGAACAATCTTTGAAGAATCGATCTTGAAATCCTCCCCCCTTTTTTGTTCCTTCTCCTCCATTCTGATTCTGCGTTGCTTCGGATGATGCCTTCCCAGAGTTTCTCGCCCTTGTTTCTAAAATTCTGAAGCAGTCTTAATCTCTTTCTTCTGGTTCCTTGAGATTCCTTTTTTTTTTGTGTTGTTTTTATATCTCTCGCTGGCGTCTACACTTCTGCTATGTATCTTCAACTTTGGCTGCTTTACCCTTTGGCATCCTTTAGGTGACATGTAGAATGTCTCTGAACGTGGCTTGTTTGTGTGTATCTGATTTTTTTTTTTTTTTATCTACTATCTCCCTTTCCTCTTTTGAACTTGCAGTCAGGAAGCCGAGATAGCAACGAGAGATTGTCCGAGGTCCTCCTCTTAATCAGAGGCACGGGTGTTGTTTAGTACATCAGCAAGGGATAAGACACCACTGTTTTCATCAGAAACGCTGTAATTTGGCTTTCCGTGAATGAGATCTTATCCCAGACATGTAGTTTGGGACCGAATGAAGGTGGCGCTGTCTTCTTCGTTCTTCTGGTTTTGTTTTTCTTTCTTTTCTTTCTCTGCTTTATTCCTGTCTTTATTCCCTTTCCCATTTGTTTTTCTTCTTTCACGATCGCGTCCACGTAAATCCTTTCTCTCTTTCCCCCCTCTCTTTTTCCCCTGATTTACATTGCTTTCTTCTTGTCGTTTTTTTTTTTTTCTTTACAGTAACACATATCTTTTTTCTGTCTGTTTGTCTGTCGGTCGGTCTTTCTTTCTGTCTGTCCTTTCTTTTTTCAAATGACCCGTTATTTCAGTGTTCCTTTCGTTTCTACTCCACGTCCCCCCCCCCCCCCCCCCCCCACCACCCCCACACCCCCTCACGTCCCCCGTCATCCCCATCTTTACATTTCCACTTTCTACTTTTCGTTCTTTTTCATTTTGCTCTCGTTGCTTCCCTCCCTCCCTCCGCCAGTCCCCCTTCCCCTCCCCTCTCCCTCTTTATCACCCCCATCTTGGTCAATTCTTTCCGCACTAAAAGGAATGAAGGGAGGGGGTGCGGGGGAGAGGAGGAGGGGGGGGGGGGGGGCTGGAGTATGGGGGCATGAAGGCAACTGATGCGACCATGACGACGATTTCCCTACCATTCAACATCGACAGTCGTGACCTGTGAAAGGGTCTCACGCACAGTCCAAGCGTGTTCCTGACGGACTGGCAGACCTGTTTAGGAGCTGACGGCCGCTGATGTGACTCTTAGAACACCATCAAGAGGTCAAGATACCCAGTTTAACCGGGAACGCGTGCTGTCATTTCGGTTCCTGCAAATGATGCCTTGGCTCCGACAAGTAGATGAAAGGTTGTTTTTTAACCCACTGTTTTATTCCTTCTCTCTTGAATATATCTCTCCTCTTCAGTCCCATTTCAAACTTTCTCCTTCTTCATGGGCCACAAATTGGTGTTATTCTCTGTTGATTTCCTTTTCTTTTTCTTTCCCTTATCCCCCCCCCCCCCCCCCCCCCCCCCCCCCCCCCCCCCCACTTCTTTCGTTTCGTCCATCCTCTACTGTTTTCTTACACCTTCTTTTTCTTAAATTGGTTTCTTTCTTTCTTTCAAACTGAACTGAAACTTTCTTTCAGAGTTAAAAAAAAAAATTCACGCCGCTCTCTCTCTCTCTCTCTCTCTCTCTCTCTCTCTCTCTCTCTCTCTCTCTCTCTCTCTCTCTCTCTCTCTCTCTCTCTCTCTCTCTCTCTCCGAACTTTTCCTTCCTGTCTTTATTTTCTCTCTCTTCTCTTTTTTTTTTTTTTCCTTCTTCTTTTCTCCAATACACCCTCCTCTGTCTCCTCCTAGAGCCTGTTCTATTCTATTCGCACTCTAAAGGAAGGTGTGTGTGTGTGTGGGGGGGGGGGGGGGGGGGGGGGGGGGGGGGGGGGGGGGAGGGGAAAGGGGGGTGGACAAGGAGGAATGAAGGCTATTGATCTTGCAAAAAAAAAAAAAAAAAAAAGGATTTCCCTTACCCTTGGCTATCGACAGTCGTGGACCCATGCCAGTCTCTCACGTCCAAAGCTGACCTAATGACCGACACAGCCGTGAGCGAAAGGGACAGTTGATGTGGCTTTTATGATGTCGGCAAGGGATGATGTTGCACCACTGGGCTATCGGGGAAAGCTGTCATTTGCCTCCCTGTGTAAATGAGGCCTCGGCTCAGACGCCTTGACTGGCAACGGAGTGACGGTCACAATTCCTCCTTTTTCTTCTTCTCTTCCTTTGCTTTTCTTTCCTTTTTCTCCCTTCTTTTCGTTTCTTCACTCTATTTCTTCACCTTTTTTTTTCTTTTTTTTTTTCTTCTTCTTTTTTTTTTTTTTTGTTTGAGGTTTGAACATCCTCCTCAAATGTACATTCCAAATTATTCTTGCAAGCGGTGTCATACATCC
>JADBJO010001709.1:192500-195000 GCA_016801955.1 Conus betulinus | reverse complement strand
AGAGAGAGAGAGATGGAGAGAGACAGAGACAGACAGACAGACAGACAGACAGAACTCAGAACTAAGAACTCTGATGGTTCATTCAAAAAAGGCCATTGCTCCTTATGAAGGGGGGAGGTATGGGGAACGTAACAAACAATACATGACAGACAAAGGGAGAGAAAGAGAAAGAGAAAGACAGACACAGAGAGAGAGAGAGAGGGAGAGAGAGAGAGAGAGAGAGAGAGAGAGAGAGAGATTCAGAAAGACAGACAAACAGAAAGACAGTGATAGACAGAGAGACAGAGAGAGAGAGAGAGAGAGACAGAGAGAACAAAACAATGAAAGAGATACTCCTGATAACACATAGGGTATTGTTGGCCCTTAATCTCCCTCTAAGGGCATTCCCCAGGGACGCTTGCATGTCGGGCTTTTTTTTAGCTCCTGGTCTGAAGTTGACAAATTGATTCAACGGTGCTGGGTTGTTTGGCAACGCAATAGCCGCCAGTTCCTGCCGCTCATGTTGTAAGCAAATCTAATAAACCGTTTTTCAGGGACGCTCTCACGAAGCGTCAAATGCTACGATCAGAAAGATTAAGCAAACAAAATCCCCCAACCGTTTTCTTTCTTTTCTTCTTCTTTTTTTTTTTCTTTGGCAGGGAATACTGGAGCTTCAACTTGAGTGGGTTCCACTGTTTGTGCGTTCAAAACCTCCGAGCGCCTAAAATGCAAAAGGGATTTTGGCTGCCTTTTTTTTTCTCCACTGTTTGTGTGTTCAAATCCCCAGAGCGCCTAAAAATGCGAAAGGGATTTTCGCTGCCATTTTTTTTTAAAAAGTAGTGTCGTTAAAGTGGCCTTTTGCTGTGTTGTGGTAGACAGGGTTTCTCTTCCTAAAGTGGCGCTGTGTTGTGGTAGACAGGGTTTCTCTTCCTTACTCCTCTGGAACATATATGCCTTATCTGCTGAGCCACCCTTTGGTAGGTGGTGGTGACTGTATCTACATCTGAAAGTAATCGTCTGAAGATTCGTGAATCCCTCCTGGAACAAGAGCACTGCATGCGTTATGAATAGTATCATATCATATCATATTGCCATATATCATAATAAAAAAACGGTTATACACACAAAACTCCACTGCCTTGTCTATACAGGCAGTGTCCGCAGGAGTATCAGCATGCGTACGCAGAAAGAAAGAAAGAAAGAATGTCATATTGTATTGTATCGAATTTATTCCATAATGTAAGATATATTAAAACAACATTGAAAAAGAGAACAAAACAGAACAAAACAGAACACAATATAACATAAGTAGCATAATATGCTTTTTATTTATCATATTATATAACACAATATGATATGATATGACATAAACAACGACAGTCTCCATACATTTGCCAATACCGGTGATCCTGACAAGAACGTTTTCTCCCACGACTCGCTTGTTCACCATATTATGATATAATCATAGAACCAAAAAAAAAAAAAAAAAAAAAAAAAAAAAAAAAAAAAAAGAAAAAACAAACCCTTCCACAGAACCACAGGAAATCAATACAACTAAACCCCATTCGAGAGATGTTCCGTTTCTTCGGTCGTCCTGCCTCAGACCATTCGTTCTGCAAGGCAGCCTGCCGCATTTATTAGCTGCAAGGAATGGCCCTGTTCGTCTTCATCTTACGGCCTCGCTCTACAGCGAGCGTTCATCTTGTCAGTCCATTATGTTTGCCGCCTCATTATTAGCAGCAAGAACGGCCTATCCTCTTCCTAAACAAAGAGGCCGACATATCGCTTCATCAACTTCTCCACCAGGAAAATGAAGCGGGTTTGCCAGAGACCCTCTGAGGAATGTGCCTCTAGGCGGGATTAGCACAAGCGTAAATATTGTGCGTGTGTATGAGCATCGTTCGGCTACGTCTCTCTCTCTCTCTCTCTCTCTCTCTCTCTCTCTCTCTCTCTCTCTCTCTCTCTCTCATCCCTCCTCTCATTCTCCCTCCCTTCCCCCTCTCTCTCCCCTCTCTTTTCACCCCCCCTCACTCCTTCTCTCTCCATCCCTCCCGCACTCCCCACCCTACACACACACACACACACACACACACACACATACGCATGCACACACATACATATACATACACTCACATACACACTCTCTCTCTGTCTCTTTCCTCTGTTCCCTCTATTCCTCTCTCTCTCTCTCCCTTCTTCCCCCTCCCCCATTTCTTAATCCCCCCTCTCTCTCTCTCTCTTCCCTTCATCTCCCCCTCATTCTCCCTCCATCTTATGCACATTCCCACGCGTGCACACGCTTTGAGAGAGCGCCAAGCTGTGTGTTTTGTGGCCCTGTTGGGATCAATACTGAGAGTGAGTTGCAAATCGAGTTCCAGCTAGGCCGCACGTGCATCTGAGTAACAGAATACATGGACATTTCTCTCTCTCTCTCTCTCTCTCTCTCTCTCTCTCTCTCTCTATTATGCAAACCACAATTAGCAACCCTAAACACCAGGATAGAAATGATTTACAATTGCAG
>JADBJO010001709.1:182500-190000 GCA_016801955.1 Conus betulinus | reverse complement strand
TGATGTAGTAGTAGTAGTAGTAGTAGTAGTAGTAGTAGTAGTAGTAATGTAATATGATGATGATGATGATGATCTTATTATCATTATCATTATCATTGATGATGATAGTGATGACTGAAAAAAGTCACAATCAGAAGCATTGTCATCTTCTCCTAAATCTGTATTTAATGATACTATATCCCTTTATGTTGCTCGAAAAGTTGGACACGTTTTTTTTTCTGTCTTATTTGTATTTTAGTTTATTCATCGTGTTTCCCCCTTTTTTGGCACAGTATGTGTGTGTGTGTGTGTGTGTGTGTGTGTGTGTGTGTGTGTGTGTGTGTGTGTGTGTGTGTGTGTGCGCGCGCGCGCGCGCGCGCGCATAGCTGCAAGAAAAGCGAAATCTCGACAGAAGAAACCGAAGCACTGTTGCAACGCGGATTACCCGATCCCCCAATTTGCTTGCAATGCATCAAAACGTTGGAATCACCACGGTTTGCGGCGACTGCGACATTGTACGGTAGTCAACACAACTGCCACGGTTGGTCGCAGTTGGGATTAGTGGTGGGAAGGCGATCAAATTCCCTTTGTTCGTACAAAAGAAAAACAACTATTAGACAGCGTTCCTGTCCCTATCAAACTCCTTGTCTGGAGTAACATCTCACATCAGCAAGGAAAATCTGCCTGTCTGCCCTCTTTGAAATCAAACTTGAAAACTGTTCTGTCCCCGCCTGACTGATATATGCATGATATGCGCCGGTGGCGTTCTGTTGCGTTTGGATGCCTATGTTTATTCATTCAATAATTGTTTGTTTGTTTGTTTTATAACTGAGAGGTGCGGGATGAATGGAGAGGGTGTGTGAGAGAGCGGGGCTGGGTGGTTGGTGTGCGTGGACGTGGAGCGAGCGGGTGATTGCTGAATGCGTTCCTGTGTATTGCCTGTTGCGCTAGCTTGTTAGGTTTGGAGTTTGATGTGTGTGTTTGTTTATTGTAAACGCCTAAGGCATTCAGTTGAATAGGCGTGTAAATATTCTTAATGCAATGGTAATGAAAATAATAATAAAAGTAATAGTAATAAGAATGCGAATAAAAGTGATAATAACAGTAATAATAATAATGATAATAATAATAATAATAATAATTATTATTATTATAACGATCATGTATGATAATCATTACCGCAATGGTAATAATGCAGAAGACAATGTCTTGTGAATGGGTTTGACAGACATTTAAACTTGTCTGTTTACTTGTTTTTGATTTTTTTTTTTTCTTTTCTTTTTTTTTTTTTTTTTTTGCTATAGTTTGAACCGTCTGTAGTTTTTTTTCTTTCCAGGGAAACAGAATACCTTCCTTTCGTTTTTTTTCTTGTTCGTCGAGAGAGAGAGAGAGAGAGAGAGAGAGAGAGAGAGGAGAGAGAGAGAGAGAGAGAGGCAGACAGACAGACAGACAGACAGACAGGCAAACAGACAGACAGACAAGACAGACAGACAGGCCAGACAGGCCAGCAGACAGACAGAACAGAGGGAAGAGGGGGGGGGGGGGGGGGGGGGGGGGGGGGGGTCTTGGAGGGATGACAGGAGCACGGTCAGAAACTTTCACTTCTGTAAAAAAGGGGTGGGGGATGAGGGGGGGGAATGAGGGGTGGGGGATGAAGGGTGGGGGATGAGGGGTGGGGGATGAGGGGTGGGGGGAAAGGGGGGGGGGGATGAGGGGTGGGGGATGAGGGGTGGGGGGGATGAGGGATGAGGGGGGGGGGATGAGGGGTGGGGGATGAGGGGTGGGGGAAAGGGGGGGGGGGGATGAGGGGTGGGGGGATGAGGGGATGAGGGGTGGGGGATGAGGGGTGGGGGGATGAGGGGGTGGGGGATGAGGGGTGGGGGATGAAGGGTGGGGGATGAGGGGTGGGGGATGAGGGGTGGGGGGAAAGGGGGTGGGGGATGAGGGGTGGGGGATGAGGGGTGGGGGGGATGAGGGATGAGGGGGGGGGGATGGGGGGGGGATGGGGGGTGGGGGATGAGGGGATGAGGGTGGGGGGATGAGGGGGGGGATGGGGGGTGGGGGGATGGGGGGGGGGGATGAGGGGTGGGGGGATGAGGGGTGGGGGGGGTATGAGGGGTGGGGGATGAGGGGGGTGGGGGGATGAGGGGTGGGGGGATGAGGGGTGGGGGAGATGGGGGTGGGGAGGTGGGATGAGGGATGAGGGGTGGGGGATGAGGGGTGGGGGATGAGGGGTGGGGGAGGGGTGGGGATGAGGGGTGGGGGATGAGGGGTGGGGGGATGAGCGGTGGGGGATGAGGGGTGGGGGGATGAGGGGTGGGGGAAAGGGGTGGGGGAAAGGGGTGGGGGATGAGGGGGTGGGGAAAAGGGGGTGGGGGATGAGGGGTGGGGGGATGAGGGGTGGGGGGATGAGGGGGTGGGGGATGAGGGGTGAGGGGATGAGGGGTGGGGGATGAGGGGTGGGGGGAAAGGGGTGGGGGATGAGGGGGTGGGGGATGAGGGGTGGGGGAAAGGGGTGGGGATGAGGGGTGGGGATGAGGGGTAGTGGATGAGGGGTGGGGGATGAGGGGGGGGGGATGAGGGGTGGGGGAAAGGGTGGGGGATGAGGGGTGGGGGGATGAGGGGTGGGGGGAAATGGGTGGGGGATGAGGGGTGGGGGGGGGGGAGGGGGGTGGGGGGAAGGAAAGGGGTGGGGGATGAGGGGTGGGGGGATGAGGGGTGGGGGGAAAGGGGTGGGGGATGGGTGGTGGGGGGTGGGAGTGCTCCTTGTGTATCGCTGCAATCGCAACCGATCGTGGGATTATGACATAATGTGATGTAACGAGCACAAGAGAATCAGACACATTCTATGATGATTAATGAGGACGAAATTGGGGGACAGGACAACAACGCTATAGCGTCCCATTCTGCTCAGACATCACAGGACAAGACTGTACATCACAGGACAAGACTGTACATCACAGGACAAGACTGTACATCACAGGACAAGACTGTACATTTCCTTTCATGAGAGACAAAGTCTCCCTCAGCTTTGGTCAGAACATTTGAACAGCATTCTCAGAGACGTATCCATCAATTGATTTTAAAATCTGAACTGGTCTCCCAGTCTTCCCACTGAAGTCCATCGTTCCGCTCAACCACTCCAGCCAGAAGCCAGACAGACACAACGGCATGGCATTGTTGACTGATGATCGCGGAAGATGTCCCGTGCATTTTTTAATGTCAACGCCACATGTACGTAAAAGATGAAATGCAAGATAATGGACAGGTAAATGTCTTCTTCGACTTCATACTGGAATATGCAGCTTCATATTGAGTAGCATAGAAAGATGTCTCGAATATGGAAGCTATTCAATGGTGATCCATTAAATGGGGTACTGCAGAATGGCTAACAGACTACCAGCGTAGGCGTCACGATCAATCAGCTGACACAACCCCCCCCCCCAGCCCCCCCCCCCCCCCCCCCCCCCAGCCCCCCTGACCAGCTTTGAGAGTAGAGCCAGGCTTTGGCCAGACCAGCTTTGATCTGGCCACATCGACAGCATGTTCCCTCTCGGGTCGACTCTGACACAGAAAGACTGGCCTGTGCTGCCCCACGATGCAAGATGGACGAAGGAAAAAACTTTCATTGTCTCCCACACACTGTGCTGTTGATTGGAATGCCCTGTCTCAAGACACTATCACAGACATCCAGTTATTCCTGTCTCTGAACTGAAACTTGTCTTCTTCCTATTCGGAGCCGGAATAGCTCAGTTGGTAGAGCGCCGGACTCATAATCTTGGTGATCCTGGGGTTGCGGGTTCGAACCTCCGCCGGGGCGTTTCGGTACAGGGGGATTTTTCCCTCGGAGTAACATTGGTTCTGACTCCATTTCCCATACAGTCCTTCGAATGAGACTATAAACCGAGGTTCCGTTTCGTGCATGCATAACATCTTGCACACACGTAAAATCCCATCACCAACTTTCGGAAGAATAGGCCAGTTTGGCCGTTGGTATGGATGACACGTTACACATAGCATGCACCTGCGTGAGAAATGGAAAGAATGAAGGAAGTAAGGAAAACGAGTGATCGATATTGAACGATATGACTGGATGACACGGGAAACGACTGAATGAAGCGCCAGCTGGCAGCTCTTCAGTCGGCACTACCCAGGTAGGCAGCCCGTTGTGTAAACGAGTGTGGATTGTAAAGCGCTTAGAGCTTGGTCTCTAGCCGAGAATAAGCGCTATATAAGTATTCATTATCATTATTATTCCCTTCCCTGCCCCCCCAGCGCCTCATGCTCCTCTCTCCTCCCCACTCAACCCCATCCTCAATCATTGCCACACTCGCTAATCTTGAAGGCGGACTTAACGACCCCCCCCAAATCTCCTTCCCGTTTTGCATGTAGCGCTGCTAGCTCGCTCTCTTTCATGTGATGAACGAGCGCACGTGCTCGCTGAACCAAATAGGGGGAAATATCCACAGCATGTGAAATAAAGGCTGTTGTAGAAATGGCTTTGTCTGCCTGAAAATACTCCACGGTGCATTCACGCGGTATACTGTTCACCATGAAAGATGTTCTTACAGACTGCTGTGTCTCATATTATGTTGCGACAAAATGTGAACACTCCACGCCAGAATCCATGAAAACCATTGGAGATGTTCCTCCTGATGTGATCTCTTTTAGTTCCTGAAATTAGATCAATATTTTCATATAATTCAATATTTTCACAGAAGAAATATCTTTAAGTCACTTTTGTGTGTTCCGTAAAATCTGCCTTCATGAGATGAGGATTTTGTTTTTCACATCTGTGCAGGAAGTCGACTTTGATTAGATGACAGCCCTGACATGTTCTTGTGACTGGCTGGTCTAAAATGAAGTATAAAGTGATTTTTTTAAAAGCTGCTATGAACTATTTCATTATCAAAAAAAATAGGCCCACGAGTTTCCCAACGAAGATAAACTAAACCACTAGTGATCTCCATCTTTCGTGGACAGGAAACCTGGATATTGTCAGAAGATCTCGATCACCAAATAGAAGAAATGTCTCAAAACAAAATTCTCCGTACCTCATACAAAGAACATAAGACAAGGGGCCTCTGTTGCGCAGCATGACACTACGTATGCTGATATACAACAAAAACACTCCTTGCAGATATCCGAGGGGAAGAGGGGAGCTGTTGCGTATTGCTGCAATTGTGACAAATCATGCGATGGTGACATTATGTGACGTAACGAGGACCAGAGAATGAGAGACACTCTGTGTAGCATTCCATTCAAGACAGAGTCTATGCGATAAAACTGTACGTTTCCTTTCGTGATGTATGCCGCAGTGAACCAGGCCCGAGAGATAAAGCCTCCTGCAGCTCTGATCAGAATATTTGAACAGCATTCTCAGAGACGAAATGCACTAAGTGGGTAAAACTGGAACTGGCCTTCCAGTCTTCACACTGGAGCCCATCAATCACGCCATCCCTGCGGACAGAAGCTGGGCAGACACAAAGGCGTTGTATTCTTTGCTGGAGGACATGGTGTTTGACTCACGTATTTCTAAAGTCAACGCCATATGCACGTAAAAGCCCCATGAAATGCAAGATAATATATGGAGGTCAATGTCTTTTTTTTATACTTTTATAAGTAGCTTCATTCTGGGTTTGCATAGAGGGACATTTCCAACCTGAAGCTATTCAATAGCGATCCATGAATGGGGTGCCGAGAGTGGCTGTCAGACTACCAGCATAGACAGCCCAGCCTCGGCTGACCATCTTTGATCCCATCTATCACAGATAACTCACATTGACAGCATGCTCCTGGTAGGGTTGATCCCAACCCCAGAATGCCTTGTCGTTCCCTGAAGTGATCTCCCCTGGCATACAGACACAGCGTGGAGGCAGGCCTCGACTGACCAACTTCGATCACTTCCGTTCCAGGTAATCCACACCGATAGCATGTTCCTGTTCGGGTCGATTCAAACACAAAACGTCTTTGCCATGCCCACCAGCTGGCCTGCACTGCCTCACAATGCAAGACGAACAAAAACCAGTTTCCCTGTTCCCCCACACACACTGTGCTGTTGATTGGAGTGGCCTGCCTCACAGCACTGTCGCTGCGCCACACCTCCATTCATCCAGTCTCTGATCTGAAACTTTTCTCTTTCCCTTTTTCCCCCTCCCTGCCCCGAGCGCTTCTTGCTCCTCTCCCTTCCCCTCTCACTCCAACCTCAATCAGTGCCATAATCTCGTATCTTGAAGGCGGAGATTTCACAACCAAAAGGCTCTGCCTCCCATTCTGCATGTAGCGCTGACCAGCTCTCTTTCACGTGATGAACGAGCGCACGTGCCGCTGAACCAAAAAACATTATGAAATGAATGCTTTTGTTGGAATGGCTATATCTGCTTGAAAATGCTCCGTGTTGCATTCTATGTGGCATACCACTCACTATAAAAAACATGTTCTTAGTGTCTGTTGGGACTTACACGATGCTGGACATAATACAAAGAGCAGACTCAATAAAAAACCATGATTGGAGATGTTCCTCCTGGCGCGATTTTTGTAATTCGTGAAAATCTGATAAATATTATTCGTCTCTCTGATTCTTTTTTGTGGAAGGAAGATCTTTAAGCACCTTTGTGTATTTCAGAGAATCTATTTTGTTAGTTAATGAATTTTTTTTTGGTCCACCGCTGTGTAGGGAATCGACTTTGAGAAGATGTCAGCCCTGATATGGCTACTCATGGTCAGCTGGGCAAGAAAACAACACGGAATGAATCGAAGACTGTTATGAAAATGTTCACATCATTCAAAATAAAACAAGCTTATTATCTTCCCAATGAAGACAAAACTCTACAAAGCACTGGCCATCTCCATCCTTCATGAACAGGAGAGCTGGGCGTAATCAGCAGATCTTGACCCAAACCTCCTGACGTTAGAGAAGAAATGCCACAAATAGATTCTCAGCACGTCATACAGAGAACCTAAGACAAAGGGTTACCTCAGGCAGCGCGCCAACGCTCATGCTGGTGAACAACAAACATTCTTTTCTGCTATCAAAGGGGGAGGGTGGGGTGGTTTTTTGCGCATCGCTGCAAAGGCGAAATGTCATGGGATGGTGACATAAAGTAATATAACGAGGACCAGAGAATTTCAGACATTTGATGATGATCGCTGAGGATGAGGCTGGGGAGAGAAAAATGCTATTACGTTCCACTCTGGTCAGAGCTTACATGACAACACTGTACATTTCCATTCGTGATCTGTCTTGGAGCCAACCAAGGCCTGACAGACAAAGCTGCCTGCAGCGCAGGGCAGACCATCTGAACAGCAATTCTCAGAGACATGTCAGCTATGCAGTGAAAACCTGAACTTTGCTCTTAGTCTTCCCACTGGACCATTGTCTGCTGTGGACAGAAGCCAGACCGACACAAGGGCATTGTATTCTTTGATTAAGAGCGCGGCAAATGGTTCGTGCATTTCTAATGTCAACACCATATGCGCGTGAAAGGTCTACGAACTAGAAGATAATGGAGAGGTGAAATA
>JADBJO010001709.1:175000-177500 GCA_016801955.1 Conus betulinus | reverse complement strand
ACGAGCGAGCGCGCGCGCACACACACGTATGTGTGTGTGTGTGTGTGTGTGTGTGTGTGTGTGTGTGTGTGTGTGTGTTGCCATTGAAAGACTGAGAGAGAAGAGAGAGTGAGAGAGAGAGAGAGAGAGAGAAGGGAGCAAAAGAGAGACTGTCCAACTGACAGACTGACAGACCGACAGAGAGACAGACAGACAGAGAAGAAGATAGAGCGACAGACAGACAGACAGAGTGTGTGCGCACGCGCAAAAGAGAGAGAGAGAGAGAGAGAGAGAGAGAGAGAGAGAGAGAGAGAGAGAGTTGGGGGAGGGGAATCTATTTGTCACAATCCATTCCAGATTCCCAATGGTTCTCGTTTAGAATTGCTGCACTCACCTTTTCAAACAAGCACCCTCACTTGTTCCTGCTAAGAAAGCAGGCATTTCTCTAACCCTGATCTAAAAATGTGAACCCAAGTACTTACAAAAGAAACGACATTCTGTGTTTGATTCCTGGCTCATATCCCTTGTAAACATTTTAAAATTTACAGCTTATTTTTCGATGTACAAAGTCAAGTAAGGTTGAAAGATAATGTACTAAAATAAAGAATGTCATTACTGCACCTGCTGCTGTGCTTCCAACGTTAATTCATGTGCCATTAATCCATTAGGTTATGACTGAGCATTAAATGTTAAACACATTTTCTTTTCTTAACAACACCACATAAACAAAAATCAAAACAAAACAAAATAAACCATGCCAGAAGCATAAACATGTAACACATTCTATAAACTCATATCCCAGAAATGCACACATAAAAAATCACAGGAGGGGGGGGGGGGGGGGGGGGGGGGGGGCTACACAGTCAGGAAAATCGTTTCTTCATCAGTTTCTTCATCTTTCTCTTTCATCGGTGTGTGAACTGGGGGTGAACATTTGACGTTTTCCGTAATGCGACCGCTAAATCTCATGTCAAAAGGCTCATCGGGAGGCATCCCTGAAGCTAGTTTATTAGGTTTCGGCAATCAAGCCATTGGCAAAGAAGCAGGCTATTCTCTTGCTCAACAAAGAGCACGCCCCCCACAGCCAGGTATCGGTATCAGGTGGTAAATGGAAATGGAGCTGGGCTTTCAAGACACCCGTGAGGAATGCAAACCGATCGTCAAGGGAACGATCGATAGTGTCACTCTCTGTGTGTGTGTGTGTGTGTGTGTGTGTGTCTGTGTGTGTGTGTGTGTGTGTGTGTGTGTGACTGTGTGTGTGTGTGTGTGTGTGTGTGTGTGTGTGTGTGTGTGTGTGTGTGTGTGTGTGTGTGTGTGTGTGTGTGTGTGTGTGTGTGTGTGTGTGTGTGTGTGTGTGTGACTGTCTGTCAGTGAGTGTATGTGTGTGTGAGTTTGAGGCTGTGTCTGTGTCTTATGACCTCTGTACGTGTACATGTATGCGTGTGCACGCGCGCATGTGTGTGCACTCACACACCTTCATCGCTATCATTACCGTACTTGCTGCTTTTCTTCTTATGTGATTTCGTGTACCATCAATACATTAGTTTTATAAATGAGCATTGGACATCAAATACCTTTTCTTAATGATACCACCCAAACAAAAATCAAACAAAACAAACTATAACATATCAAAGCATAAACGTGTAACATATTCAACAAACTGATCTCCCATACATACACACATAAAAAATCATCTAGGGGGGGAACTTTAAACATTCAGGAAAATCGTTTCTTCATAAGTTTCCTTTCATCTGGGCGTTAACTGGGGGTGAAAATGAGACGTTTCCGTAATGCGATCGCTAAATCTCATGTCAAATGGCTCACCAAGAATCATCCCTGAAGCCAGTTTACAAGGTTTCAGCAATCAAGCCATTGGCAAACGTTCTCTTGCCCAACAAAGTACCCCCCCCCCCCCCCCCCCCCCCCCCAGCGAGGTATCGGCATCAGGCGTTAAATGGAATGAAGCCAGGATTTCGAGAGACCCCTGAGGAATGCAACCAATGGTCAAGAAGGCGATTGATAATGTCACTCTGTGTGTGTGTGTGTGTGTGTGTGTGTGTGTGTGTGTGTGTGTGTGTGTGTGTGTGTGTGTCTGTGTGTACCTGTCTGTGAGTGTGTGCATTAAAAAAGAGAGACAGACAGACTAGCAGACAAACATAGACAAACAGACAGATGTAGACAGACAGAGAGAGGGAGAGGGAGAGAGAGAGAGAGAGAGAGAGAGAGAGAGAGAGAGAGAGACAGGCAGGCAGACAGACAGACAGACAGACAGAGGGAAAGTGAGAGACAGAGACAGAAACAGAGGGAAGAGAGAGAGACACAGAGAGAGAGAGAGAGAGACAGAGACAGAGACAGACAGAGACAGAGACAGAAAGTGACAGACAGAGAGAAAAGGAGAGGAAAAGATAGAGTGTGTGTGATGGAAAGAGAGAGAGAGAGAGAGAGAGAGAGAGAGAGAGAGAGAGAGAGAGAGAGAGAGAGAGAGAGAGAGAGAGGAGAGAGAACACTGACAGACAGACAG
>JADBJO010001709.1:130000-135000 GCA_016801955.1 Conus betulinus | reverse complement strand
TGCCTGTCTGTCTGTCTGTCTGTCTGTCTCTCTCTCTCTCTCTCTCTCTCCTCTCTCTCTCTCTCTCTCTCTCTCTCCTCTGTTATCTTCGGTATGAAACAAAAACATGGTCGCTGCTAGTCCCACGCCACAATAAAAAAGATGCTGGAGATGAGAGGTTGTCTGGGAAACTGCACTCTGGATGTCCATTCACATAAGTTTAATTACAAGCCCACCTCATCCCCCCTCGTCTCTTTCTTTCGCTCTCTCTGTGAGTGTGTGTGTGTGTACGTGTGTATGTGTAGTGTGTGTGTGTGTGTGTGTGTGTGTGTGTGTGTGTGTGTGTGTGTGTGTGTGTGTGTGTGTGGGTGTGTGTGTGCGTGTGCGTGCGTACGTGCGTGCGGGTGCGTGCGTGCGTGTGCGTGCGTGCGTGTGAGCGTGTGAGCGTATAGACGACTCTCTCTCCTCTTCTCTCTCTCTCTCCTCTCTCTCGCTTCCCTCCTCTCTCTTCTCTTCTCTCTCTCTCTCTCAAAGACCTTTTTTGGTAATGGCAATAAAACTATCAAAGTGTCAAAAGGTCTCTCTCTCTCTCTCTCTCTCTCTCTCTCTCCTCTCTCTCTCTCTCTCTCTCTCTCTCTCTCTCTTCTATTTCTATATTTTCCCATCTATTCCCGTCTCTCTCCATCTTGTCTTTCTTTTCTATTTCCATAATTTTCCATCTTCCCTTCTCGCTCTTCTCTCTCTCTCTCTCTCTCTCTCTCTCTCTCTCTCTCTCTCTCTCTCTCTCTCTGTGCCATAAGCCCATACCCCCCCCAAAAAAAAAAAAATCGTTAAGAACTGTACACAAGCACCGGCAGTGGTGGGTGACATAAGCAGCTTCCTACTCTTTTTTTTTTTTTTTTTTTTTCTGAGGGTGGCTGAGCTTTCAGGCCATGGCAATTCACAACTGGAGGAGCTTCGTCAACATTTATGACCGTTCCTGGGCTGGCAGTGAAGGCAGGCACATAAACGCGCTGAACCGGTGGTCGTTCGCTCCTCGCCCACAATGGAGTGTTGCACAGATGGAGAGAGGACAGGCGGCACGTATCTCGCTTCCCGTTATTTTGTCTCTTGTCATCCTCGCTCGTTCTTGCAGGTCAGGAACCTCATCCGGGATCTACAATCCTCGTGCCGCAAAAGAGCATTGTTCAACCGGCCGCGCCGCGCCTCCCTCTCGAGTTATTATGCACGCCGGTTAGGTTGTCGTTCGCTAAACAGTGAGGGCGGGAAGGAAGTCCGGCTGCACGTACCCCTATCCTTGCGCGCTAGTCACTCTGTGTGTGTGTGTGTGTATGTGTGTGTGGTGTGTGTGTGTGTGTGTGTGTGTGTGTGTGTGTGTGTGTGTGTGTGTGTGTGTGTGTGCGTGCGTGCGTGCGTGTGTGTGTGGTGTGTGTGTGTGTGTGTGTGTGTGTGTGTGCTTCAAACTGGGCAGGGTTGACGGTGTTAGGGGGTGTGAGGTGGGACAAAACAGCAGGCAGACAGGGAGCCAGTCAAATCAACAGGAAGCGGTGTGTGCCTTCAATATGCGCCATGGATTAACTAGCAAATGCACTTATCATTCCCCGTTCTGAATCTATGGGTTTGGTAACCGTTGAGCAAACGTGTACAAAGCGAGTCTCGTTTTAGGGTTGATGTTTGGAGTTTTGCGTCAGTGACAGTCAGACTCTTTCAGGGTGTTTTTTTTTTAAACCTCGAATTGTAGATGTAAAAATTCTATTACCTGATAAAATAAATTATGATAGATATGTATGACAAGGACAACAACAAACTACACATTCTCCACCATTTACAACGACGAAGACAAAAGGGTAGATCACTTTCATCCCTCCCTTTTCTTCCATTCTATTCTATCTGTTTTGTGTTTTATTCGTTTCTTTTTTTTTTCTCCCTTCTTTTCATTTCAATTCGTTATGTGTGTCTTTCGCCCCCTCTCCCCACACCACCCGCTCCCCTTCTCCCCTTACACACACACACACACACACACACACTCTCTGTCTCTCTCTCTCTCTCTCTCTCTCTCTCTCTCTGTGCGCGAGCGCGCGCGCACGAGCGCAGTGTGTGTGTGTGTGTGTGGTGTGTGTGTGTGTGGTGTGTGTGTGTGTGTGTGCGCGTGCTTGTGAGGTGTGTTGTGTGCGTGCGTGTGTGTGTGTGTGTGTGTGTGTGTGTGTGTGTGTGTGGTGTGTGTGTGTGTGTGTGTGTGTGTGTGTGGTGAGGTGTGTGTGTGTGTGTGTGTGTGTGTGTGTGTGTGTGTGTGTGAGCATCAGTATCTGTGTCTGTCTGCCTGTCTGTCTGTCTGTCTGTCTGTCTGTCTGTCTGTCTCTCTCTCTCTCTCTCTCTCTCTGGTTTTGGGATTAATTTTTTTTTATTGTTCTGTGCTTGGGTCATGTGTCTGAGTATCGCATGTCGTCCTGTGTCGAGCACGCACGGATATACAATTTATGGCACTGCCGCGATTAGATTCCTACATAAATAAATTGAAACAGGAGCCACAAACAGGATTGTAGTCTTCTCTCTCTCTCTCTCTCTCTCTCTCTCTCTCTCTCTCTCTCTCTCTGTACATATGCGCGTGTGTGTGGTGTGTGTGGTGTGTGTGTGTGTGTGTGTGTGTGTGTGTGTGTGTGGTGTGTGGTGGTGATGATGAAAAAGGGGGGAACGACAATATCAGGAAAGTATGTAAGATAAAACGATTTCAGGGGCGAGAGAGGGGGGAGAAGGGGGGGAGGAGGAGGGAGAGAATGAGAGAGACAGAGAGACAGAGAGAAACAGAGATAAAGAGAGATAAAAGAGAGAGGAAAAACGACAGGGAGGATGGGAAGCAGTTGAAAGAGAGAGAGAGGGAGAGTAAGAGGGAGATAAGAGAGAGAGAGAGAGCGGAGCGAGAGATCGAGAGGGAGAAGAGAAAGGAAAGAGGGAGAGAGATAGGAGATCACGGAGAGAAGGACTTGAGAGAGAGAGAGAGAGAAGCCCATCGCTAAAACGAAAAAAAAGATCCTGTCGCATAACATAAAAAAAGGATGAGGGGAGGAATACCAAATCAATAAAGCGTGCACAAGCGAGGGGATGAATCCCCGGACCCTTCTCCTGCGATCGGAGACCTGAGGCATGGTGGATAACACGGCCATCTCTGCCAAGCATCGTCCTAGCGAGGAATTAACTCCCCCATTCCTGGCATTAAAACACCAACAAGAAACAACACGCAACAACAACAACACTACAAAACATGGTCATGAGAGAGTTTTAGCAGGAGGATCATTTGGTTGCACACACGCATTGAGAGAAACATCACACTCTCGAGCTGGAACATCACTGGTTACCTTTTTTTTTTGTTTGTGTTTTTTCGTTTCTGCCAATCTTTCTGTGCTACCTTAGTGGCGATCTAAGGCCAGCTTGCTCCGTCATCCGATTCCCCTCCCTTTCTCTCTCTCTCTCCCCCCAATCCCCACCACAGGATCCAGATGACCGTCCCGGGGCCCGTCGCGCCGCCACTCAGCACTGACAATCCAGAGGGGAGAATACCAAATCATAAAGGTTCGGGCGTAAAGAGGTGCTGAATCCCACGGAATTATCTACTGCACTGGTGATCGTCATGCGTGATGAACACACGGACTATCCTCTGCCAGCAAGTCTATGACGCAGAATTAAACTCCCCCATCCTGCATTAAAACAGACAACAAGAACACCCAACAACAAACAACAAAAAACATAAATATTTGGTCATTGTAGAACACACGCAGAGAGAAACATCGACATTCGGATACGCTGAGTCACCTACATGGTTACTTTGTTTTTTGTTGGTTTTGTTCTGCCCATCTTTGCTTGTACCTTTAGTGGAATCTAGCCAGAGCTGATCGCTCCGGGTCCCTCCCTTCTCTCTCTCTCCCACAATCCCCACCCACAGCCAAAGCCCGGCCGGGGCTCGCCGCCTCAGCAATGACCGAATCAAGAGGAAGAGGAGTCAATGTAAGTCGTCAAGAAGCAACGCACAAGAGGGACACGGCACTGCTGCCGAGTTACTTCGGTGGAGTGAGTGGAGCCGGTCTGATTCAACATACGTAGGAGGACCAGACAGACAGATAAGGAGAAAGACGTAGAAGAGAGAGAGATGGAGAGAGAGAGGAGGAGATCGCGAGCGGAGGAAGAGAGACAAGAGGGAAAACAGGAGCGGTAGAGAAGGAGAATTGAGGGTAAAAAGAGGGGGGGAGAGAAGGAGAGGAAAGAGGAGAAAGGGGAGAAGAGTAAAAAAGAGGAGGACAGAGAGAGAGGACAGACAGAAGGACAGACAGACAGGGACAGATAGGCAGATTAGAGAAGAGAGAGAGTAGGAGAGACAGACAGACAGAAGACAGACAGACAGTAGGCCCAGATAAAGCAGGAATAGACACAGAGGAAGGAGAGAAGAAAGGCGAGAAGAGGAGAGAGAAGGAGAGGCGAGAGGAGAGACAGAGTTGAGGGGAGGGGGGCGAGAGGAGGGTGAGAGAGAAAGAGGACGACGAGAGAGGACCCGCGAGGAGAGGAGGGGGGGAGGAGACCAACAGACCGCAGACAGACAGGACAGACGGAGAGAGCGAGAGTCGTGAGAGGGAGAGGAGAACGAGATTTGAGAGGAAGACGAGAGAGAGAGGAAGGCGATGCGAGAGAGGAGAGGGGAGGGATGAAGAGAGAAGAGGAGGGAGCGGAGAGGAAGAGAACAGAGGAGTAGAGGGGAGCGAAGAAGGGAGGCGAGACGGGGGGAGAGAGGAGAAAGAGAGAGAAGGCTGGAGACCAACAGAGGAGGGGAGAATCGCTTATTCTCATGTAAACAAAATGTCCTTTTCTTGGCGTTTTTGTCGATAACATAAAAAGGGAAATAATCCCCCGAAAATCCTTAACATAAAGCGTGAAAGACGGTGTATGATCGCGTTGTTGACACTTCTCCGCATGAGGTGGACCACCCGTCATGGTGATATAACACGCGCATCAAGCTCTGCCAGCAATGGCCTAGC
>JADBJO010001709.1:115000-120000 GCA_016801955.1 Conus betulinus | reverse complement strand
CACGCAGCACTGCAGGGCCATTAGCTGCAGTTCTTGGAGCGCGCTCCTGTGGGCAGCCTCTGTCCAGACAACATTCAGCTTGTTTACCCTCGGCGACGAAGCGGATTGAAACAGAAAGACGATGAATCAGAGAGAGACTGGGTTTGTTTAGGCTTTCTTATTCTTTAACGCCCCTGTCTGTCTTTCTGTTTGTTTCTCTGTCTCTGTAGGTCTTGCCTCTCTGTCTCTGTCTGGCTGTGTCTCTATGTCAGTCAGTCTGTCTGTCTGTCTGTCTGTCTGTCTCTCTCTCTCTCTCTCTCTCTCTCTCTCTCTTCCTCCCTCCTTCCCATCTCCCTCTCTCTCTCTTCCACACACACACACACACACACACACACACACACACACACACACACACACACACACATCCACACGTTCACGCGTGAACGCTGTCAGAGAGAGCGGATCGATGTGGGCTCCAAGTACCGCTATGCTGATGAGGGGAAAAAAAAAGCCAGTGTGTCCCCTCCCATCCAGCCTCCCCCCTCCCCCACCTCCCTTCCCTTCCGCCTGCGGACATGGCTTACCTAAACCGTTGGTGTTCACACGGATAAAAACACCTGCTTTCCCTCGACAGGAAGAGCTGAGCTGAGAGAGCGATTAAAGTGAAGATCTAAAAGTCCCTGGTTTGATCCTGGGTTCACACACTTTCTTTTCCTTTCTGGGATTTCTAAGTGGTTGAGGCGGTGTGTGTGTGTGTGTGGGGGGGGGGGGGGGGGGGGGGGGGGGGGGGGGGGGGGGGGGGGGGGGGGAGAGGGGAGGTGTTGGGGGGGTGAAGGGATAGAGTGGGAAGGAGAAAGAAAACAGCACGAGGGTGGTATGTGGGACGAGAGAAGGAAACGAAGGGGGGTGGGGGAACGGGAAGTAGGGTGGGGGGTGTGGAGTAGGGGAAAGAGGATAAAGAGGGGGTACAGGAGGCAAGGAAGGAGGTGGGATGGGAGAAGGGAGAGCGGAGATGGGAAGAGGTGGACATACGTTGGGTGAATGTGAAGGAGGACGAGACAGCAAAAATAAATAAATAAATAAAAAATAAAATAAATAAATAAAAAACGGGGGCGGGGGTGGGGGGGTGGGGGGTGGAGGGGGGAATAGGACGGTTGGGGAAGGGGTGTCAGGACGCAAGAGGGGGACGGAAAATGGGGACAAAGAAGGGAGGAACGGAGGGATGGGGATGGGGGTGGGGACAAAGATTTAGAAAAGTAAGTGGGAATGGGGAGGGGGGGGAGGGGGAGGGGGTTAAGAAATGGGAACAGAAGTATTGTAAGAAAATGAGGGTGGAAGGGGGTAGGTGTATGACAAAACGTTCTGTGAGGGAGTGAGGGTGGAGGGGGGGTGGGTGTATGAGAAAGCGTTCTGTGAGGGAGTGAGTGTGGAAGGGGGTGGGTGTATGAGAAAGCGTTCTGTGAGAGAGTGAGGGTGGAAGGGGGGTGGGTGTGTGAAAAAGCGTTCAAGCGTTCAACCATCAGTATTCTGGCCTGAGAACAGAATCATTTGTTTTTGTCTGTCTAGAGTCCACTTTCGTGTCCTGGTTGAGAATCGTCAGCATTGAAAGCGTAAACATCAAACCCTTCACTGACAACACGTAAGAACCATGGAATTCTGACCTGGGAACTGAACCGTTTGTTCAACACCAGTCTGCCAGAGCTGACATTTGTCTCCTGGGCACTCATCATTCTATGCTGTTCGTTATAGTCATCTGCGCGGGTTTTTCCGAAAACTGTCAGGGCTGTGGCGTCCAAAGCCCTGTTGGTGCGATATTTACCAGTTCTGCGTTTTGTCATAGGAGTTGGGTTGGGTAGACGGGTGGGAAGGGGTAGAAGGTGGGGGGGGGGGGGGGGGGGATGGCGAAGCGAGGGAAGGAGGGGTAGGACAAGGGGAGTAGAGGGGGGGGGGGGGGTGAGGATTGTGATTATAAAGACAAAATGAACCAGTTGTTGGGTTCGAATAAAGTCAATAAGTCTACTAGAGGTACGTCCTATTGTTATGGCTTTTTGACGCGGGAGAGAGAGAGAGAGAGAGCGAGAGAGAGAGAGAGAGAGAGAGAGAGAGAGAGAGAGAGAGAGAGAGAGAGAGGGAGGGAGGGAGAGAGAGAGAGAGAGAGAGAGGGGGGGGGGGGGGACAGAGAAAGACAGTGTGTGTGAGCAAGAGAGACGGGGACGTGAGAGAGAGAGAGAGAGAGAGAGAGAGAGAGAGGAGGGCAGACACACACACACACACACCCACACACACACACACACACACACACACACACACACACACACATTCATCTTCTTCCTCCTCTTCACGTCCCTATTCACCATCACCATTGTTCATTACAGGAGGATGTTTTTTTTTCTTTTTTACGGCTGAGACCTCCCGTCCATAAACCCACTACACGAGCTTTGAAGACACACTGAACATGACAGAGCTGCAAAAAAAAAAAATCATTGTCTACGTAGTTTTAACAGTCCGGGATAATCCAATAGAGAACCGAACCCACAGACAAAAGAACAAAAGAAAGCAGCACAGAGAAAAAAGTTTTTTAAAAAATTTTTTAAAAAAAGAAAAAGAAAAAGAAAAAAAAAGAAAAAAGGATGGAAAGAAGGGAACAACGAAGGGAAAGAAAAAGATGAAAGGGAAAACTGGGCATGAACAGAAAAAGAGAGAAAAGGGGAGAGAAATCAATGTGTGTGTGTGTTCAAATAAATCCCCCACGTGACCTTTAGAGAAGAAACAAAGGAAGCAAAACAGCCGACAAAGAAATAGGTCAGGACTAAAGGAGAAAGGGAGAGAGAGACGATGACAAAGATGACGACAAGAAGAACAAGAGAAAAGATGATCAAAAAAGAAGAAGGAGGAAGAAAAGGAGCAAAAGAGAAGGTGGAGAAAGAAGAAAAAAAATGACAGAGGAACAGCAGCAGTTGCAGCTGCAGCAGAAGAAGGAGAAGGAGGAGGAGGAGAGGGAAGAGGAGCAGGAGGAGGAGGAGGAGAGGAGGAGGAGGAGGAGGAGAAGGAGGAGGAAGAAGAAGAAGAAAAAGAAAAAAGAACAACAACAACAACAACGGCAACAACAACAACAAGAGAAAAAGAAGAAGAAGAGGAGGAGGAGGAGGAGGAGGAGGAGGAGGAGGAGGAGGAGGAGGAGGAGGAGGGGGAGGGGGAGGAGGAGGAGAAAGAAGAATAAGAATAATAATAATAAGAAGATAAACAAACATCAGTGATAATTAATCGCTCGCAGCTTAGGTTGTAGTAGCCTGTTCGGCGCATCGCTTGGACCGACATGATTGACTAATATGGACATCAGTAACGCTGACACACAGACACACACACAGACACACAGACACACAACGAGTGAGCGAGAGAGACAGACAGACAGAGAGACAGACAGACGGAGACAAAGAGACAGAGAGGCAAGAGACAGAGACAGCCACACAGAGAGAGAGAGAGAGAGAGAGAGAGAGAGAGAGAGAGAGAGAGGAGAGAGAGAGAGAGAGAGAGAGAGAGGAGGATGAGACAAATACACACATTGCCTAACTAGCTTTTTTTTCCCCTATGCACCCTGCTTCATATTCCGCGCGAACTAGGTGAAAGCCAGAGGTCTGACCGACGTTTTTGTTTCCCTGATCAAATTATGTACCGCTGTTATTCCCCACCCCCCACCCCCCACCCCACCCCGCTACTTCCCCCCTAACCCTCTTCCGCGAGACACACGTAACAGAAACGTCACTTAAATGGTATTCGTGGTTCTGGAAGGTTTACGTTCGAACCGTGGAAGGTTTAACGAATTCAGAAGAAAAGAAGTCGACAGCGCAGACGTACCGCAAGCAAATTAAGATACCGATAGCATCAATCGCCAGGACATTTGATAGAATTCGGCAGATCGTGAAGCTGCACACATACGTTGATTTATGGACTGTGGTGTGTTTCTGTTTGACGCCAAGAGCACAGACACAATCAGCCGTGTCTCCCCGATGAGTCCGATCCAGCGGACCAAAGGCCTCGGAGCAGGCGATACATACAGATCTGCCTTTGAGAGGGATTACGATGGTTCCCTCTTGCAGCTAGTGAAGGGTTTTCATATTTATGATATATTATATTATTTTTTCCCATTTTCTTCATCTTCAACTTTTTTTTTTTATTTCAAATCTTTGCCAAGTCATCGCTATAAAGATGGAAAGAATTGTTAATCTGCACTTGTTTTCCCCCGCTACTACTTCATTGTTCAGATTATATTGTTTGGTCAATCAGTGGGCGATTGCATCTCTTAGGAGATCCAAGTAAAGGTTGTTGTCTGCACAATGCTTAGCCGCTGACGGTTGGGTTATTGAACTGCAGAGCTGACCACTCAGACTGTTCCATATCTTTTGATCTTCCTTGCATCATTAAATGGATCCTCAAGCATCGGCTCAAAGATTGTCCCCCTACATTTTGTTCTGTTGGCATAATGTTTTCAGCTTTTCAGCAGATTTTTTTCCTCACCACACTTTCGTTTTCTCTTATTTACTACCTTTCGCTGGCTGCTTTGGGGGTGCTGTTGAATTCTTTTCCGAAACCTTGGTGGTGAGAACACCACAGAATTATGGACTATGGTGTGTCTCTATTTGAAGCCAAGAGCACAGACACAATTAGTCGTGTCTTTCTGAAGAGTCCGATCCAGCAGACCAAAGGCCTAGGAGGAGGCAATACATATGGTGCCTTTGAGAGGGATTACGATGATTCCCTCATGCAGCTAGTGAAGGGTTTTTGTATTAATAATATATATATTTTCCCATCTTCTTCAACTTTTTTGTTCAATTTGAAATCTTTTCCAGGTCACTATTATAATGATAGAAGTATTGTTACTTGCACTTGTTTTCCCCACTACTTAATTTTTCAGCATTATATATATATATATATATCTATATATATATATATATGTGTGTGTGTGTGTGTGTGTGTGTGTGTGTGTGTGGTGTGTGTGTGTACAGCGAGAAAAAAAAAGAGAC
>JADBJO010001709.1:107500-112500 GCA_016801955.1 Conus betulinus | reverse complement strand
ATTTACTTGTCTGTCTGTGTGTAGACGTGTTTGTAATTGGCAGTCTGGTGCTAAATAATTCCCCTCTCCCCACCACCCCCCATGCCCTACTTTTCCATCCTTTCATCCATATTCCCTTGCCATGCTGTTCCAGTCTCCCTCCAGCCGTTGTCCAACTCACTTAAGTGGTCGTTGACGTTTAACTTTAAAAGCGAACCGACTGAACTCGTGCCTACCCAGCAGATAACCGTGTTTTTAGCAGCGTCGTCATTTTCAGTGAAATTAGAGCCCCTGTAGACCCTCACAGTACGCCGTCACCAAAACGAGAGAAGGCTCTATCGTGGGGAACAAACACCCCAACGACAATAACAAGAACGAACACACGTGACAAACAACTAACAAACAATCCAGTGACATACTGTTGCCGATCATCCTTAATTACTGAAACTGTTTTACAACGGTGAATGACGAAGTAAAATGAGGTGGTCCGACAAACGAAAGTGACAGAGAAATACTTCCAACTCTGCTTCAAAATTATGATAGCTTTGATTGCAATGAAGCTCCTGTTCATTTTTTTTTTTAATTAATGTATTTTTTTTGTTTAGTATCTTTGAGTTCCTTTCAAAAATGTAGAGCAAGTACTAAAATAACTGTTATTTACAAATATTCATATTTTATTCAGAAATCCAAGTGTCATGTCAAGCTGAAGGTGATTCAACCTTTTTATTCATTTGTTGAACATTTGATGGACGAAAAAAAAACCTCTGGCAAGAAAAGCGAATGACAGTGTTCTGGTGACATATTCTAGTTTTTAAAAACACCAGTTACCTATAGCACCAGTCCAGGGAATCAGCAGAAGAATTGTGGACATGGAGTAGACAGGGTTAAGGCAGATGAAACTAGGTCATGCTGTTGGCACCAGCTTGATGCTGTACTCTCAGATCATTAGAAAAAATGAGTAGAGTTTTAATGAAGGAAAATAAATAAATAAATAAAAAGTGCCACAAAAAAAACCCGGAAAGAAAAACCCCACGAGATAAACCACATAGGCTAAAAGACAGAAACGATAGAGAACAGTGTCAGAAGTGTCCAAGCTGATCAGTGCTTCTCTCAGTACTTTCTCTTTCTCTCCCCATCCCCCACCCCCCACCCGCCCGTTCGCTGATGATATAGATAGTATCAAGACACAAAAAAGTATATAGACTCCGATAGTACAAAGGCAAGTAGATGGGGCTACAAAGAAAAAAAAGACAGGGCGACAGTAAAATAAAACCCCCCCAAAAAAAAAATGGAAAGAAAAGACAGAGTTACAGAGAGCAACAGAAAAGGGGGAAATTACTGACACGGAATTTCCAAGAATGTGAAATCACAATCTGACATGAAAGATCGCACAAACTTCCCACAGACTTTGGGGGGGGGGGTGTAGGGGTAAGGAAACGGTAGGGATGGAGGCTGTGGAAGATGGGGTTTTTTTTTCTGGCAACATAGGCTGCTGCGATGTCTGGGTTTGTGCATGAGTCTAAGCACTACAGACGTCTTTGAAAGGACAATGATCCAAGTCATGAGGATTTTCTACCTTTGTCTTTAACTTACAGAGTGCACAATTAGGTGCACTAGGTGTCTTTGTACCACAACATACAGTCAACACTGCCTTTTTCAATAAACAAATTTCAGTTTACATTAGACCCACTACGACAACGGGACTGAGTTTCCTGGTATCTTGGGAAACAGGATCTCTCTCTCTCTCTCTCTCTCTCGCCTCTCTCTCTCCCACGCCTCTCTCCGTCTCTCTCTCTCTCTCTCTCTCTCTATCTATATCTATCTATCTACCTATCTATCTATCTATCTATCTATCTGTGTGGGAGGGGGTGGAGGGGGGTGGGTGTGCAAATCATGTACATCTGAGTACATATAAAAATAACATAATACTTCTTGTGTAGATTGTCTCATTGCTTTAACTGTCAGATTCTTCTATTCCGTTCTAACTTCTTTCCTTTCTTTTAGATATCATTTTAAGATTTTCTACACATCTTCCCCCTGACAGTTCTCAGCATTTTTCCAGCATTTTTTCTTTCTTTTGTCCCTTTTTTTTTTGTGTATGTATTTCGAGTTGAACAATCACACAATTCCGCCGATGGTGCTTTATTGTTGTAAACATTTTCGTCCCTGAGCGTACCCCCCATAAAGCTAATGGGCCCGTTGCGTGCTTTCAGTTAACAATGTAAATTTTGTTTACGTACACACACAATTGAGCAATAAAAAAAAAATCTTTTAAAAAACACAAATGACATATCTTCTCAAACAGCACATTGCCGGTTGTCAGGTCAAACTAGTGCAACCTTCCGTCTTCTCCCTTCCTTCCCACTGCCCCCCCCTTTTTTCCCTCCTTCCCCCCTCCTCACCCCCCCCCCCCCACCCCCCCACAACCCCCCCCCCCCCACCCTTGTGTCTACTGGCGGCCATTAATATGGCTTCCCCCCCCCCACCCCAACCACACCCCCACCACCCCCCCCCCCAACCCCCACCCCCCCCCCCCCGCCGCTCCTTGGTCTTAATGGCTCACGAATGGCTTGCTTTTAACAAGAGACTGGTTGGGGGGAAAGCCGCCTTGTGTCAGTCCGGCCCTCTTTTTGCTCACGACCGATGCATCAAAATTCTTGTCAAAAAAGTCACCAGCTAAAGCGCCCGACAGGAACCAGCTTTCAGGCCAGGTGGGAAATGACGGGGTGAGGTCGACGATATTGTGGGCATGGGCTATCATTAAGAAGGGCGTTTTCCCTATTCCAATCAGTTTTTCTGTGGTTTGTTGGTGTTGTGTCCGAAGGAGCGGTTTCTTCCTGAGTGTTTTTCCAGTTCGGTGTTCGTCGACCTTCACCTCGTCGCTCCAGGATCGCAAGCAGCGTGGGTCCTCTGTTCTGTCGGTCTCTGTCCTTTCTGTCTGTCTTGTCCTTCTGTCTGGTCCGTGGCATAGCCATCGTTCCATTAGTATCCCCCCTACCATGAGTTCTGAGTAATCCCTATCTCATCCCCAGCTGAATCATTATGTACCATCAGTGCTTCAAGTACTTCGGCTGGTTTTGATGCTCCCAGGAGTCTTTCGCCAGGGGGACGACAGCAGCAACACCACAAACAGCTCAATCTCTCTCCTCTCTCTCTCCATCCATCATCCCTCCCCCGCTCTTCCTCCCTCTCCCCTCCCCTCTCTCTCTCTCTCCTCCTCATCACGACTCTCTCTCTTCTCTCAAACTCATCCTCTCTCTCGCCCACACACACCCACACAAACACACCACACCAACACACACACACACACCACCCACACACAACACCATAAACGAGATAGAGAAGTCTCTCTCACCACACGACCACAGATACAGGAGGTGACACACAGAGGATGAGGAGAGATAGAGATAGGAGAGATGAAGAGACGATAGAGAGAGAGAGAGTAAGAGATATCTTTTAAGCACCGTAAACCACTAAAAATCCAACAATAAACCATGACCATAACTAGTCACCCCCGTCCCCTTTTATCAAAAATGATTCTCCTCAAGGACATAGCATCCTACCCCAAGCCCACAGGACCCTCCCACACCGGGGACAAATCTAACACCCAAAATGGTGTCCTAATGGTCCTGCAGTTACCTATTCTTTTTTAGTCTAACCTATATGAGTACTGATTTAAAACAATCAAGTTGGTATGACCAGAACAACTGTATCGTGGTCAGAGTCCGGTGAGCTGTTGGAGAAGTCCTCTGAGAGTTGGAGAAGCAGCTCCTCCTGAGCGCTGGTTGCTGCGAATGCAGAGGTGCTACGATTCCACCACACCATAACTGGTTGTCTTCTTCTCCTACACGCTTTGAAAGGATCGCAATGACTGCCTTCAGACACTAACCGTTGAAAGGTGATTAAGACAATCAACTGAACCCCCATCAGACTTATAGGATTCCAATAACTTCCAGCTTTTAGTTACTGCATAAGTTGATGACTTCTCGGCCTTTTGCAAATACTTAATTTCAAATCACGCTCAACCTGAATCCAAAAAGGGGCGGGGGAATGGTGTTTATCCTTTTTCTACTTTGTTTTTTTATTTACTTCGCCAACGGTTTTTGTTTTAGGAGTTGGTATATTCTGTTTTCATTTTCTAGATTTTCTCTGTTAGCATTTCTATCGCGGTGGGTTCTTGGGGGTGTTACAACACCGTCAGCGTTCGGGGGTTTGGCTCTGGTGTGCTGGCTCTGGCAAGGAGCAAAACAAACAACACAAAACCAACTGATTTTTTTTTCAAAACTATGGAATTGATTCCCTCGCCTGAAAAGGGGAGGGAGAAAAGCAAGGGGAAAACGATTGAACTCTGCCATCAGGCAAGGACATCCGCTTCCCAAAGAAAGCCTTTAACCTTTCCAAGAAGACTTTTAATTGATATAATCGTTCCCCTCCTCCCCTGAAACCAATGTGACACAACACACGAAAAAAAAAAAAAAAAAAGTTGTACCAAAAAAAAAAAAAAAAAAAGTGGACAAGAGCTTTTACTAGTAATGCAAATCTCCACAGTTTTCTATAGTATTTGGGAAAAAAAAAAAAAAAGCAAATAGATAGATGAATATAAATTGAAAAATGAAGTAAACAATAAATATGAAGAAACAGATAATAAAATCACCTCTCCCCCCTTTGGTCCGTTTGGTCGCATTGTGACTTACATTTGATGTCTTAATTCACACATCCCAGTTTTTTTGTTTTTACCCCCCTTTTTTTTTGTTTTCTCAGACTTCCCCTGTCCCCCTGTGCTCCCTCCCCCCCCCCCCCCCCCGTCCCCCCCGTCTCTCTCTCCCTCCCTCTCTCTCTCCCTCCCTCACCCCTCCCCTCCGCTCCTCGGTCTCTCCTCTCTCCCTCACTCTCTCTCCCTCCCTCCCTCCCCCCCCTCTCTCTCTCGCTCTCTCCCTCAACTCTCTCTCCTCCCTCACCCCTCCATCCTCTCCACTTCTCTCTCCCGCTCATCCCTCTCTCTCTTCTCTCGTCTCTCCCTC
>JADBJO010001709.1:92500-100000 GCA_016801955.1 Conus betulinus | reverse complement strand
AGGTCACTTACCCTCCTCTAATCTCTCGACTTCCTAAGGCTCTCAGACCAACCGACAACACACACTTAAAGGATAATGCGGGGACTATGGCAGTTTGTTGTTGGTTCTTGATCAGAGTGAGATTCGAACCAACAAGGTCTTGATTGCAATCAGTGTAAAAGAGAGCACTACAACTGAGCAAACCGCGGTACAGGGGTAAATAATTAGGGTGGTACTGGAGCGAGTCTGTACAATCTGTGGCACCACCAAACATCTCCGAGTAGGCTCCCCGCTGTTGACAGCCGAAGGTGGATGCTCTGTTTCACGCGCAAATTCGGCGCTCACGACGCCAGTCGTTAATCTCTGAGCTCGCTCTCTCTTCTCTGGGTATTCTATGCTATCTCTTCTCCAGGTTTACCGAGCTCTCTCCTAGGTATTCTAGAAAGACACTCTCTCTCTCTCAGGACAGACTACTAGGCTCTCTTCTCCTCTCTACAGTGACAGAGCCTAGAGAGAGAGGGAGAGAGAAGTTCCTCTCTCTCTCGCTAAGAGAGCGGGTTCTATACTCTTTCTCAAGGAGAATATTGTTCTCTATCGTCTTACAACTCTCCCTATTCCTCGCTTGTATCTCAGGGAACATTCTCTCCCTATTCCTCTCTTTCTCTCTCTCCATAGAGAGAGGGGGAGGAGGAGATGACCGAAATCTCCCTAGAGACCCTATCGCTCCGCCCTCTGTATACATACTCTATTATACTCCGCGGTGGGAGGGATAGTCAAAAAGTGTGGAGGACCTAGCTCTCTCTGGGATTCCCTGTTCTCTCGGAGTCATCTCTCTCTCACGGAAAAAGGCATCCATCTTCCCTTCTCTTTCTCTTCCCCCCCCGATTCTCTCTCTCTCTCGGGATCTCTCTCTCTCTCTTTCCAAAACTATCAAATGAGTTTTACTCCAAGGTCCGGAACAAAGGAAAGGAATGAAAGAAGTGGAAGAAACATCAAAGACCTTGACTCGCACGAAGATCGAGAAGAAGAGGTCTCAATCCTCTGTGGAGGAAGACTAGGGTGGAGAGCAAGAAGGGAGAAGAAGAGAGACGAGGAGAAGGAGGAGGAGGAGAGGAGGAGGAGGAGGAGAGGGAGCGAAGAAGCGCGAGGGACAGAGACGGAGAGAGGAGAGAGGAGGGAGAGAGGAAGAAGAAGAGAAGAGCTGACAGAAGGAAAGAAGAGAAAGAAAGAAGCAGGAGGAGGAGGGGGGAGGACAGAGAAGATGAAAAGAAGAGGAGAAGATCCCCGAGAAGGAGGAGGAAGAGAAGAGGGGGAGGGAAAAAGAGAAAGAGGAAGTGAAGGGGAAGAGGGGAGGAAAGACAAGGGAGTAGGAGTAGAAGAAAAGGGCAGAAAGAAAGGACAAGTGAAGAACGCGGTAGAAGAAGAGGACAGGAACAGGAAAAGAGGAGGGGAAAAACAAGAGAGAAAAAAAAAAAAAAAAAAGAGGAAAGACGAGGAGAAATCAAGAAAAAAGAGGAGAGGAAGACGAGAGAAGAGTTGGGAAGAAGAGGAGAGGAAGAGCGCGAGAAAGTCGAGCAAAAGAAAGAGAGGGGGAGGAAGGACCGAGACCGCAGGAAAGATGAGTAGAAGAGGAGGAGGGGAGAGGACGAAGAAGAAGAGGAGAAGAGAGGAAGAGGAAGACGAAGAAGAGTGAGGAGAAAGGGAGAGGAGAAGGAGAGAGAGTGAGAAAAGAGGAGAGGAAGACGAGGAGGAAGGAGTGGGAAAAGAGGAGAGGAGGAAGAGGAGGAGGAAGAGGGGGGAGGAGAGGAAGAGGAGTGAAGACAGAGGGGAAGAAGAGGAGAGGAAGAAGAGGAGAGAGGAGGGGAGAAGGAGAGGAGGAAGAAGATGAGAGGGTGGGAAAAAGAGGAGAGGAAGACGAGGAGAAGGAGTGGGAAGGACGAGAGGAGTGGAAAAAGGAAGGAGTGGAGGAAGAGGAGAGGAGAAATGAGGAAGAGGAGTGGAAAAGAGGAGAGGAAGACGAGGAGAGGAGTGGAAAAAAGAGGAGAGGAAGAAAAGAGAAAGGGGGGAGTGGAAAAAGAGGAGAGGAAGACGAGGAGAAGGGGGTGGGAGAAAGAGAGGAGAGGAAGAGAAAAGGAGAAGGAGTGGGAAAAGAGGAGAGGAAGAAGAGGGAAGAGAGAAGGAGGAGTGAGAAAAAGGGGAGAGGAGAGGAAGACGAGGAGAAGGAGTGGGAAAAGGGGAGAGGAAGACGAGGAGCAGGGGTGAAAGAAGAGGAGAGGAAGACGAGGAGGAGGAGAGGAAGACGAGGAGAGGAAGACGAGGCAAAGGAGAGGAGGAAGAGGTGAGGAAGACTAGGAGAGGAAAATGCGAGAAAAAAGGAGAGGAAGACGAGGGGAGGAAGACGAGGAGACGGAGAGGAAGACGAGGAGAGGAAGACGAGGGGAGGAATACAAAGAGAAATGAGTGGAAGACGAGGAGAGGAATACGATTTTTTTTTTTTTCCAAGCGACCATAAAAAAAAAGCACCCACCAACCATCCTCCCTCAATCTCACCTCTGCTCCGTCAGCTCTCTCTCTCTCGCTCTCCTTCCACTCTCGGTCTCTCTCTCTCTCTCCCTACTCCCGTCTCTCTCGCTTCACTCCCTACCTCTCCCTCTCTGCTCTCCTCTCTCTCTTCTCTCTCTCTCGCTCTCACTCTCTATCCTCTCCCCTCTCTCTCTTCGTATCTTTGTGCAGATGGCCGAGGTGATAGGTGTGTCATTAAAAATGTTTTGAGGTGAGTTCAAATTCTGGACCTCACTTTAGTTTGATTCCTTCCTTCTCTACTACTCTCTAACTAACCATAATCCCACCCCAATCTCTACTAAACTACTCAAACCCCCAACCACCCGCCCACATCCTCTCATCTCTCCCTCTCTCTCTCGCCGCCACCTCTCTCTCTCTCTCACTATATCGGCCCTCAGCTCTCCTACCTCTCTCTCTCCTCTCCTCTCTCCTCTCTCGCTTACCACTCCTGGTTCCCCTACTTTCCCCCTTTCTTTTTTTCTCCTGCATCCGCCCCTATCCCCTATTCTCCTCTCCCCCTCCTCTTTCTTACATCGAATCTTTTCTCTCTCTCTCTTCTCTCTCGGTCTCTTCCCTCTCCGGTCTCCGGTCTCATCCTCGTCTCCCCTCTCCTCTCTCGCTCCCTCCTCATCTCTCTCTCTCCTCTCTCCTCTCTCCTCTCTCATCTTCTCTCGTCTCTCTTATAAACCGTAACATACAAAATACATCGACCCAAAGAATGTGACTCCAGCCTACAATCGCCTGCATGTTTTACAATGTTCACATTCGCTCGCTACATGCGCCGCGCGCGCGCCGCGCGCGCGCACTACACGACACACACACACACACACACACACAACACCAGACACACAACGAACCGCTCAAGCGCAACGCACTCATCACGCACGCTGCAGCGCGCGCGCAGCGCCGCGCACGCACGCACACAGCACACCACACACACACACTTATACACCACCCTTACACACCCCACACCATCACCCACACACACCCACAAACACACATACACAGGCACACGCACGCGCGCGCACTAGACCTACCCATTTACACCACACACAACACACACACAAACACACACTACACACACACACACCACCATGCACTCGCACACCATCATAACACACACACACCACACACACACACTACACACAACACGTAACATCACACACACACCACACACACACCCACACACAGCACCAAGACAAAAGACTCATACCTCACACTCACGTAATTCGCGTTAAACGATGTTAAGTACGAGCGGAGATGCAATGTTTTTCATTCTGCCACAAAGAGGATTACCTTGAGATGGAACTGATTCGTTACCATTACCGGCTTCTTTCCTTGTCTAGCTTCTACGTTTTGGGCACACGTGCGTAACCAAAACAGGTAATAAATCACCCATGTTCCTCTTTCGCGGTCTGGCCCCTCTCGTCTCCCTCTGTCTCTCTCTCCCTGTCTCTCTCTCGTCTCCTCTCCACTCTCTCCCCTCTTTCTCTTTTTCTTCTTTCTCTTTTCCTCTCCCCCTCCGCTCGCAATCTCGGTCTCTCTCCTCTCTTTCTTTCTCGCTCTCTCTCGTCTCTCTTTCTCCCTCCTCCCCCTCCCTTGCCCCCCCCTCCCCCCATCTCCTCCCCCTCTCTCTGTCTCGCTCCATCTCTCTGGCTGGGTCTCTCTCTCTCCCCTCCTCTCTCCCGGTATCCCCTCCTGCTCTCCCTCTCTCTCCTCTCGTCCTCCCACTCCCTCCTACCCTCACCCTCTGACTCCGCCTCTCTCACCGCTCCCCCTCCACTCTCCCCTCTCCTGCCCGCCGGTCCTCTCTCTCTCATCCTTCCCTCCTCCTCTCGCCCCTCATCCCTATTCTCCTCTCTCCTTCCCCCCTCTCTCCTCCGCCTCTCTCTCTCTCTCCTCCCACTCCCTCTCTCCTCTCTCTCCCACCGGCTCTCTCTCTCTCATCCTCTCCTCTCACCGCTCTCCTCCCCTCTCTCTCTCCTCTCCTCCCTCTCCTGCCACCTCTCCTCTCTCCTCCCTCTCCCTCGTCCTCCCCCATCTCTCTCTCTCTCGCCCCTCCCTCCCTCCCTCTCTCTCTCTCCCCTCTCCCCTCTCCACTCCTCCTCTTCTCCTCCTCTTCCTCCTCCCTTCTCTTCTTCTCCTCTCCTTTCCTCTCTCTCGTTCCCCTCTCCCTCTAACTCTCTCTCTCCCTCACTTCTCTCTCGTCTCCCCTCTCTCTCCGCCCTCGTCTCTCTCTCTCTGCTGCGGGGGGGTGCGGGTGTTGGGTTGGTGGGCCCACATCTCGCCTCCCCCTCGCTCTCTCCTCGCCCACTCACCCCCATGCCCTCTCCTCCATCCTCTCTCTCCCTCCTTCCCTTTCCCTCCCATCCTTCCCTATTCGCCCCCCCCCCCCCCTCCCCCCCCGCCTCTCTCTCTCTCCCGCCTTCTCTCCTCCCTCTCTCTCCTTGCCTCCCATTCCCTATCCTCTCTTCTTCTCCCTTTGGCTCCTTCTCCTCTTTCCCTTACTTCTCTCTCTCCCGTCTTCCGTCCTCTCCTCCTCTTCCTTCTCTCTCCTCCCCCTCTCTATCTCTCACTCTTCTCTCTCTCTCCCTCTCTCTCTCTCTTCTCTTCTTCTCCTTTCTCCCCTCACTTTGTTTTCATTCCAGCATATCTCCCCTTATCGAATTGAGGCTGACCAACCTGTCATGATGGCTGACTCGTAAAGATTTTAGAAAAAAAAATATAATTAATACTCTATACTCTGTATCTTTTTCTTGTCCACGTTTTGTAACTTTTTCTTCCCAAAGCATCTTGTTAATAACAAGGAACCACGCCCTTTCAATTCAACTTCCTGTCATTTTGCAAAGTAGTTTTGGTCTGATTCACGCATGTCGAACTGTTGGTAATGATATCGACAGCAAACATTGTGTGTAATAGAACGCATCATTATTGTATTGATATCACATGTTTCCAATGAAGAAAAATACAAGAGGAAACTGGCCCGTAAGTGTTTTAGGAAAAAAAAAAAAGGTCTTTGATGTTAATTTTACTCGAAGGTTCGTAAGAATAGCTCATTTCTCCAGTGAAAGACGAAGGTGGGGGTGGTGTTAGACAGAGGCAGACATACAGACAGAGGAGAGAGGGGTGGGGGAAGGGAGACAAACAGAACGACCAACAGACCAGACCGACTTAACACACAGACTTCCAGACAGACAGAGAGCAAGCTCATACAGACAGACAGACAGCACAATCAGACAGACAAGGACGACAGACAGACAGACCAGTGCCGCGGGGATAGAGAGAACAGAGAAGAGAGAGAAGAGAGACGTTTTCGAGCGATATATACCAGACCAGAGAGAGATACAGACAGGAAGGAGGTCTCTGTATAAAGGTCGAGAGCGATAGAGAGAGAGTGAGCGAGATCTATATTTGAGATCGAGATTCAGGGGCTAGAGATATAGCTTAGAGACAGATAGAGATAGAGAGAGAGATCTAGCTCTCGAGTAATATTCGCATCTGCACCTTTCCTTGTTTGTTCCTCTTTACCTTTGTAGTTCCTCTTTCTTCGAGTCAGTATCTCCTCCATCCTTCGGAAGGATGCCATCCCCCTCTTTGCTCTATCGAGATAAGGTCCTTGTTAAGTTTCCTATTTTTGGAAGTTTTTACTTGTCTGGTTTGGGGGGGGAAGAAAACAGTTCAGAAACACAAAACTATCAGAATAATTCACACGCCGCTCCTAACAGAATCCAAACTTGTCACTTCTGCCACTGGCTATGCATATATTATATATTAATATAGATATTATATATATTTCCACTGTCCGACACAGGGTTCCTGAAGGCACGGAGAGAGATGAGAATGCGACGAGACCCATACTCCTTTATATCATCGTGTCTATACATCATGTTGGCTACACGCATTCTCCTCTCCTGGCTATCCCTCCCCCCCCCACCCCATCCCCCCCCCCCCCCCCCCCCCCCCCCCCCCTCCCTGGCCTTGGAGGGAATGACGAGAGCCGAGGAGAATGTTCTCTCTCTTCGTCTCTCCCAGTTTCCTCGCGTGATTGAAGGCTGGATCGCAGTTCCCCCTTCAGTTCTCTCGACCGATAGCGACGAGCAATTAAAAGCAAACGATGATAAAACTAGCTATTATCCCTCACAACACCAACAACACAACAACACCACAGCAGCATCAAAGCTGGGAGGTTTCCTCAACGGCGAAATCTCGTCTCTGCTCTCCCTCTCTCCTCTCTCTCTTCTCTCTCATCTCTCTCTGTCTCACACTCACACGAACACACACACACACACACCCACACACACAACACACACACACACACACCACACACACACACACAATTCACGCACACACACTCAACGCACACGACACCATCACGTCTTTCTGTCGTCCGTATCTCCGTCTCTCTCTCTCTCTCTCGCTCTCTCTGTCTCTCTCTTCTCTCTCTCTCCTCCTCTCCCTCTCCTCTCTCTCTCTCAAGTCTCGTCTTCTCTGTTTTTCCTCTTCTTCTTCTTCTTCTCTTCTATCTGTCCTTTATTCAGCACATCTCCAAGTAATTGAGGTTTGAAAACTGCCCCATTGGTAGGCGAATGATGATGAACCGCTCATTAGCCCCTCCCGCCCCCCCCCCCCCCCCCCCCCCCCCCAAAACGACGTCCACCACCACAGCTGAAATAAACAACACGATGTTAGCAAGACAAACACGGCTCAAAGAACCGAAGTCTTCGACAGAGGAAAGGACTATTGTTTGCGAGAGGTAAACATCTCTCTCTCTCTCTCTCTCACTCTCTCTCCCTCTCTCTCTCTCCTCTCGCTCGTGCTCACTCTCTCTCTCTCTCTCGCTCTCGCTCGCTCGCTCTGTATATGCGCCTCTGTATATTTGGGGCGCGTGCGTGTTTGTTTGTGTAACTGTGTGTGTATGCGTCTACACGTACGTGCGGTGTGCGCGTGTGTAATGTGTGT
>JADBJO010001709.1:70000-75000 GCA_016801955.1 Conus betulinus | reverse complement strand
GATACTTTGCTTAGCCTTAGCATCCCTCTCTTTCATCACCTTCTGGGCTGTTACTGGTGGGCAAATGCTACACTTCTCAACAAAGCATGTTTTTTGAATCATCGTTCCGTGAAATTTGGCCACAAAAAAAAAAGCTAGGCAAAAGCAATGGGACCACCAGTTGTAGCTGTAATACTAGCTGGTTGAGGGTTGTGAAGCTGGTGGTAGTAGCTGCAGTAACTGTTGACAGCATTGTGCTTAAAATGGATATTTTGACATTTGTTGACCCAAAAATTCTCCATAAGCTGTGTCCCTTTAACAGGAATCCTCCTTCACGGAAACGGCGAGCTCGGTGGTGGAGGTCGAAGCTGGTGCAACGACAATCTCCACAATTTACTATAAAAGAAATTGAAATGTCGTTTTCCGACGCCAAGAATTCTCCATAGCATCTATCCCTTTTACAGGAAATCCTTCATGCAAACAGTTGGCTCCGTGGTGGAGGTCGAAGCTCAAACATCAGCAATCTCTACAATTTTCCACGAAAGTAGTTAAACTGACGTTTTCTGACACTAGGAATTCTCCACAGTATTGTCCCCTTTTACAAATAATCCTTGGTGCAAAGAGCTGTCCACCGATGTTGTTTGAGCTCCATTGATCATCGATCAAATGTTACGGCTTCGGCGCTCAAACACTCTGGCTGCTCTGTTTTCCGTCCGTCCCGGGGGAGTCGTCTCGCTTGTGTTGACCTCTCTCGTGCCTGCAGACTTTGCCATCGTGGGGGCAGGGAGAGACTGAGGGCACTGGGGGATTCTAATGTGATGGGAATCCGCAGATAACAAAAAAAAAAACGCATGATGTTTTCTTTCTTTGATACTCGTGTTTTGCTTTTATGTCATGTGTCTGGCTTTCATACTTGTATTTCTCCTTTTGTCTTATGCGCTTTTTACGGCTTGGTGTATTTGTTCTCTTATTCATTGCCATTGTTTTTCTAGCAATCCCTTATGTGTGTTTCCAGCTTGGTGTGTTTGTTCTGTTATTCATTGCCATTGTTCTAATAATTCCTTTGAAAAGAACAATGATCAACAAGAGCTTTTTTTTTTTAGCGGTTGAGTGGTTATCCTATTGTTTAGAAGAAACAAAGAACTGGTCTACAATATGAATCCTGTGTCAGTGTGTGTTTGTTCTCGCCCATTACCTCCATCTTCACTGCGCTGTGTGAAAGAAGACTGGACGCTAATTTCGTGACAGGAAATGAATAAATCGGGGTCCCATATGCTGTAGATTTATGCATTTATACCACCTGAAATATTCTTTTTTTTTTAGAAAGCAATGAACCAGAAACCAAAATTATCTTGCTTAAGCAAACAAAACGCACTAAAGCCCACAAGAAGAAAACATGTCGGTATTCCTTGCGCAGAAGCAGTAGGGCTGGGGTGGGGGGGGGGGGGGGGGAAAGGACAGGAGAGAGAACAGGGATTGGTGAAGAGGGTAAGAGAAGGGGTCGAGGAGAGTGCGGGGGGGGGGGGGGGGGGGGGGGGGGAGGGCATATAGGATTCAAAAGTTTGGGATGATACTGTGATTTGAATCGTTAGGAAAAACAGTAGGATCTAGGATTTCTTTTTAATATTTATGAAAGCGTCTTGTGCTTGCGAACGTATATATATATGTGTATAGATGTATAGGCTGGAGCAATCTCCATGAAATTCCATGAAAAAAATTGTATTGTCGTTTTCTGACTCTGAGAATTCTCCATAGTATTGTCCCTTTTTACAGATAATCCTTGGTGCAAAGAGCTGTCCACCGATGTTGTTTGAGCTCCATTGATCATCGATCACATGTTATGGCTTCGGCGCTCAACACTCTGGCTGCTCTGTTTTTTCCGTCCGTCCCGGGGGAGTTCTCGCCTATGTTGACCTCTCTCGTGCCTGTAGTCTTTGCCATCGAGGGAGCAGGGAGAGACTGAGGGCACTGGGGGTTTCTAATGTGATGGGAATCCACAGATAACCAAAAAAGCGTAGGATGTTTTCTGCCTTTGATACTTGTGTTTTTGGGGTGTGTTTTTTTCATGTCATGTGTCTGTCTTTCATATTTGTGTTTCTCTTTTATGTTTTTTTTTTGTGTTTTTTTTTTTTTTGCGACTTGGTGTGTGTTTCTTCTGTTTTTCATTGCCAATGTTTTTCTAGCAATCCCTTATGTGCTTTTTCCGGCTTGGTGTGTTTGTTCGGTTATTTATTGCCATTATTTTTCTAATAATTCCTTCGAAAGGATGGATGAAAGATAAAAGTTTTCTTTAATGGTTGACTGGTTATCCTATTGTTTTGGGGTAAAAAAAAAAAAAAAAAGAAGAAAGAACTGGTCTATGATTTGAATACTGTGTCAGTGTGTGTTTGTTCTCGCCCATTATCCTCCATCTTCACTGGGCTGTGAAAGGGGGCTAAACACTAACTCTCGTAGCAGGGAATGAATAAATCGAGGTCTGTGTAGTCTGGTCACGTTGGACACAGAGCCCTAAAGGGGCCCAAGCCACGCTGTGTCGGCAGCTTACTTCCTCACAATGTTGTGTGCACCTTTTTCTCTTATGTTCTGCGCTGTTTTCTTTAGGACAGTTTGTCAGTTGTATACACCAGCAGATGTCAAAGACCCGGCGCCGGGTCAGTCACATGAAAGAAGAAGGAGGCTTCCAAAGGGAGCTATATCTTTTGCAAAATGTTGTTAAAGCAGCAGACCGGGAGGGGGGGGGGGGGGGGGGGGGGGGGAGGTGTTGGTGGTGGGGGGGAGGCACTTTCCCTCACAAAATTTTGTAAAAACGGAAATGGGGAGGGGGTGTCTTATCTCTTGAAACTTTGTAAAAAGCGGGAGAAGGGAGGAGTGGGTGTTGTGGGGGGTCGGAGGGAGGTGGCCGGGGGAGGGGGGGGGGGTCACGAATCTACTCTTCCAGCATGATTTGCATTTTCCACCACCTATGCTACAAAAACTAAATCCAGCCTCTCTCCAAGGGATGGAGGTAGGGGCAGAAACAAAGAGGGAAGGAAGTCAAAAAAACTTCGGGTGAGGGGGCGGGAGGGCAGGAGCGAGGGGGGGGGGGGGGATGGGGGAGGAGCGGGGGAGGGGGGGGGGGGGAGGGGGCGAGTCCAAATGACGTTTGGGGGGGGGGGGGGGGGTCCTCATATGACGAGGCGATGATTCACACGTTAACCCGGCAGACTGACGCAGATTGACGTAGAGCCCGCTGCTATCACGATGGGCACATTCACTGCCTGCTCGAGGGAGGGGGGGGGGGGGGGGGGGGGAGGGCTGGAATAGCTCAGTTGGTAAAGCGCCGGACTCTGGTGTGATCCTGGGGTAGCGGGTTCGCATCTCTGCCGGGCCGTTTCGGTACAGGGGGAATTTTTTTTTTTCCCCAGCGGAGTTAACATTGGTTCTGACTCTATTCCCCATACAGTCCTTCGAATGAGACTATAAACCGAGGTTCCGTGTGTGAACGCACGCGCAACATCTTGCACACATGTATAAAAAAAAAATCCCATCACCAACTTTCGGAAGCGAAGGCTAGTTTGGCCGTTGGTATGGATGACACGTTACACATAGCATGCACCTTCTCCAAAGATGGAGTATGGCTGCCTTAATGGCGGGATAAAAAAAAAAAACGGTCATACATACAAAACTCCACTGCCTTTCTATACAGGCAGTGTCCGCAGGAGGATCAGCCTGCATACACAGAGAGAAAGAAAGAACGGCCTGCTCATGTGAAGCCGTCATGCTCCGACTCTATGCCACACGCTTCCTAAATCCCTGGCCATCGGGGTCAGGCGAAGACTGAGTGCCCTAGGCTACTAATCATTTCATATGTTACGGAAAATGTTTCATTCATACATTCATATGGTAAGGAAAACATTTAATTCATACATTTCATATGTTAGGGAAAAACATTTGATTCATACATTTCATATCCGAGGGAAACATTTCATGATACATTCATATGTTGGGGAAAACATTTCATTCATACATTTCATATGTTAAGGAAAACTTTCATTCATACATTCATATGTTAGGGAACATATTTCATTCTTACATTTCATATGTTAGGGAAAACATATATTCATACATTCATATGTTACGGAAAGCATTTCATTCATACATTTCATATGTTGGGGAAAACATTTTATTCATACATTCATATGTTACGGAAAAAATTTCATTCATGCATTCATATGTTGGGGAAAATATTTCGTTCATACATTCATATGTTGGGGAAAACACTTCATTCATGCATTCATATGTTAGGGAAAAATATTTCATTCATACATTCATATGTTACGGAAAACATTTCATCATACATTCATATGTCAGGGAAAACATTTCACTCATACATTCTTATGTTAGGGAAAACATTTCATTCATGCACACAAATGTTAGGGAAAACATTTCATTCATACATTCATATGTTTGGGAAAACATTTCATTCATACATTCATATGTTACAGAAAACGTTTCATTCATACATTCATATGCTACGGAAAACATTTCATTCATACATTCATATGTCAGGGAAAACATTTCATTCATACATTCATATGTTAGGGAAAACATTTCATTCATACATTCATATGTTAGGGAAAACATTTCATTCATACATTCATATGTTCGGGGAAAACAATTCATTCATACATTCATATGTTAGGGAAAATATTTCATTCATACATTCATATGTTACGGAAAAATAATTCATTTATACATTCATATGTTAAATTTCATTTCATACATTTCATGCATTTCATTCATACATTTCATATGTTGGGAAAACATTTTATTCATACATTCATATGTTACGGAAAACATTTCATTCATGCATTCATATGTTGGGGAAAATATTTCGTTCATACATTCATATGTTGGGGGAAACACTTCATTCATGCATTCATATGTTAGGGAAAATATTTCATTCATACATTCATATGTTACGGAAAACATTTCATTCATATATTCATATGTCAGGGAAAACATTTCACTCATACATTTCT
>JADBJO010001709.1:55000-57500 GCA_016801955.1 Conus betulinus | reverse complement strand
GACAATGGACAAGTGTTTAGATTCTCCAGCTAACAATCTTTCAACTGAAACATTAATTCCATTGGCAAAAAAAAATCTACTTCTCAATTCCGAGTACAACGGGCAAACATATAAAGGGTGTTTTTCATCTTCTACATCTATTTTACAATATGGGCAGTGAGATTGTGCAGCATCATTTCCGTATCTATTCATGTTGTTGTTTATGGGTAGCACCCCACATCTAATCTGCGTTAATGCCACACGAAAACAAAAGATATTGATTTCATTTCAATATGTACTGATATTCAAATTATCTTTAACCCAGTCTAAACAAGCTATATCTTTCTCTGTCTCTGACTGTGCCAGACCACACTTGGAAAAACATATCTAACAGACGCTGCTTGAATGTTTTCAAAAATGCATTAATGTTCTGAACACCTTGGTTTAACCACACTTCATTCAAAAAACCCGCCTTAGAAAGCATTTATCTTACCTCAGTTGCCCAGCACCTTTTATTATCGTTATCCATCGATAGCATCATTATATATGCCTGTTTGGGTAATCGGCTTTGTTCCATTTGTAACAATTTAAACCAGTATTTAATACATCTAATTTGTGAGTTTACAAACAAGGGATATCTACCAAGCTCACTATAAACCATTTTATTTGGGGTCTTTAAGGGTAATCCTAAGTATCTTTTGCAGGCTAATAAATGCACTTTCTCTATACTTTCTAACCTCTTATAACCCCAAATTTCTGATGAATACAATAATACTGGCTGTACTTTAGCAAAAAAAATTTTATTTTAAGATATTTTTAGATATTTTTACAAAAGCCTAACAAAGCCAATATATACAGCCTTTTTCCCTTTAGCAGCTAAATGGTTTGTACCACGTCCTAAACTTAACATTGCTGTGAAAGAAAAAACCTAAATAACAATACATATTAACAATTTCTACTTCTTTACCCTCAAAAAAAACCACTTTTCTCTTGGTCCTAAATATCCACCTTTCCTGTATACCATGATCTTAGTCTTATCTTTGTTGACAGATAATTTCAGTTTATCACAACAGCTTTTTAAAGAGTCTAATTGAGCTTGTAAGCCTCCTGGTGACGTTGATAACAGAGCTACATCATCTGCGAATAGCAAAATGAACAGTTCAATCAGAGTAGGTAACAATTGAACACCATGGACGCCAGTGTTATTAATGTGATTTGCCAGTTGATTAATAAATAGAGAAAACAATGTGGGACTCATGACACAGCCTTATCGTACACCTGATGGACATGTAAAGAAATCTGAAAATTCACTGTTCACGCGCACACAAGAAATTAAGGAATCATACATGCTTTTCAAGGCACAAAAAAATTTCTCTTATACCCTCATTGTAAACTGCATTCAATAGCTTTGCATGGTTAACAGAGTCAAATGCTATTTTAAAGTCGATAAAGGCAACATAATTTTTCTGTCTTTTCTTATTTAAGTATTTCTTAACAATGGCATAGAGATTAAATATCTGGTCTACTGTTGAATAATCTTTTCGAAACCCAACCTGGTTTTCAAACTATTATATCATTATCATCTAGCCAAGAAATTAATCTTGTATTCAGAATGGATGTATAGCATTTACAAGAAAATTAATAAATTATATCCCTCTAGAGTTGTCTGGTTGGTCGACATCACCTTTTTTTGAAAATTGGAACAACTTTAGCTTTACGCCATTCCCGAGGGTAGATCCCAGAGTCAAACACTTTATTGAAAAGCTTTGTTAGGAACTTAACAACCCTCTCTCCTCCTGCTTTCAACATCTCTGGAACAACACCATCTAAACCCCCTGCTTTCCCATTATTTAATTTCCTTATTGCCTCTTTTACTTCTTCTTCTGTGATTTCTTTGTTAAGCTATCATCCCTTTCATTGCCCAAATCGTTAGTAACATTACTTTCGTTTCCCCTCTAAATCGTTGCTACCCCCCTAAAAAACTCTTGAAAGTGATTAAACCAGTCATCCAATCCAATTCTATCACCCAAACCCTTTCGTGCACTCACTCCACCTAACGTCTTTAATCCTTTCCAAAACTCAGCTGACTTGTGCGCATTAGCTGCCAAGGATTCGGCTGTGCTTCTGCGAAATTCCTGCCTTTTCTTCCTAAGCAGTTTTTTTTTTTTATATTCCTTTCTACTTATAGTGTACTCAAGTCTGTCCTTTTCAAGCGTCTTTTTCTTATTCCTCTTGCTTTTCCTAAAAATCTTTAACATCTTTATACATTTAACTTTAGCATCTTGACACTCCTGGTCATAATATGCGCTCTTTTTCTTCTTGGGCGAGATATAGCATTTTTTAACCATACAATGTGCGGCACACTTCAAACAATCATTAAACACACTTCCAAGGCGTGATCAACGTCCAGTTCCAATACTTGAGCAGCATTTTCTAATTTATTATGTTATCTTCACTGTTAAAATTTGTTCTAAAGTCAGATTCTTTCGCTTTATCCCACAAAACTTTATTCACATTATTC
>JADBJO010001709.1:27500-35000 GCA_016801955.1 Conus betulinus | reverse complement strand
CTGTCTGTCTCTCACCTCTGGTTTCCTGAATCCTCATCTATTCGCGTCATCTTTGGTGGCCTAAAACAGACCTTCCTTCCCCACACAACACCTCCATCTTTCCTAACAGACAATATCATCCTCAAGACCAGTTTCCCTCCTCGACCCTTGTTAACCCAACCAACCCCACTGACCCAAAGACAACCGCCGTGTTTTTATTCTGTTCATTTTCTATGGTGTGCGTCAGAGAGAGGATTTAGGGGGGGGGACTATCTAGACGTCAAGCTGCTGGTAAAGCAGGGAGGTTGGCCAACGTGCTTCATGTGATTAGGCTGTGTGTTCGGTCATCAACCAGCAATGTCTCTGTGGAAAGCACCATCAGAATGGGCCGCCCACTTCTCCAGTGCCCTGGTACTGCGGGGCACTAACTAAATCACCGTGCGTTATGTTACCGTGGATGTTTGAGTTTCCCGGTCCTATCATTGATTCGGGTATCTGTGTTGTCTGTTATTCTCTCTCTCCACTCTCTCTCTCTCTCTCATCCTCTCTCTCCCTCCTCTCCTCACAAAACATCTGCTCTCTCTCACCCCCCATCCTCAATCTCATCCTCGAGCCAACGTCCCCTTCCCTCCCAATCCTCTCCCTCTCCCTCTCTCCTCTCTCCTGTTTAGAAGGAGAGAGATTTCGCAGATGACAGAAGAGGGTTTGGGCGGGTGGGGTGTTGGAAGAGGTAGGCGAAAAGAATAGGGCCGTCAGACGTGTTTAAATGATGTAGAGAGTCTAATAGAAGAAATCTGGTTCCGTATCAGATAGAGAGAGAGCGATAGAGAGCGAGAGGGGCACACAGAACAGAGAGACATACAGCGAGAGACAGAGACGAGATTAGGGGATGTAGGAAGTTCAAAACAGACACATGACAGACATACCTACAGACCACAGACGATAGACAATGAAAGGGGGGATGTGGAATAGATAGAGGAGAACGAGAGAAGATAGAGAGAGAGAGAGAGAGAGAGAGATAGAGAGAGATTGAGAGAAAATACCTAGAGCAAGTAGTAGGAGTGTTAGTCTTATTAGGGATGAGGAGAGGGGAGAGGATGGAGAGAGGAGGAGCAGGGAGGAGGTATGTTAAAATATTAGGAGGAGTATATTAGGAGTTAATAAAGACAAAGCATATTTTCGTTAGATATCTCTTCTCTTCGATTTTTTTTAATATTCTGAACATTCCCCTGCCCTCGATGTTTTGGACGTGTTTACTTTCTCTCCTCCCTCCCCCTCCTCCTCCCTCCGCCCATCAGCGCTCTCTCCTCCCTCCATCCTCGGTCATCGATCCCGTCCATCTCCTCTCCCTCTCTCACCAAATCATCCGCGCTCTCACGCCCTCTGTCGGCACATCCTCCCGTCTCCGACCTCTCCCTCCTCCATCTCTAACCGCCCTCTCTCCTCTCCTCGTCTCTCCTCGCTCTCTCCCACTCTTTCCCGCTCCCCTCTCGCGTTCCCCACTGCTCTCTCGCTCCTCCTCCTCCCCAGCATCTCTCTCCTCGGGGCCCTCGCTCGCTTTCCCCTCCCCCGCTTTCTTGGTTTTATTCTCTCACGTCTCTTTACAGTTTTTGCCCGTGTCCCCTATCTCGCAGTTCATCCCATTCACTTTGTCCTGTGTCCCATCTGGCAGATATGTCCCCCTGTGTTTCCCCCCTGTGGTGTGTTGGGTGTTTGGTGGTGTGGTCACTGTGGTCGTGCCGGCAGTGCGTGCCGTTTGCGTATCGTGCAGTTGCGTGCGTGTGTTGTCTCTGTGTTGTCAAAAGCCGTGTGTGTGTGTGTGTCTGTGTGTCCTGTGTTGTGTGTGTTTGATTGTGTCGTGCGTCGCGTTGTGTGTGTTTGTGCGCGCGCGTCGCGCGCGCGCGTCGCGTAGCGGCGTGTTGTTGTCGTGTTGTGTGTGTGTTGTGTGTTTATGTTTGTGGTAGGTTGTGTGTATGTGTGTGCGCGCGTCGGCCATGCATCGTGCGTGCGTGCGTGTGTGTGTGTGTGTCTGTGTGTGTGTTTGTTTGTGTGCGTTCGCGCGTGTGTGTGTGTGTGTTGTGGGTGTGCTCGGCGCCGCGCGCGCGTGCGCGTGTGTGTGCGCATGTGTGTGTGTGCGTGCGTGTCGGTGTTTGTGTGTGTGTGCGCGCGGCGTGCGTGCGTGTGTGTTGCGCATTTGTGTATGTGTGTGTGTGTGTGTGTGTGTGTGCGTGTGTGTGTGTGTGTGTTGTGTGTGTGTGTGTGTGTGCAACGCGTGCGCGCGCGCGCGCGTGCGCATTGTTGTGTATTTGTGTGCGTGTGGTGCGTGCGTGCGTGCGTGCGGCGCGCGTGCGTGTGCGTTGTGTGTTTGTGTGTTGGTGTGTGCGCGCACGCGCGCGCGCGTGTGTGTGTGTGCGCCTTTGTGTGGTGGGTGGTGTGTGTGTGTGTGTGTGTGTGTGCCGCGTGCGCGTGTGTGCCATGTGTGTGTGTGTGTGGTTTTGTGTGTGTGGGTGTGTGCGGCGCGCGCGCGCGCGTTTCTACTACTTCCTTTAGTGACCTTCAAACCCCTACAAAATGGTTTTTTTTTTCTATTTTCTTTCGTTGAGTACGCTGAATTCACAAAGACTGCTATGTACCCCCGTTCCTGGCGTACCAAGGCTAGATGGTCGGGTCCCATCGATTTGATTTAGGTTTCCTGTAACCATCCAGACGAGTCTACGTCCTCTGTAAATGGTAGGAAAGCGTTGTGTCTGTGACTGCTGCCAACTCCTTGGTGCTTCTGGCTACAACCAAATACATGACATCTTCCTACACTGTGGCTGCTGGATTCTGCGGGTCAAACCCATTCAGTTTCCCCCCATCTGTACGCTTTGTATTCATAAGGACAAGGCGCAGAAGCACGCCGAGTTCGGGGTGTGTGGTGAAGGGGGGGGCGCGAATGTCCAATGGAAGGAATAGGCACAGGAGAGAGGGAGAGACCCCCCGAGAGAGAGAACCGAGAGAGGGAGAGAGAGAGAGAGAGAGAGAGAGAGGAGATAGAGAGAGAGAGATAGAGCAAGAGAGAGAGAAAGGCGGGTGGAGAGAGACAGCAGAGAGAGAGAGAGGTAGAGACAGACAGAGAGAGATAGAGGGAGGGAGAGAGAGAGAGAGAGAAGAGACATGGAGAGAGAGAGAGAGAGAGGAGAGAGAGAGAGAGAGCAGAAAAACACTTGTACTGGAAGAAGAAAGGAGAGATAAAGAAGACTGATGTGTGGAGGAGGAGGAATGGAGGAGGATGACGAGAGGTTAAAAGGAGGAGCAGGAGGAGGAGGAATAATGAGGAAAGAAGAAGAAGAAGAGACGAAGAAGAATAAGAAGAAGAAGAAGAAGAAGAACAACAACAACAACAACAACAGCAACAACAACGACCACAACAACACACACTAAGAACAAGAACAACAGGTAACAATATACAACAACATCGGATAACAACAACAACAACAATAAGAACAAGAAAACAGGAACAATACCAAAAACATCACGATAACAACAACAATACAGACAGACAGACATAAAACACACCACACACACACTACACCCACAACAAAAACACACAAACACACAAACACCACACACACACACACACACACACACGCACGCCACGCACGCACGCACGCACGCACGCAACGCACAGCACACACACCACGCCACACACCACCCCACACACACAACAAAACACACAAACGCGCGCAAACGAACAAACACAGATAAAACACATCCTTTGGTAGAGGCCGCTAGCACACCACTTAAACTGGCTTAACTTGCCCTTTTTCTCTTCGGTCTCCCTTCAGAGTCCGTGGTTCATATACCACCAGCGTCTTCGCAGGCGTGTCTGTGATGCCGACCTGACGAACACAAGAGGTGACAACCATCATACATGGTGTTTCTGTGAGCTGCCCAAAAGTTTAAAATCAATGTTTGTCTTTTGGTTGTATTGCTTGTTTGTTTTTTGTTTATTGTGTTCCTTCCAATAATGCCGAATGTGAATCAATTGTTAAAATGCGCCCTCTGAAAAACCACATAATAGATCCCACACCAACACACACACACACACCACACACAACCACCACACCACTCCACACCCCCCACCCACACACACACCTCAGAGAGGAAACCATTAAGCCATAAAAACACCCAGATGGAAAAGCATAATTTGCCGCGAAGCTAGCTAGCACAAACGTGTGTTTTGCGTGTGTGTTCTTCGTGTGTGTCGTGTGTGTGTGTGTGTGTGTGTTGTGTGTGTTGTCGTGTAGTGTGTGTTAGTTGTGTGGTGCGCTAGTGCGTGCGTTGCGTGCCGTGCGCTGTGCGCGTGCGGTGCGTCTGCTTGCGGTGGCGTCGTGCGTGCGGTGCCGTGCGTGCGTGCGTGCGTGTGTGTGGGTGTGTGTGTGTGTGTGTGTGTGGTGTGTGTGCTGTGTATGTGTGTGTGTGTGTTTGTGTGGGGTGTGCTGTTTGGGTGTGTGTGTGTGTTGTGTGTGGTGCTGTGTTCGCGGCGATGCGTGCAATGCCGGGCATTCGCGTGTATAGTGTTTGCCGTGTTTTCGTGTGTACTCATGTGTGTGCTGTGTCTGGCTGTGTGTGTGTGTGCTGGTGGTCGTTTGTGCTGTTGTGTCGTGTGTGGTGTGTCGTGTGTGTGGTGCGCGGGATGCGTGACCTGTGTGTGTGTGTGCTGTGTGGTGTGTGGATGTTTGTGGTGTGTGTGTGGTGTGCTGTGGTTTGTGTGTGTGGTGTGAGTGATGTGGTTCTGTGTGTGTAAATAGAGAGAGAGAGCGAGAGAAGAAGACGAGAGAGACCAGACAGAACAGACAGACCGAGCATACAGAGACTCTAGAGTAGATAGAGAGAGGAGATAGGAGCCGAGAGAGAGAGAGGAGAGAGAGTTAGCAGAGATAGATAAGAATGCTGGACAACAAATAAAAACTTTTCCAATACTTTTCCACTGCCAATGATTAATTTCTTAAAAAACAATGGATGGACACTTTTTCGCCCCGGGCGTAATGCTTTTAAAAGCTATTGTGTCTGCTTTTAAGCTATTGGGTCCGCGGCATTTCATCTCCAAGCTTTCTTTGAATGCCAAAACATAGAATTGCCATTAGATCTTAGTGTACTACTTTTCAGGTCAGTGCTTGTGCCTGCCAATCACCAATGGATTTCACAAAGTTAAACTATACAAATGGGTAATGTGCTGTGGTCTAGTATCGCTGGCTTTAACAAGGCCACCATCAGCTCCTCAGCACAGCATAAACAGTGCGATTTTATTTTTGATGTGTTTGTATATACACAAGTTTGAACCACCAAACACACCACACACAACACACACACACACACACACAACACACACACACCACACCACACACACACACAGAGGACGGGAGAGAGAGAGAGAGACAATGAGAGAGAGAGAGAGGACAGAGAGAGAGGAAAAACTCATACAAACACACACACCCACACACACCACACACACACCACACACACACACACACACACACACACAACAGGGGGGGAGGGAGCGAGAGAGAGAGAGAGAAGCGAGAGAGAGGAGAGAGAGGAGAGAGAGAGGAGAGAGAGAGAGAGATGAGGGAGGGAGAGAGAGAGACGGAGAGAGAGAGAGAGGGAGAGAGAGAGAAGAGAGTCAGCACCCAAACAACAAAACAGGCAAACACACACCACAACACACACACAGACACACAGACACACACACAGACACACAAGGACGCACACACACACGACACAACAGGGACACACACCAGGACACACACACACACACACACACACCACACACACACACAACACACACCACACACCACACACACCACACACACCACACACACACTCATCCGATGAAAGCACGGGACCAGTTCCATAGTTAACGACATTTAGTTTGAAAAACAAAGTCGTCATCCCCAGTTTGAAACAGACAGGACTTGAAAGAATGGTTAAAAAAATGGAGCTAATGTTTTTCAAAATGCGTATGAACAAAGTTCACGGAAACAAGGAATGGAGAACTAGTTGGTGAATCATTTCACTACTACGTGGTTATAGATCACACCAACAAACTCTTGCATTTTTATCAAACTCTAACCAAATTATATTAACAGATAAATTTGCTGGATCACAGAATCCAAGAAGAAACAGTGGGACGACCCAAAGAAGAAAAAAAAAACAAAATATTTTGGGGGACAAAAAAACCCCAACAGAGTTCAAGAACTATAGGCAGAAATAGGCCCACTGTCCTCTTTCTGCGTATTTGCAAGCTCTCCTGTTACTTGAATAAAATGTTTTCGAGGAAAAAAAAAAAGAGAAAAAGAAAAAGGCAGAAAAGAAGAATCACAAACACATAAGTTGTTGAAGGTGGGGGATTCAGTCATAATTTGGATGGACCTTTCGTACCTTCACGATGGCACACCTTAGCTGTGTTCAGAGGAGATGTGTCTAAGAAGATGAGCACTTAGTACAATCCTTGGTATACCCCTCTCTCCCTGTCATCTCCGCTATTGACAACAATCCCTCTTTCCTCAGTTCTCCTAGCTGTAAGAGTTGAAGTAGACAGAAGCACCAGATATTTAAAATCCCACCCTCCACCGCAATTTTACCAGTCATACAGAAACGTGTTAATCATGGATGTTATGCTTGAGACCTTTAACTCCTAGTAGTTATTTCCCGTTCTTGGGGTATTTGGCTTATTTCATTTTCGCTCGTAAAGAAGCGAGCTGGTGGTATTGAGAGCAGAAAAGACAATTTCGGCGAGAGGGCTGGTGAGAGTGTGCGGCGTGAAATCAACACAGCCCAGCAGCCAAGGACTTTCCTAGTTTAATATTCCACCGAACAGCTTTTGCCAGAGACATAGTGAGTGCCAGCCTGGAAGATGGACCCTCGCCATTCCAAAAAGTTTTTTTGTTTTTTTTTTTTCTACGGAAATTGCCGTGATACAAATTGTCTTAAGCGTCTGCTATGTCAAATGAAGATACAACAGGTCTAGTAAATCTCATCAAAATATACAAACGCTCGTTATCTATGTTCATCTACCTCTTGCAATGACTAATTTGTTTCTGCCCCATCTTGCCGTGCCGTTTGCAGCATATTCAGCAACTGATGGAATTCTGTTTCCACTATCCGACAGTAACGCAGAAGCAGCACTGTGATGTGATGCGTGGTGCCGTTTGCAGCATTTTTGGCAACGGGTGGATTTTTTTATACATTTTTTAAATTTTCTTTTCTCATTCTCTCTTCCATCCACAGTTCCTCTCTTTCTCTCTTCTCCATTCTTTCATCAACATGATCTTTCCCTTTGCTGTTCATTTCCGGATGCAAATGACCGCTATATTTTTTTGTCATTAATCAATTTGTACATTGTTGAAACTATTGTAGTAAATAATCTGTGTGAAAACATATTAGCAATGAGTTTTTTTTTTTTCGGTTTGAACGGATTTGAGTGGGAGTTCAATGTATGCCGAGGAAAGTTTTTTTTTTTTTTTTTTTGTTGAATAT
>JADBJO010001709.1:15000-20000 GCA_016801955.1 Conus betulinus | reverse complement strand
TTTATAGACCATGACCAAACTTACGACTTAAAGGATGAAAGCATCGGATCTATAATGAGCATACCAACTAAGCATTGAATACCCAGGTATGCAATCAAAACACTATCATGAGTGTCAACACCACGTCAGGAGACAGGCGTGAGAGGAAAAAATAGTATGACAATGACTAGATGAAGCGTTACTGAAATATCAACGGTATTTTGGTCTAAATAACAAAGAAATAAACATTTTTTTTTTTAGTTTCAAAGTGAGGTTTCTGCAAATGGAAATTGATACAAACTTTGAAGAACAATTACTATCAGGATAACAATGGGGCATCCTTGTTCATCAAGATATGAAGCCCTGGTCTTTCCGGAGAGCCAAATGCTGAACAAGTGAGAGGAACCTTAGCAAGGTTTGCCGTGTAGTCCACAGCTCCATTCTTAGGAGCAGCGTACAGATTGCTTTGGTATATACGTAAAACACTAGCACTGGCTGGTAGACATTCATGACATTCACAGAATCATTTATGACACATTGTAACGGTTTGAAAATTTGCATACTTTTCTATTTGCATAACCAGCGAGATTGTTTTCAACACATAACTGTGGTCGGTCAGCTTTGACGGGCAAAGGTGTTTCATCCGTGACATACGCAGTTTTGGGTATGCTTGATATTAGAATGATACTGAACGTTAGGTGAACATGAATGACAAACATAGAGAAACACCCGACACAACCTGACTGCATTTCTCTATCCATTATTGGACATAATCTACACACAGAACCTCGTACTTATTTCTCCCGTGGCACATTCGCGGTGCATTATACATGTCAAGGCGTGTTGTGTCAGATCTCTCTCTCTCTCTCTCTCTCTCTCTCTCTCTCTCTCTCTCTCTCTCTCTCTCTCTCTCTCACACACACACACACACACACACACACACACACACCACACACACACTCTCTCTCTCTCTCTCTCTCTCTCTCCCCCCCCCCTCTCTGTCTGTCTGTCTGTCTGTCTCTCTCTCTCCCTCTCTCTCTCTCTCTCTCTCTCTTTCTCTGAGACAGACAGACAAACATTCAGACAGACATACAGACACAAAAAGCAGTCATCAACTCCTGGCGACTATGCTGCCTTACCCACCTATACAGCAGAGACCTCCCTACCCGTCCATAATAATGACCACCGCGGACACTGTCCTTCTAGTCACACTAAATAACTTTAAAGATCACACCTCTACGATCCTTTGGGGGCGACACACATCCGCATTATGAAAACATACGTAAGCTTCCACAGACATTACGGTCTTCTATCTGGTCCCACGGGTGGCACAGGCAGGTCATAGTAATATGCTGACGCTTCGAAAGATGGTCAATGACACCCCCACAGGCAAAGCTCAAATTCACTCCTCGTTTACAGGATTTGTAGTCATTATGGGTCAGTCAGTGTGGTGCGGTGAGGCCTAATTGCTCTGGGTATGTGCACGATAGGGTACAGGATGAAGTTTGATCATTTCACAGATCTCTCTCCCCTTGTACAGTTGCTATAGTTGTATGCATTTGTCCTTTCCTCCATTACATTTTGTCAAATTGAGCTTTTATTACAGCAATTCAAAATTCACAGAAAAACTTCTGAAGACTCTGGAAGATAAGATAGTTGATTTTGTTCGCATTCATCTCAAGCTAAATTCTTCTACCAATCGAGCGCACATGTTCCTTCCCCCCGAAAACAGGCGGCCTTGGTCTGTTTAAAACCAAGTACCATGTACTACGCCAAACGCATCTCATTCCTGATCTCTGTTCTCAACAGTGATGACCAACATGTCAGAATGGTAGCAAACAGCGACAGTTTCGGAGTAGTACTCCCCAGCTTCTGAGGATGGAGTAGTTCAAATGCGCTACAGTAATTCTAAACAATTGTACAGCGCAATCAAAAGAATGCAAATGGACAAGGATACGCACCATTTTCAGCAGCTGCAACAACAAGGGAGAATCATCCGGGTTGCAATTCCGGATGCGGCAATGACCCACTCCATAGGACACCTCACCAACACACCAGCGTCAATGACCAAATAACCAGGTTCATCAGCAAGGGACGTCTACAGCTGCTGGAGACCAATGCAGTGAACAACATCTACTATCCTGATACTTACCGGAGAGAGTGTGCTTTGTGCGGGTTTCGTTCTGACACAAATTCCCATGCCTTGAATGGATGTCGTCAACTGAGGGGCCTCTACACACAAAGACACGACAGATGCGTTGAGATCATCAGAAAGGAGCTACAGAAATGCATTGCGACGGATTTTGTGGATGTTTTTCAAAATAGCCTGTGTCTCTAAACGGTGTTGAAGATCTGCCAAGGCTGAAACCTGATCTATGCTTCATCGACCATCGAAACTCGGTGTGGCATTCGTCATCGAGGTTTCAAACCCATTTGACGCATTCATACAAACATGCTATGAGGGCAAATTTCAAAAGTACATGCCTCTTTGCTATGCTCTTAGTGATGCCGGATTTAGCACGAAAGTGGTTGTTCTTGTAATAGGTTCACTAGGCATAGTTCATAGTTCATAAAAGAGTGGTTTCAGGACTTTCAATGTTAGGACTGCCCATAACAAAATGTAAACAACTCGCAAAATACTTGAGCATGTCTGTCATGATTGGGTCTAGGCGTGTTTGGTCAAGGCGGAATCACCTCATGAACCAGCATTGAAACTGACAGATGTTGACTTTCAAACTGTGCTTTAAATAGTATCAGCTGACTAAAGCACTGACAGACAAAGAATTGGAGCCAGCCGGAGAGAGAAAGGACGTGGGGACAGAGAGAGAAAGAGGGGGGGGGGGGGGGGGGGGGGGGGGGGGGGGGGGGGAGAGAGAGAGAGAGAGAGAGAGAGAGAGAGAGAGAGAGAGAGAGAGAGAGAGAGAGAGAGAGAGAGAAAGATAACGTTTATTGATGCGCCTGCAATCTGGACTACTGTGGTGTGTGTGTGTGTGTGTGTGTGTGTGTGTGTGTGTGTGTGTGTGTGTGTGTGTGTGTGTGTGTGTGTGTGCAAGACAGAGAGTTTTTTTTTTTTTTTTTAGTGTTTCTCTTCATATACTAATTTTATGTTATTTACTTTATTTCGTATCATTTTATTTTATTTCAGTTTTGCTTTTCGTTTTTGGCTTGGTTATCTTATAGAGCTATTATAAAACAGTACCTTTCCTTCAAGGATATACATAAACACGTAACCATTTAGTCGCAAAAACTTAGCAGTATCTACTTCTAAATGAACACTTTCAAACCAGAACTTAAAGCATATTTTATTATTGGAAGGAAAGGGTACTTCAGTTCAATATACACAGAGGCTGCTTAGTTTATATTTGGACTACTGCGTCTGTATAGGTCTTTGTGTGTCTATGTATGAGAGAGGAGAGAGAGAGAGAGAGAGAGAGAGAGAGAGAGAGGAGAGAGAGAGAGAGAGAGAGGAGAGAGAGAGAGAGAGAGAGAGAGATTTGGTTGATATATCTTTTCTCTATTTTCATCATGTTTTGCTCTCATTTCATTTTTCTACACTGAATTACGTGAGTAGTACTATGTAATAGTGTTGTTATTGTTTCTTTCAGTTCCTTTTGTTCATTACCTTTTTGCTTTTTTTTTTTTTTTTTTAATTCACAAGTGCCATACAAGACTGACTACATTTATTTATATGCTATTGTCTTGCCATTTGCAGTACTTTACATCGCTTTGTTTTCATTTCCTTATTTCTCTGTTGTTGCAAGTACTTGCTTCTGGCAAAACATGTTATTGTTTGTTTGTTTGATTTGTCGCTTTTTGTTGTATAAGCACATTTTGAAACGTCTGTCGCTGTTTGTTTGTATAAGGATGTTTGGAACATACGTTGTGTTCTTTAGTACTAGCTTCGTAGAATAGTGAAGGCAACTGTGCAAAAAGACAATACTTTTCACCGATGTAAAATGAAAACAGTTACCGTCATTGTCATTGTCCCGCTCTCCAGGAAGACAGATGGGATGATCCTTTTCTACACACACACACAGTGAGGCGACACAACTGTTCCTCCCACGTTGAGCTACGAACCACAGCACATGCCTTTTTTCAGGTCCTACCTCCAGCACCATGCAGCTGCCACTGTCCACTTCAGCTTCCTTTCCCCCCCCCCCCCCCCCCCACACACACACACAGAGGATATGAAGACTGTCGCCCTAGCGTAACACTACATACCCGTCACATCCACTTTCTTTTTTTCCAGCTGCACCCAGACTTTATGGCTGCTCATCATTCTCCGTGGTTCCCGTAAGTCTTTTTAATGCCTGCATGATTAAGGAATCTGAGAATTTCCACACGCCATCTTTGGCGCCTTTGACCCCAGGGATGCGCAAGGCATTCAGGAGTGCAGACTCTTAGGGAGGGGAATGATCTGCTGGCATGGCAAGGAACCCACGTGCGTTCCGTAGTAAACGTGCGCCAGGTTTCTGTTCCACGCATGAAAGCTTAGATGCTCTTGTCTGATATTGCGTAGACAAGTTAAGGGATGGACTGGAATTTTTTTTTTTTTAAGAATGTCAGGCTGAAATGCCTTGTCTTTTCTGTTAACCCTTCCCCTTTCGTCTGTTTTCAATCGTTCAAGCATGTCTCTACCCTTTGGTTGTCATTTTTTTTTTTTCCTTTTCATTTTACGCCCTTCTTCTTCTTCTTCTTCTTTCTTCTTCGTCTTCTTTGTTTAACAAGTATTTTCTGTTTGTGGAAAATTACTAGAATATATACATCTGAGCCTAAATCTGAATCCTGTGCCTCTATCCGTCTGTCTGTGCCCTTCTCTTTCTCTGTGTATCTGTCTGTCTGTCTTATTATATGTCTGTCTGTCTGTCTGTCTGTCTGTCTGTCTCTCTCTCTCTCTCTGTATCTCTCTCTCTACCCCCCCCCCCCCCCTCTCTCTCTCTCTCTTCTCCAGCAGCTGAACCTCTCCATGCACACAACAGTAACACAACAAAAACCATTTCTCCCACCTTGAACTAGGAACA
>JADBJO010001709.1:10000-12500 GCA_016801955.1 Conus betulinus | reverse complement strand
GCTCTCTCTCTCTCTCTCTCTCCTCTCTCTCTCTCTAGAGGCTCTCCCTCTCTCTGTGTATAAAGGGAGGGAGAGAGAGAGTGACGGATGGAGAGGGAGGGAGAGAGGGAGAGAGCGGGAGAGAGGGGGGGGGGGGGAGCGAGAGTGAGAGGGAGCTGGGATGTTGCGGTTGAAGAAAGAAAGACTGATAAACGGAAAGACAGATATGACAACACAGACACACGATCATCGAGCTCACGCGGACAGAAAGATAACAATGCACACACGGATAAACAGACAGCAGCGGGACAGAAGGGGAGAAATATACACACATAGATAAACAGGCACCTGCGGACAGGAAGATATTAAAGGCACACGCAGATAAACGGACAGCTGCGCTAACCTCCCACTTCAACATTCGAACCCATCATTCTTCTCCTCTTCCTCTTCCTTCACTCATTCTCTTCCCCACCCCCTCCCCCTCCCCCTCTCCCTCGGTCTCCCTCTTACTCCATACCTTCTCTTTTTCCCTGCAGCCCCCCAAGTCTGCTCCCACCATAACCTCTCCCCTTTCTCTACCCCCATGACCCCCCCCCCCCACCTCCCACATCCGTCTACTTCGTTGCCTTCCAGTCCCAGTTGCCCCCCAAAAGCTTTAGCCCCTTAAGGGGAAGCAACTTCGAATCAATACAGCGTGACAAGAAGGGATCTGGAGGGGATTGGTAGTAATCCAGACGCCGTGATTGGTTATATGATCAGTGTGGATTCGGTGGCCAAGAGAATGCCACAGGCTCGGAGCATAGCAATGCTGTGTCCACCTGACGGAAGGTATCATCCAATCTCCTCGCTGACAATGTTGCTTGCTTTATTTTTTGTGTTTCTTTTACAGTCTCCACTGTCGAAGTTTTCGTTGAATGATGCTGGTCCTAGCTTTGATTTCTGTCACACACCTCCCCCACCCCTTTCCCCCCCCCCCCCCCCCTCCTGAAGTGCAGGTGATGGTGGTAGTAGTTATGGACCCTGCTTTTGAAATTACCTCAGTAGTATTCCTTATAGTGACTTAACTTATTGGCTTGTTTGGTTGGTGGGGTTGGCTGGTTGGTAGGTTGGTTGCTTGCTTGATTGTTTGTTGACTTGTTTGATTTTTATCTGTCTGTTTGTTTTTAGCATGGTTTAGAACATGAAGAAAAAAGAAAAAGAACACGGCAAGATCTGGAATGTCCACTTTTTAGCACTTCATTTTGTTTCATTCACAAGATCATTACTCTTCGCCAAGCCTTGCTGAGAAAAGGAATGCTTTGGAAGGAAGGGGGGGGGGGGGGGGGGGGAGGGGGGGGGGGGGGGGGGGGGAGGGGGTGAACGGGGAGGCCACATTACCCATGCTCTCTCTCACTGACATAAGTGTTCCCCCAATCACTTCAGCTTCTCCAGACTCATCCACAGGAAGAATGGCCACGTTGCTGTTTACTGGTGCCAGCAGCCCACGATGCTGTCTGAATTCTCAGTGTCTTGAAGCAGCCCACCACAGAAGGCACGGCATTGCCTCTGAGTGACTTTGTCGGTGTCCAGTGTCGCCTGTTCTGTTCTGGTCAAACATGTGCAGGACGTTACGATGATGAATCAAACCCCTGTTTATGGAGGTCACCCCAGTCGACGTTGAACGGTGAAGGAGATGAACAGCAAAAGCTGGGTTCTGATTATTTGTTAAAATGTCTCCATGCAGAGAAAGGGCTGGTTGAATTAATAAACTATTCAAATTAATACATACGATTTTTCGTCGGCATCCTTCCGTCTTCGGGAGACGATGTTTATCATCCGTATGTTGGAATTGTTCGACCATTACAACAGTCCAAAACAGTGAAGCGTCACTCATTTCACTCGACCAAACCTCATAGCTCACTCCCCTACTACCAAGCTCCCAGGCATTTACACATTACGAAATTGAAAGTTCTAAAAACACATGGCGTCTTATAACCAGTCAGAATTTGAGGGCACATCATAGAAATGCTGATAAACGTAACTTCGTGCAGCCACAGAAGAAAAATAGGACATATCCGAACCAATGTCAACATCCTTCTCCAGGCTTATTGTTTGTCTAGTAGGTTCTGAATATTAAGAAGAAAAAAAAGCCTTCAAGGATGATTAAATGTTACTATTGGAGGGGGGACAGCAGGGAAGGGGGAGGTGAGGGTCCGAAGGTCATTCTTTCCATAACAGCAGCCCCTCTGCCCAGGCCCGTCCAGCCAGTGGGGTCAGGCCATCTTCCAGTTAATCCCGGCATTGACAGACAGTGCCCATCATAGGACCCGCCATTAGCACTGGTCATCTGATGCCAGAGTTGATACAGCACGTGCAGCTCGCAATCAAGACTCTCAGCTCTGTCAGCTGCAGTGCACAGTGATGGAAACGCCACTCCCTCACAATCAACTGTGAGTAAGAAGATTCTGAAAGTTTTGCGAGGGGGCTCTCACTGGATAAAATTGTCGAACCACGCACATGAGATAAAAAACAGTAATACAGG
>JADBJO010001708.1:355000-386947 GCA_016801955.1 Conus betulinus | reverse complement strand
CAATTAAAGAAACAAAAAAAGTATCGAAAGCTCTGTAGCGGTTACTCATGATCATCCATTCAAGCTGATGAAATCCAACGTTTGAAAGAAAGTTGCTACAGTCCAGCCAGTGATACAGAGCCCTTTCAGGTTGTTGCTGTGCAAAAAAACCCGATACATCATGACAAAAAGCAACGGTCGCCTATGAGTGTCTTCTAGACATGCACAATTCACAATGTGACGGCCAAACTATGGGTATTCTTCAGGCCAATGAAATTTAGCTGTGTTGAGAGCAACAGTTCCACTTCATTTCGGACTCCCAAAACACAAAACATTTGTAATCTTGATGCCACACACACATACACGCAAACTCATAAAAAAAAGAAAACAGCCAAATAGCCATTCCAGAATGGATCGCCAACTCCCATTTTAAAACAGTTTTTTTTACTGTATCACTACCAAGCTGTTGGATTTCAACAAAAATGCTGGCACTTTATTCATCATATCAAGAGAAGAATGTGTACATACCTTCTACAAAAAAAAAAAAAAGAAAAAAAAGAAAATGAGCAACAATGGTAGAACAAAGTGGATGATGGTAAAGAAAGGCAAAAATAAAAAAAGAACATGGTCTAAGGAATGACAGGAAAGTCCAAATGACTAGCACAGAATTTCTAGGAAGTGGGGATACAATTTCTTCTGAAAGAGTTCAGTCTCCCAACAGGGATAAACGGTGGTCTGATGGACGAATCTTTTTTCTTAAAAATGGGAGGCAGGTGACTCAAGGTCTGTGGTCTCACACACACACGCACACACACACACGCACACACAGTGACACACACACACACACACACGCACACACAGTGACACACACACACACATTCACACACACACACACACACACACACACACACACACACACAGTGACACACACACACACACACACACACATTCGCTCACACACACACACACACACATTCACACACACACACACACTCACACACACACATACACATTGTCATTTTCTTTAGCCCATTGTCCACAAGTTTGAATGATGCTATGGATGCTTCTCTTTTAGATTAGACAGAACTGAAGTCCTTTTTTTCTGTCAGGATATCAAGGTCCTGTCCGAATGGCGGGTTTCATACATGGGGCAAGGAATTTTGTGTCAAGTGGCATCCAGTTTTCATAGGTACCATGGAAGGAATTGGCACTGTACTACTACACCATGGTTGGGGACCTGTTCACAGAAAGATAATGTCAACTAGATAGGCACAATTTAGCATGCATTCAATGTGTTGCATGTATTGTATTGGTATTGTATGATGTAGTGTTATGTATCAAGACATATATTAGAAACTCACTTACACACGACATGTGAATCAAAACTTAACATATTCTAATGTCTCACATTTGCATAACCTACTTGTAACGAGTGCTGTATACTGGTGCATAGCCTGTTTCCATACCTCTCATTTGTACCAATTGTCAGGCTTCAGAAATTGTATCCCAATTCATTTGAATGTGCACCTGTTGGGCCTTCTGGCCTTTATACATCCTATTTTTAATACACAATTCATTTTGTTTGTTTTTGTTTATCATTGTCATGAGTGCACTGCATTTGTCAATACGTTTAAAAAATTCTGGCTGCTGAAATGTAATTTGAGAATTGTTTAAAAAATACATATAATTTTAGCATGTTTGACATCTTTCATGACTGATCAGATTTGTTTCCCTTTAAGTGGCATGATCAGGTTGTACTAAGAGACTGTGAGGGACCGATAACTGGAAGGCCATGGGTTTGAACCTCATCAGAGGCATACCACAGATGGCTGGCACCACGGCAGGCACTTTTCCAGACTCGATTGTGTGCCACAGATCTAACAGATGGGGTACGCACAGTTTAGTCTCATTTAACCATGCAGTTGATTCTTTTGATACTTTTGTTTCAATTTTGTTAGGAATGCTACAGATGTCCTGTTTCATCTGGATCAGTTTGATCCTGTGAATACAAAAGGAAATGGTAAGAATAGCCCTGTCAGTCAGTCTGGCTGTTGTCCAAGACCAAAGATGAAACTTGAGGCACATCTCCAACCGTCTTTAAAAATGAAGGAAATGTTATCTTGGATGAGTTTTGTGCCTTGCTCTTCTTGTCTGAAACCAGAAATCAAACTCTTTGACATTACCATCATGAACCTTCCAAAATGAAGGACATTTTTGGTCCGTTACATGCGACTTGCATGCCTTGCTTTCATGGTAACTGATTTCAGTTTCCATTCCACATCTATGCCCATGCTGTGTTCAAGAAAGCTTTCACTGGCTCTTCGCCTCCATGGGGAGTGTAAAGCGTCAACAACCGGGCTCCACTCCAATTTTCCTTTCTGTGGCTGTCCAGTTAGTTCCCTTCTTTAACTCTAACTCCGTCCGTCTGGCTGTTTACAGTCATCCTCCCTTTCTTCCCTTTTTCTTCTGTCAAGTTAGAGTCTGATTGGTGGTGCTGGATTTCTGTGTGGCCCGACTCGGGGTTATGTTATCAGGGCAAAGAGGGATGAGGAGTAGATCTGTTTTTGGCACCATGACTTAGCGTTTATCATCACTTGAGGCTTTGATCTTGCCTCCACTACAGGTTAGATCAGAACAGGCACCACTATATTCTGCCATAGATCAGAACAGGCACCACTATATCTGCCATAGATCAGAACAGGCACCACTATATTCTGCCATAGATCAGAACAGGCACCACTATATTCTGCCACAGATCAGAACAGGCACCACTATATTCTGCCATAGATCAGAACAGGCACCACTGTACTCTGACATAGATCAGAACAGGCACACCACTATATTCTGCCATAGATCAGAACAGGCACCACTATATTCTGCCACAGATCAGAACAGGCACCACTATATTCTGCCATAGATCAGAACAGGCACCACTGTACTCTGACATAGATCAGAACAGGCACCCACTATATTCTGCCATAGATCAGAACAGGCACCACTGTACTCTGACATAGATCAGAACAGGCACCACTATATTCTGCCATAGATCAGAACAGGCACCACTGTTACTCTGCCACAGATCAGACAGGCACCACTGTACTCTGCCATAGATCAGAACAGGCACCACTGTACTCTGCCATAGATCAGAACAGGCACCACTGTACTGTGACACAGCGGCAGTGCACGATGCCGAGCTGCTGGGCTGCCTCTTGACAACTTACTACTGCTACCTGTGGACCCCGTGCAATGGGGACCGACAGACGGGGGAAAGCTATAGCATCACAGAACAGTAAACTGACCATGTGTGAATGTATGTGTGTGTTTGTGTGTGTGTGTGTCTGCATGCATGCTTGCATATGTGTGTGTGTGTGTGCGTGTGCGTGCGTGCACAATGTGTGTGTGTGTGTGTGTGTGTGTGTGCGTCAGCGTGTGTGTGTGATGGCAACAAAGCCAACAGTTGTACACATACATGTTTATGTGCCAGCTTCACAACAAAATGAAATTGGTTACATAGTTTATTACACTGACACCACACTACCATATAAACAGCTGAATGGCAAATGCAATTATTCTCTGATTACAAAACACATGCCAATGTCAACAAACCTTTGAAAAACCAAAGCTATGGTTTTACTTTAACAATCTTCACAACAAACACCAAATAAGCCATTCCAAGCAATTCCATTTCAAAGAAACACTCTGACATTCCAACAAAGTGAATAAATAAAGGGAACAAACAATATGTTTGTGATGTGAAAGAAAAAGACAGCTTGCAGTTTATCACTCACAACTGCCATGATGATAAAATAATGTCTTAAGTTGTTTGAAGCATCTGTTTTCAACATTCTAAGCTGGTACAGGACTGTACCATTTTTAACAAGACTATGTAGTACTGCTAGGGAAGTAAGTTTGAACAGTGCTGTACTGTTTGAAGAATCCAGCATTGTATAAGACAATTACATAATAATGCTATGGAAGTTAGAACAGTGCTATACCACAAACTGACCTTATGTATCAAGGAATTTCTGACGGAATTTTTCTGTCCTTCAGCTCAGCAGTTCAAATGCCACATCAAATATTAAACAAGCATATGGATCATAAGCTACACTTTCGCATTTGTTTTTTTTTATATTATATGTAAGGTGGTAGGTCACTGAGGGACAGGGGAGAGTGAAGCGGAGATGAGTTGCTATCTTGTAACACTGCAGAGCTGCAATCTGCTTGTGCTGGAAACATGTCCACAGTCAGCTGAAAGCGATACCCCACAATCATCGCTGGATTACATAAACACAGACCTACAAGCAGATTCCTGTTTGGTGAAGGAAAAAAAGTCCCACTTTCCTTTTCATATTAAAAATGGGGAGCGCACCAGTAATCTCATACAATGATAATTACAAAAGCAAACGCACAACAAATCACAATTACCATGAACTGAAAATCATCTGGTATGAATCCACAAAATGTGAAACGAGATCCCCAATGCTGAAAGAAGCTTGGGCATGTTAAAGCAAAGCCAGGGACACAAATGGAACTACACTCTTGACAACAACACCACAGTTCTGTTGTAGTTACATATCAAAAACATCACTGATAAAATCTCGGCTACAAATGCACAAACATCCAGGCTATAACACAGACTAATTCCAGATACATTTATAACATTCTTTTAAAAAAAAAAGATGGCTGAAACAGTGGCGTGCTTTACCTGTTCAAGATCACTTCCTTGCACAAATTCTCTGTGGTTCAAACAATGATCTATCTACATATCTCAAGTAACTAATATACACATTTGTTTTTCTATAAAAAAAAAAAAAAAGAAAAAAAAAAAATCAGACAGCTGGATATGGTTTTTAAGTGCATACTGCATACTGATGGTTTGATTTGAAACCAAGACTCCCCCTAAAAAAAAACTCCTGTCAGTTAACAGAATGGTAGTTCAAGAACTTTTTGATACAAATGCAGGCGACATTGCTCTAAAGCAGTTCATTTACCAGACAGAAGCCTTCACAAGCGTGCCAGTATCTTCTGGCCGGGAAACGACACATGCTTGTACTCCTTCTCCCTTCCATCTGTAAAGGGTTGTGGAGGTGCTGCATTGAAGAACTGTTCATCAAGTTCCTCCGGGTCTGTTGGTCGTGAGCCATGACCTGGGCATCTGAAAATGGCTTCTCTGTCCATGTTATCATGTCAGTGCATTTTATTTCTGTCTACCCCCTCATCTCCCTCCCTCAACTGTTCCTTTGAGAAGTACCTGAGGAAGGCCAATGGATCTGGTTATTTGGCCATACCAACGTTTATATAGGGGTGGGGGGGGGGGGGGGGGGGGACTGGTGTCAGCAGAACTATTTATGGTCCCTTGTGCTGCTTGATGGCTTGGCACACCTGTTGACTGCTGATCTGATCAGTACAGCCGACGCCTAGTACCTTGCCAAAACACATTATTTCTGATGGCTTGGCGCACCTGTTCACTGCTGATGTGATCAGTACAGCCGACGCCTAGTACCTTGCCAAAACAGCTTGCTTCTGATGGCTTGGTGCACCTGTTCACTGCTGATGTGATCAGTACAGCCGACGCCTAGTACCTTTCCAAAACACATTTCTGATGGCTTGGCGCACCTGTTCACTGCTGAAGTGATGAGTACAGCCTACTGCCTTGCCAAAACATCTTGCTGTGGCTTGGATTCTTTTTCCAGGTTCAGCAGTAGGCGTCCATGTTTGAGATGCACACAGGAAGATGCAACAAACCAACACAAACAGGAGCCTGATTGGCCGTTTCAAAGCGGTGTTTTCCGCCCCTCCATACTGGTTTCAGTCTGCACAGTGCTGGTGTTGTCTCTGCTGTCCTCCAGAGGACTGTTGGTTTTGATTCCTCACTGGTAATGATGGATCACAGGTAAGTAAACCTCTGAAATGTTCCAAGTTTTCTGTTCATGTACAGACAGACTAATGGTGAAGGTGGTGTCGTGGCGGGCCATTGCCTTGATCTTCTCAGCGCTGAAGTAAACAGAACAGAACAGCGCAGAAGTAAACAGTTCATATTTCCCTCAATCTCAAAAGCCTAACACTTCCAAGAAAACTCAAACTTTTATCTCAAACCCAAGAGACAATATCACGTCTGTTCCGATGGAGCTGAAGCTCAAACTTTTGAGTACGGCTTGTACAAGCACCTGGATTTGCACTGTGGATGTTTCTATGTCTCGAACATCTATAACCCTGGTGGACGAAGAACAAAACCCACACAACAATGTTCAAGTGGCTACATCAGAGCAGCTGTGGAGTGTTAACAGACACCCTGAATGACAGTGGGCATCTACAATAGTGCTTTTGGGGCGAGTGTTAAAAAACATAATCTGAGTGCAAAATTTATTATCTACAAACCTCCAGTTAAAGTGAATGCAGAGACAAAAACCTGCACGACAATACATGTCACACCGATATATTTGGAGTGAGCATAAAAACTGAAGCCTGAACTTCAAAAAAAAAAAAAGTTTTGTAATATCACAACGGGGGTGAACAATGTCAAAGTTGCCAACCCCTCTCAGCTATCTTTATGTACAATGTGGAAATCATGGAGGACCATTTAAAAATTTTTTTTAAAGAATACCTGGGTACAATGTTACATCAGCGTGCATGGCACGAGCATAAACTTGTCAGAATACCTTTGCTGTTCAAAACCTAACATCTGCATTTCACTGCGGCAACAACTTGCTGACCAATAAAATGAATGATCTTTTCTGTAGCCCTACAAATCACACATGCTATCTGAAAGCAGAAAAAAAAGACAGTATCAAAAACAACATGCAATCACATGCTCGACAAACTCTTAACTCCTCATTTTTTTTTGGCGTACATTTTCAGCCCACCAGATATGGGCATGAATTAATTATAGACACACATCCACCACCTTCATTGAACCGAGGCACTGCAGTACTCCTCTGCAGAACACAGCAAAAATGTTTGAAGCATTAAGTAGAATCAACAAAAAAAAAAAAAAAAAAAAAAAAGTGAAGATAAGCAGAACATGCTGCTTTATTGTCACTCCTTTTCATACATATAATAAAAATCATTCATTATTTACATATTGCATGTGATTGAAACATCTGATTACTTAGGATAGCAGCTAACTCCATACTGAAGGAAAAGAACTCACTGTGCATGATAAATTATATGCTCCCCCCACCCCCATCAACAACACAGATCCTTTCAGCTGTACAAAGATCAGTGTGTGGGTACGATTTGTGTCCGACTTAAGTAGCACTCTACAGTATACATTTTAGTATGGCTTGACTGGTTAAAAATCACAGTCACACTAACATATTACCCCTATCTTTCAATGATCATGGCTATTATAAGAGAGAAAAAAAAAAAAAAGCGGGGGGGGGGGGGCCAGGAAATAATAATAATAATAATAAAGGGAAATAATCAAAATAGCTGACTGAGCTGCCGAATAGTTTTGTCTGATTTGTGATGAATGCTGAAGCATTTTCCTTCAAATACGTTCATACAAAAAAAAGAAAAAAAAAAAAGAAAAAATATAATATATATACACACACATACACACTCACATTAAAACAAACAAACAAGTAATAATAATAAATGCAAAACAGGTATCAGAGAGTTACAAATGCATAAAACTGAACTCTGGTAGAGAATTTGTGTACTAGCTGTGCAGTTCGCCATGTTAGATCTATCTTCAGGTCTCTGTCAGTTTCCGTCTTTTCACAGATACCAATCCTTCTTCACATTTACTCCAGATATGTACACAGTCTCTTATGGCTGCACACTGTCTACATAAAGGATGTCAGAACCCGTTCCTGAATACACTTCCTGACCCCCGATGGATTAGTACAAGATTAAAATGACTAAAACATTCAAAGAGTATGGAAGACCAAGGGGTAAACACGCACATAGAGATACAAACAGCAACAATGGTAAGTATGCCAACTGCCTGCCAGCCAAAAAATGATAACCAGTTGAGATATGCGGGGTTGCAGCATCTAAACATGCAATGAAATCACAACTTACATCTAACACCAACAAGAATAAACCGCCTACAATAATAAAAGAACCACATGGCACCATTGCACAAACTAACAGATGGAAGAAGAAAATATAGGTGGGGCCCCCGAGACCAGAAGAAAGGAAAAAAACATGTTCCACTTCTGATTTCCGTACACTATGCCGCTTTTTCTACTGCCACATAACACCCTGCAACAATATTGCACAAATGTTTGAACAAACAAAATGTGCAGCTGGAGTCTTCCATTTGACCCAGCTGAGAATTGAACCGGTTTAGAATACTGATTTATAAATCACAATTATGCTTCTTTTTTTCTTTTTGGGTATAATTTTTTTTTTTATCCTTTCAGTTTTCCTCTCCCTCTCCTTTTTTTTTTTTTTTTTTTTTGTAATAAACTGGATATTCATGACACAAAAGACAGAACTGCAGAAAAAATGGTGGGAAAATCTGCATTCATGACAAAGTACTCATGAACTTGACTGACAAACTGATAAAAGTATATGCTGAAAGAACAAAGCTTCGCAAACTTTCACCCCCCTGGACGCAATGCATAGTTCATATACTCTACTCACCCACCTGTTCATAGGTTTTACCAGAACAGCCCATCTGACCCCACAGAGCCTTCCCAGGGCTGTCAAGCTCACACAGGAAAAGTCACTTTCTGAATGGGCCAGACAATGACAAATAATATCCATAAAAGCAAACCATAATACCATGACAGGGTAGCTAACCTGCCGACATCCTTACAGTGGATAGAATTAGTCTTTGCTGAAAGCACCTTACATTCCCCTTGATTTCTCTCCCCTAGATTAAAAAGAAAATCTGAGAAAAATTTCATGAAAAACATTTAAATGCCACAAAAAGCATAAACAAATATTTCGGCAAACCGATGCAGCAGAGTGGACAGCTACCGTCCACTCTGGACAACCAGTACAAATTTCACCGGATTCTAACCAAAAAAGCAGACATACTGTCAATTATGACTGAACAAAAAGTGTACTGTAAAAGAGTTTCCACAGTCAGGAGAACTATTCACTGAGCCAGAAAAATCAGATAGAAGTAATATTCAAAGCGACAGAAAGAAAAAAACGAAAGTACGAATCAAATTGACAGAAGACAGAAAGAAAAACAAAAGTAAGAATCAATGGTACAGAAAGAAAAACAAAAGTAAGAATCAATGGTACAGAAAAGACAAGAGTCACTAGCGCAGAACTTCCAGAAGGCGGGTGGGGGGGCAAGCTAGATGTGCAAGACGTAACCTATGCCGTTCAGCCTTGATAAAGAGGCGCTAGTCTACAGCTGCAGAGCACCACCAACCCACTGCCTCTGAGGGAAAACTTTTACTGGCTGCCAACCAACGACTTGCGGGTGGGGGTCCTGGTAGCAGATGAGTGAAACAGAGCCCTCTCCTCTCTTGGCTTTGTACCTGGAAGACAAGAGCACCCACAGATCAATGATCCCAACTTCTCTTCGCGCTATGTGCCTGCAAATAACACTGAATCAACACATCAGCCACACAAAACTCTTCAGTTCAAGCACTACTGATTTTAAAGGTGAATGGCTTTTTTTTTTTGAGGGGCAGGGTCGTGAACAGCATGGGTGGGGTTCAGGGGGAGGGCATTTCTGCTTTTAAATCCTGAATTTTGTGTTTGTATGTACAATGTGTGCGTGCGAGTGTGTGTGTGTGTGTGTGTGTGTGTGTGTGTGTGTGCGCGCGCGCATGCTCGCATGCGCGCATGTGTATGTATATGTGCATGTGCATGTGTGTGTGTGTGTGTGTGTGTGTGTGTGTGTGAGAGCCAGAGAGAGAGAGTGCTTACGTGTGTGTGTGTGTGTGTGTGTGTGTGTGTGTGTGTGTGTGCGTGTGTGCGTGTGTAAGTGAGAGAAAGATTCTACTGCTTCATGAGCTCTTTGAACTATACAATTTGGGATGTCACTCTAAACTCATCCACTCAGATATGCGTGTGTGAAACATACTGTATGGTTGAAACCATACAGACAGCAACTGGAATATGACTGTTGTTTTTCCTGAGATTCACAAATTACAATTCAAGTTTTATTTTTAAGTGATATTCTATGCCCTTTGCAGTCTTTATCAAATATCCCATGCACTCTGCTTTCCTGCTAACGAAAATGGATCAATCTCTGCTTAAATGTTGCACACGCTATTACATTCACTGTCATTGATTTCTCAAACAAAAGTCAAATATAAATCTTGAATCCAAACAATTCTGATATTTTCCTTTACGGCCAAAGTCATGTACAATTCTATATACTTTTGCAGGCATGAATTTATTTTGACCTAAATGTAGAAAACAGTGAGAAACAGACAGAGAAAAAAAAAGAGTGTGCGCTTGTACATTCAAGAATTCTAAAGAGACTTCACATTTTTTAACTGCTGCAGGACTAGGAAAACAAAACCATCAGTCACTGATAGAAACTTAACGTCCACCTAATTTTCATGTGTAAGGAGAAAAAAAATTACCCCCCCCCCCCCCCCCCCCCCCCCTTAAATATATCTCACAAAATTAGAATGAATCCCAAGAAAACTAGGTCCATTACACTGACAGGGCAAGCACAATCTCGATATCACTTCATGTGAAACCAAATACCTTTCCTGTACATATGTTTCCCAAAGACACTTTTCAGAAAGTTTCACTTTTTTCCCAAACTTTCACATGTTCCATAACAACAAAAAATTATTTAAATTCACTTAAATCCGTCAGCAATACTTTTCTTTTAGTGCAAATAAATTAACTGTGTCCTAAAATGGACAAAAAAAAACGGTCCAACACTGATTCACACAACTTTCCCTCAGTCTTCGACAATGTAAAGAGTGAAAAGCAAAAAAAAAAAAAACCCCACAAAGATGGCATGCTTTATAAAATACAGATAAACGACTGAAGAGTACATTGCTCGAAAATTTTTTGTACGTAACGATTTTCTGTCCAATTGGCACCTATGTGTGCCATGTTAGTAGACCCAGATTGAATCATGAATGATTCTGACCTTGTACATTACACTAGTATTGATAGCTCCCCAGACTGTTAGGTCGCCCCAAACAGCCCCACTGGAAATTGTACACGACCTTTAAAAACCAAATATGTAAACTTTCATAATACACTCAGCTTGCCTCATGTGCTCTCTCTCTTTCTCTAACATTCGGAGATGTTCTAACCTTTTGTGTTCAAAGTGTCAATTGGTATTACCGTTATGTTTGATACGTTTTTTATTTCCATCTCTACCCTTTGTTCTTTCGTTGTCTTACATCATGGTGTACTGTATTTGAATTTTCTTGAATAAAGACACAAACTTTAAAAGAAAAAAAAAGAAAAAGAAAAAGACGGCATGCTTTAACAACTAGGGGTGCAGCCAACACGTTCACTTACTCTTGGCATGTCCGCACCAACAGTGTGTCATTCTCTGCCAAGCTGTACTCCTTTCCCTCCACCGTCACCGTGGATTTTCCTTCCTGTTGTCATGGTGACATCAACACACAGTCAGCACCAGCACACTTTCAGCTGTGAAGGAACTTCTCAATGACCATTCAAGTCCTTTCAGTAACTGGGTCGTCAGGGGGGTCTTTATTGGGAGGAAGATCCAGTCAGACAAATCTGTAGACCATGTCTTCTGCTACCTAGTAAGTGTCTCAGACTCTCAGATACATTTTGCTGCAAACTGAATGAGGGTCATCTGACATAACTGTGTTGCATGTGAAAGAAGAGAGAGAGAGAGAGAGAGAGAGAGAGAGAGAGAGACAATGACAATGACAACCTTTAATGTCAACAGCCTAAGAGCCCTAATGACATGGGGTCCACTGTCTATGGAGGAAAGAAAGGAAATCATTATTAATGGTGTTGCTACAAACCTCTATAGCGAAAATTCCTTTATCTACCACATTCATTTTCTAGAATAAGCATAGTTTATATGCTCATTTTCGTCTGTATGATTCACACTTAAGAAACGACTGTCAGACAAAATCAAAACTTCAGACATTAACTAAAGTAGCATTAAACAATACATAAGTCGCGAACATTGATAGTTTTGTACTTAAGGCAAAAGCTGTCTAATTTTAGACGCTTCGGCAATAAATTTAGCCAGAGATCTTAAGAACTCTTCATCATCAATCATTAAGACTTCAGAAACACTTTGTCTGTTTATAAAAGGCGCCTGAAATAATTTATATTTTCTGCGAACTTCATTGTATGCAACACACTTGAAAAGAAAGTGATATTCATTTTCCACAGCATTCATGGTACACACCTTACATACGTTATCGGTTTGTAACCCTTGCATGAACCAGACTTTATCTGCATTTAAACCTAAAGTTCTAGTTCTAAATCTAGCGAGCATATCTCTATGCCATTTACGCGTTATAACTAGTAAATACTTTTCTGGTTGCAGGTTGCTGTTAAAATTTAAGAAAACCAGTCATACTTTTCTTTTCCTTCCATCTGTGAGTGCCAGTTTTTGCTGAAATATACATATTAGCCTATCTTTCAGTTCCGAAATAAACAAATTATCATCTCCCACTTCCTGACTTAACCAAACTATGCCAAACCCGTTTTCTGTAAGACAGTTCTTACCTTTGTCACCCAGTTGCACTTTCCTGTTTCATGCTGTGACACAGAGAGAGAGAGAGAGAGAGAGAGAGGGGGAATGAAAGCGTGCATGTATGTGATTTTTTATCCCATGGTAATTCCATGTCACTGAGGGCTAAAGCCTATGCCGAATGTTGTCACGTTGTGTGCATACTGTCTTTCTTTATGGGCTAAAAAAATACAATCTTCAACAATTTCCTTTGTTAAGTCATTGCCTAATAAAGAATAATCCTGACAAAGAGAAAAACATTCCTGACGAGAACTACTGCTTATGATATTTGTAACACTTTCCAACATGTCTGTTCTTACTAGCTATCGACATGTGGTCAAAGAAACACTCAGCCAGGCAATATTCTGCATGCAAGAGTTTGCCAGAATTAAAGTTTTTTTTGTCAGAACACCCAAATTCCCAAATTGGCACACCAAGATAACACCACAGTTCCACTCCTCAAGCATAATCACCGCTTGTGAACTTTTGAGTATAATTTTTTTTTCTCCGTGCATTAATTTTTTTTTTGTTCGTCACGTTTGTTTATTTTTGCTGCCAGTGTGTACAAAATATGGTGAAGTTGTACAGGTAAACAAGTTTGGAACTCCAATGTGCTGCATGCATTTTACGTAGGTAAAATAAGCCACAGCAACAATGGAGCAGTCCTAGCACAAAAAAAAAAAAAAAAAAAAAATCAAAACACAAATGCACTTTGATGGGAAACCTAGGATTAAAAACTCCCCTTTGATGAGTAAACAAACATAACAAAAAAATCCACTTTACAGGTAAACAAAAATTAACATTGGCAGAGAAAAAAGGGTGGCACTGAACTATGGTGCTGTGCTCTCCCTGGGGTGAGTAGCCCCGATTTCATTCACAGAAATCTTTTGTGACAAAGACATTATATAGTAAGTCGCAATACAATAAATGGAGATAAACAGTTCACAAGTCTGTAGCTTTGCTAACCCAATGGATCTAGGCTGGTACGCCACATCTGGCACTTTGGTTTACTGGTAAGAGCTGCGCTGTGGATGTTTCTCTGACAACGGTCACTACTGTTTTGCACATTTCAGTTTCACTGCTGCCCTGATAATCACACAACACCCTTTAAGATTTACACAACTTTTCTTTCGCTAATTAGAATAAAAACCCACAAAGACCCACCCCTGACACAGATAAAAACAGATTTGTGGATGCACAGTTCAGGACATTGTAACTTAAAACAACCATATCCTTACGATTTTGGATAAAACTAGCCAGCGTTGAATGTGTCAACCATTCTGCTTAGCATAATATCTTATTTTCTTTTGTCAATTATTTTACGTATTAAAACAGTGCCAAAAATCATTCAATTCAATGCAACAACAACATCAAAAAATGGACAACATAAAAATGCCATACAGGCAAACAGTACAACAAAATCATCATCAGTCAAATCCCATTCTAGTGGCTATATTCTCAATACTCAGTTGACACATTACAACATAAACACAAGCTCATTTTCAACTTTAACCCTCTTGCATTTGCATTTTTCAACCCAAAACTGCTCCTAGTATTCACATTTTTTGAGAAATCAATGGAATACGGTCAGTTCACCACCCAAGTCTGTGTGAACGAGTCCTTTCCCACACACCATACTTTTGCTAAGATTTCACTGGACACACCTCTCAGGGATGTCCATTTATTTTGGCCAGCCTTGACTTAAAAAAAGGTCAAAGTGTGAGAGAAAAAGTAACGCAGCATGTGCGGCTGGTTGCGGCTGTACCAAACACCAGGGGAGACAAACAGAGCAGCCGGATACAGGCAAAACAAATGCAAGACAGTTAACAAGAGAAAAATATGAAGACTTCCAAGGACAAAAACAGGTGAATGAGTCATAAGGGCAGAAAAACAGTAGGACAAGAGCAAAGACAATTCACAAAATGATAAAGGGCAGAATTGAAGACAGTGTCAAAAAAAGAAAAAAAAAAATCCCCAGCATAGAATTTCTCATAGGAGGAGATACAGGAGGGACTGAAACACAGGTCAATATGAAATGCAGAAAGGCAACAGTAAACAATAAACAACAAACAAGTAGGCAAACTCTTGCTCCCACAAGAAAACAAATACACACCCATAACTCCAAAGGAATGCTGCTAACGGCACAGAATCGCCCCAGCAGATATACAACACAGAGCAGACAGAAGAAACAAGGAAACATCTCCAAAAGGATCAGGGACTGAATTTTCACTGAAAGATCACCCCTCCCCACTTCTGCCCACCTTTTGCCCCCCTCCACTCTCCCTCTCCCTCCCACCACCTCTACATATTCTCATGGATTCTTTCTTTTTTTTTTTTTTTTTTCCAAATCAGAGACACAACCAGGTAAAATTCCTGCTTTAATGACAGCCCTGCACAAACAGTGCTCCACGACCTTCAGGTATGGAAAGAAAGGGTCTGACTCATGAGAGAGATGTGACATTTCTGTGAATGGAAGCAGCTCACAGCGCTCTCCTCAGACCCCCACGAGACGGAGGGTGGAAGGAAATGACCTAAGGCAGAGAACTTACCACCTGCCAGATGAAGGTCTCTGCTTTGTCGCACTTGCCCTTGTTCTTCCCCTTGCCGTACACTGTCACCTGGTACACAGCAGCAACCACCACACCAGTGTGTCACAAAAAATTTTAAAATATTACTTTTATTATCAATCAGTCTGCTTAGCATATTTCTTAAGAACTGATATCATGACCCCCCACACCCCAAACACACATGAACAAACCCAGCCTGAAGATTTTGCCACCTCTTGCTGTGTCAGTTAAGGCTCTACGCCAGTAAGATTAACCTCTATATCTAATTAACTATATTTCTTTCGTAAACCATTAGCATTTTATAAATTACACTCTTCAAACTTCCACACAGGTTCATAAATTAACTAACACCTAACAGCTTGATCCCCGTGTTTCAAACTCCAAATCCATACATATATAAGGCCACCTACCAAGTCCCTTACTGACAATAAAAATGCATAATTGCAGAACCAGTGCAAGCGGGTGTCTCCCTCCAGTGGGTGCCACTGTCCATCCAAGGAAAGTCCCAATGAATTTGCCTGCCCAGAAGACTAACATGACAATCAGAGTAACAATGGCTCTAGAGGGATATCTCTGAAAGTGAGATCACCATTGGAACAGGGCATGAAGGGCCTCATAACTCTATAGACAGACTTTTTATAATGATTAACGAGCATGTCAAACATGATGCTGCGAAATTCCATGTCAGCCTGAGACAGCAAACCAGGGCTTTGTTCGGTGGTTCCTCTCATAAAACATGTACATACCTGCATTATCTCACAGGTCTGGAGATCCCCGCACCTGCATAGTTGTTCAGGAAACTTCAACAATATTTTCAGTAATGCTTCTACAGAGCGAATGAAATTGGACTATACCATTCCAGCCTTTCCACAATGCTCCGATAAAACACTTAACAACTACAGGCATGAACTGGCCAGGGTAAAACAACAGAATCCAACAAATATGGGTTGAACCTGCGACGCTGACGCTTGAAACTCACTGCACTACCCAAGCATTATAATATCTGATGACATTTAAATGATATACTACTTCCTTACATGGCTTGTATTTAATCAATTTGTTCTACTGACCTGGAACTGATAGGGGTCACCAAACACTGGGATGACCCTTCCTCGTCCAGCTGGGTGCGATTCTCCGCAATCCATCGTCTGAGGTCAAAGGGGTCCTCCAGGGCTATTTTGGAGTTGGGTGTGACCGGAGGGTTCTTGGGTATGGTCCCTGGAACAATGTGTCAGAGTTAACCAATGTTACCCACGTAAACCCACTTCCTTCCCATCTTTAAAAAAAAAAAAAAATGATAGGCTTACACAACACCGTATTTAGTACTGAATAAGGTTCAACTGGCACTCTCATCCATATCCTGTTAGATAAGGAGAAAATGGCTTGCTGATGAATACAACCGGACCACTGATCAACTGGATTTCATCAACTGATGTAAAAGTCAACAAGAGAAAGAAAGAAACCAATGAAAAATGCTGTTAAGAAACAATCATATTCAACATGTAGAACAAAGCTTATCTGAAAGACAAAGGTTGAGACTTCTGGTGCATATTACAGAGAGATGAACCTCTATATGACCACAAATCCTGAAGAAAATGGGTCTCTATTGTCAGGGAAGCATCTCATCTATTGCGCAAAAGCAAAAAATGTCCAGAGAAAAACTCTTTAAAAGGGAAAAAGGCTTTATATGGCAGATCTTTTCTATGAGATTTCCCAGTATGAAAAGGGAGGCTTGCAAACCCGTCTAAGGCTGAGACATTACATGATCAGATAAAACTAAATTGTCTCACTGGTTGTATAAAAAAAAAAAAAAAACTTTCAATCAACAGAAAAAAAAAAAAGACCGAGTGGCAAGAAAAAGCAAAAGAAGAAGAAAAAAAAAATGATAACATCAAATACAAACATAAAAACAGACTCCGTGGATTTCTAACAGTCACTTACAAACGAAAGCATCGGCTACACTGATCTTCACAATCACATCACTGTTACAAATATGCTATATTTCAAATGCCTGTACAGGACGACCAGACGTTACAGATTAACTAGGATTACCCAGTAACCAGTCATACTGAGCTTGAGCCGCACTCATCCAGAGAGGTAAACAGTAACACTGCGGGAGGTGGGAAGGCAAAAATACCTGGGATTGGTTTCCCTGTCTTGTGCTGCTCTGATTCAAAATATCTGAAACATAAACAGTGATGCAATCCTCATTGCAGCTTTCAAGCTTCATGCTGGCGACAGTCACAAAACAGAAATTCTTTTCCTCTGTAACAGGCTTCTTGCTTTCTCTCTAAAAGAGAAATTATGAACAGTCTTTCACTCCATGATACCCCCCCAATAAAAACACTTTCAAATAGAGACCTTTCACAGAAACACTCCCTCCTTTTTAAAGACAATAAGACCCTTCAAAGAAACATTCCCTCCTCTTGAAGACAGTAAAGACTCTTTGAAAACACTCCCTCCTTCCAAAGAAATAAAGCCCCTTAAAAAGAAACACTCCCTCCTTTCAGTGACAAAACAGAAACTTCAATGAAATGCTCCCTCCTTTTGAAAAATAAAGACCGTGAAAGAACAGGTTCAGTGTTTAAATGGAGCTTAGGGAAGTAATGCACAAACAAAACAACCTAAACAGATGAGAAAGTAGAAGTTCAAACTGGACATTTAGTGTGAGGTACATGGCATGTATTTCTAATGCACGACGGTAAAGAATTCCACATTTTGTAGGACAGGTACTGGAAAAAAACCAGCAGTCAAAGGACTTTAAGATCAGACTTGTCACTAGGTTTTCACTGATGGGAACCAGAGAACAAGTAGGGCGATAATACATTTTCAGGACAGAAAAGAAGAGAGGGGAAGGGGTGGAGATAACTTTTGAAATGACAGAAAACGAGCAGTTGATTTGTATTCTATCATGGCTTTTATTGGAAACAGGAGAATGACATGGACAAAGCAATACTTAGCAACAGATTGTGAGCTACAAATGACAGTTGGACATAATTTTGATGACAGATTGTGGGATGGTGTTGCTAACTGAAGAGAATTATGACAACAGGCTCTCAGAAGGCGCTGACAGCTGGAGAGAATTATCACAACAGACTGTAAACTGGAGTTCACAGCTGGAAGGAATATAAAACCAACATGTGAGATGGACTTGACAGCTTGAAAAAATGTTTTTAACAGTCTATGAGATGGAGATGACAGCTGGAGAGAGTTGTTTGGAACTGGCAGAATGAGTCAACTTCTTTTCCTGAAGTGTGTGTGTGTGTGTGTGTGTGTGTGTGTATGCATGTGTGCTTGTCTTTGTGTGTGTGTTTTACATGAGTGCATGTCAGTAAGTTCCATAATTTTTGACCGATTTGTTTTCAGCACAAATGGCAATTAACAGAGGTAGCATACAGCCCATGTAAACCAGTACTTGATTCTTCAGCTGGAACTGTTGCCCAGTTTCTTCATGTAATCATGAAATTCACTGTTCAGGCGCAGGGTGGTGCAAGCAGCCATGCTGCGGTTACCTCTTGATGACGGGGGCCAGCTGGGAGCCCAGGTCTGTGCAATGAAACCACTCTTCATACAGGGACTCTGTCGTCAGTTTCCCCCATCCTTCTCCACATGGTACCTGCCAGGCACACCGCACGCAACTGCCAATTATGGAAAGCAGCGCTTGTAACTGTAAATGTACGCCAAAGCAGCATTTGTAATTGTATATTTATTATGCCAAGATCCAAAACTAACATGGACACCATCCAGGATAAGCATACCCATGTGCACATGAACAAATATGTCATACACGTATGCACATTCAAGTATTCTCATACATGCTAGCGCTCTCTCTCTCGCTCTATCTCACACACACACACAATTGTATATACACACATACATACATCGAGAGAGAGAGAGACATCTACACACACATATATATGCTCATGCAATACACACATATGTACATGTACATATAGAAAGCGAGGCAGTGAAAGAAAATAGGAGTGATAAAAAGGTTGTTACAATATACATATAAAATCCTTCCTTAGCAGCAGATTGGGACAACATTGCTTTACATCCATTTCTCCAAAGCCTTAGCCATATATCAGCAGAACACCCTATAACTGAATCACATTTGTTGACATGTCACTGTACAACCAATGTTTACTTTTATTACTTATCTTTTAACCTACAAAGGGCAAGCAAATTTCGGAAGACCAGTAGATTTTTTATAAACTTGTTCCCAGTACAACTGAAAACTACCTAGGAATTTCTAGTCCTGTGTGTGTACACAGGAATTCACCACTAAAACCAGTTTTATGATATACTTACCTGTTCATATACATACATATATATATATATATATATATATATATATTGTCCTAATCTGCTGCTGCTAAGGAAGGATATTATATGTATATTTTACCAACCTTTTCATCACTCTATTTTCTTCCACAGCCTCTCTTTCTCATAAAAATCTTTGCCTAGTCACTGTTTTAATGAAAGAAAAAGTGTCAGTTTCATTTGTTGTCCTCCACCATTTATTTGTTCACATATATGTCGGCAAAGTGAGGAGATGGTAGCATTGGTGGCAGTGCCTGCAGAGTGAGACCTATGTAAGTCAGGGCTCAAAATACCAATCCATCCAATTGTCTGCGACAACTGCATCTTCCAGCGGGCGAGAGGAAATTCTCTTTCCACATGTCCGTCTAGCAACCAATTTTTTATTCGGTCAGTGTAAATGGGGCTGAAAAGTAAACTTCAGAACAAGCGATCACGTTTTCCTCTCCCCCCCCCCCCCCCCCCCCCCCCCCCTTCATTTTCACACCTTCACCACTACCACTCCTCCACACCTCCCACCCCTCCGCGTGATCTATACATAAAACCTGTCAGCAGCATACAGGACTTGTGCTTGGTCATGTGGAAATGATAGATCTACCCCCTTTATTTTTGATTTGAATATATGAAAAAAGTGTGTGGGTTTTTATTTTGGAGTGTGTGTGTGCTATGGAGAGGGAGCAGCAACAGAGACAAAGAGCATAACAGAGATTCTATAACTGTAATTTCAGTAAAAGGATGTGGAATAATGATAACAAGACAATCCCATTTTCTTTTCTTTTCCTATACATGCTGAAAGATGATGGCAAAGACACCCTGGTAAAAACAAAACAGCAACATTGCTTTACATCCATTTCTCCAAAGCCTTAGCCATATATCAGCAGAATACCCTATTACTGAATCACATTCCCAGTGCCAGGGAAATCTAATGATTTGGGGGTAAATAATTAACAAAAAATTCTAGCTCAGAAACTACAAAAGATATAAAATGAAATATATATGATTTTTGAAGGAAATTGAATGGAGATTTTGAATCTGGGCTTCTTTTGTTTTAATTTGATCATCATAAAAAAATATTTAGGCATTAGATTTGGATAGATTTTTTTGCACAATCAAAACATATGTATTTACCACTACAGCTTCACATCCAAAAAAGAACACAAGCAAAAAAGTTGAAAATAAAGTTTGTATTGTCACACTACACCTGTAAATGAAAGTAAAACAGTCTAGAAGTCTATCCAGACGCTCACACCTCATGCAGACAGGTCAGTTCACGACCACGCCCCCCTCCCCCCACCACGCCCCCTTGCTGGACTTCAACCCTCTCTTTCACTCCTCCTCTTCCCCTACCTTTCCTGCTGCCCGTGTCACGCCGCGAGCAGGCCGCGCTCCCCCTCTCGCGCTGACTAACACGTCGCTGGCCACTCGCACGCAGTGCAGAGTACACACTAGGCTAGCTCGTTCGACGTTGGTAACCAGTCAGCTGAACACACTCTTGAGATCGCACAGCACGACTCAATAACTGACGAATATGGCCGGCAATTCCATCACTATCATCATCTCACCTTCATGCTCGAGTGAGTCGCTGAATAAAAGATTATTATCTTTATCAAAATGATTAGCAGAGCCCGCTCAGCTGTGTAAGTACGTTGATTTGGTCGCTACGCTCGTCGAAGGTTGCGCCGCCATCTTTGCAAGCGAGACAAAGCGCTGGCTGGTCATCCAGTCAGTGATGAGGAAAAATGGTCTTTCCCCTCACGTGTGGTCATTTGCATATCATTTTAATACTGTAGATATAAGGCTTACTACGCACACTCTATTTCAGTCCTTTGATAGGAATAGTAACGAATGAAAATTCAAGAAAAATGCATGTTCTCAAGTTATTTGTGGTTCAGAGTGTTTTTGCTAACAACGATTTCCATTTGTGCCTGCAGTTGTTTACTATTTCTATTTTGGTGTTTAGAGTTGCTAGATGTGGTTTGCAAAGTATAAACCATTTTTCTGTTAAGCATAGGTTGCATCTTTTTGAAATGTTATTGTATGGTGATGCCCTTTTTATGATTTTCCAGGATATATTGTAGTTTACTTTTTTATCTTTGAGTCTCCAAATGTATTTGCTCAGTTCTGTTTGGTTTTTGTATTTTTCTTTATTGAATGACTGTTTGTGGTTTGCATATCTGGTTTTGAAATGGTTTTCAGTGATTCCTATGTATGTTTCTTTTTCATTTCCTGATGTCACAGTAGCTTGGTATACAATGTTATTGTAGAGGCATTTATTGTTTAGTGGACATTGTTCTTTATTGGTGCAAATTGCAAGATTTCCTTTTCATCACCCTTCTTTGCTGCATTGCTTTTCATTTTGTTGGATGAATCAATTATATTTTTAAGGTTGGGCATACATGAATATGACAGTTTGATGGTGTTTTTGTTGAATATTTTGGGACAGTTTGTTCTTTTGGGAATGATGCTGTCAGAATTTTGAAAAATTCTTTTCCTACGTTTGTTTTTACTCTACCATCATATGGGGGGTTATACCATGTGATTTTTTCTTTTTTCCTGTTCTTTTTGTTTTTGTTCATGTTAATATCTGGACTGTATTGTAGTTTGTAGCTATAACCACTTTTATGTAATGCTCTTTGGTATTCTGCTGCTGCTGCGTTGTTGAATACTCTTTCATTGTGAGAGAGATTAGATAATCTCTTGTTTATACATTTAGGTATGGTTTTTAGTATAGATGGTGGGTGGTGGTTGCTGTTGATGTTTACAAGATGGGTGTGTCGTTAGGTTTCTTGTATGGTTTATATATATGGTTATTGAGGTCAAGCGTTATGTCTAGGTAGTTTACTACCTTTTTGTTTGCTTCAACAGTGATTTTTAAGTTTTGGTTTTGGGAAGATTTTGCATAGTTCTTTTTTCTTGTTTTCGATGGTTCTTGGGTTGTTGTTTTTTAGCGCGGCAAGGCCATCGTCTCTGTATAATCCAACTTGCTTTCCGAGTTGTTTTTGGATGTTGGATAGCATGAAGAGTCCAACCAGTTCGCATGTTTCGGCACCGTCATACGTTCCCATGGTCACATCAAATGTAGTGTTTTTTTTTTGTTTTTTTTTTTTCCATGTTTCATTTCTGCTGTATAATAAGGTTTTCTTGGTGTGTAGAATGATTTCCATTTCGGACCCTGTTATGTTTGTGTGTTTATTAGCAAACTTCAGAGCTTTAGTAAGTAGTTCTTCATCTATAGATGGGTAGAAGTCTACTATGTCAAATGTGATAAATACTGTATTCTTCTGTTTGTCAAGTGTTTTGAACCATTGGATGACTTCATATGAATTCTTCCAGAGGTTGTATTCGGTGTTTGATTTTACATTTTTTATGACTTTTAAAAAAATTTCCTTACTTATTTTACCTAGTTCTGATTTAGATGGGTTTATTAGTCTACATGTTGGGTTGTTGTGGAAATTGGGTTTATGGTCTTTAAGGGTTATGAAAGCTTCTTTTGTTGCTGTTGTTTTCCACCCTGTCACTCAAATCCATGCGATGTACAAGTTCTTTCTCTTTTTTCTGGATGTTATTTGTGTATAGTATTGTCAGCTTTTTTGTAGTTTTTATATATATATATATATATATATATACTGCTAAAATAGTATGGTAAAAGGAAGTTTTAAAATCATCAACAGATCTGTTTCGAGCGCTTATATATATATATATATATATATATATATATATATATATATATATATATATATATATATATATATATACTGCATAGATTTTTCTTCAATGGTACTTTTTTTAAAAGATATTCTAATTACCTTTACCTGCCAAGTTCATGAACTTTCTCTTAGAAAAATTTATTACAAAGTAGAGTAAAAAAAATGATTAAGGGATGAGAGGGTGAAGTATAGTGGTGGAGAAGAATTTACACTGGTAATTGATCCTTGTGACACCGTCTCAGATGCCTGACACAAACCTCAGACCATCCTTTTCGTCCTCGGAGCGTTCACGCTCAATGACCAGCCCGATGGTGTCCTCCTTGCGCTGGGGTGAGTGAGGGATGCAGCCAGGCAGCAAGAAAATCTGCACACACAAACTTAATTGACGCCCTGATAAATACACTAATTTATACATCAGAGTAATTTGGTGTCTGTGTTTTCAAGTCTCATACAAAGCAGATTTTTCAGTCTTCCTTGTCAACTGGACCCTTAAGGCCGTCCTGAACTGACTGATCCATGGGCGCATGAATCTAGATCGCAAACTACCAGCGAACCCTTGGTTCTCTCATAAAGAAGCTCACCATCCACGAGCTAATTCGCAGTTACAGAAAACTAAGAACTGATCCTTAACTGAACTTTGAACAATTTTCTACTCAAGGGAGAGAGCACAACCTGCGAACAGGTGCTTAACTGAGATATATTATTAGGTCTGCTTCACTCTAAACTGTTTGGAACTGGCTGTAAAGTTAATTTCAGCTATCTCTTTGTCTGAAATCGGACATTTTCATAACATCTCGTTAACAAAAATATTTCAGTTGTGTCAAATGTAACCATGGACTTCTGAATCTAAAATAGAAATTAAGGCTAACCAATCACAAACTGATTTCAGTCAACAGAAAGTTGACATAAATTGATTTCCATCATAGGAGAGCGTTCATACAGTTATTCCCCTATGCGTAAACCAAAACATTTTGCAGAGCATGTTCAGCGATCCTTCTTTCACCTCAAACCTCACTAATCCTGGGTCATCAACCAGAAGATCAGGCAACTAAGAGCAAAATACAAGACTGTCGAGATCACAAATTAGACAAACTAGGTTCGTGATCTAAAAGTTCAGTATTAAGAACAGCCTTAAACAGTGGTCTGCATGCTTTTTTTAGATGAGAGGATGAACCGAGATTTTATGTGTTTCACGCACATGAAGGAACCCGCGACAACAAGAGAGCCTTCCAAGGCCAAGTTCTGATGGAAAATCCCTGGTCACACACAAGCCGACATGGAAAAAAAAAAAAAAAAAAAAAAAAGAAAAAAGTGGCACTGGTCTAAGGTGACATATTCCCCTGGCACAGAATCCTGATTTTCACACGAATAAATCTGTTGTGATGGTAAAAATACAACATGCAATACACAGGGGACAGCATCCTAATTTCTATGCAGGGAAATTTGTGATGATGAAGGAATATAATGTGATATGATCTTCTAGACATAATCCACTATTCTGCTTTAATCTTCGACACTGAACGCCAGTTATTCAATGACCTGCTCATACGACATGAACAAGAGCATATACAACATTTTTTCAAACATACTTATCAGACAATAAAGAAATTTTTTTTTAAATCTGTAAGTAAAGTGAGTAGACTGACCTCTCCTTCTTGATAGGGACATCTTTGTGCTTGCCTTGCTCTATTACCTTCAGCACCATGTCTCCCTTCACCATGTAGAACAGCTGCCAACACACAACCAACACACAGTGACACACACACACACACACACACACACACACACACACACACGCACATCACAAATGCACACACACAATTAACATACAGACATGAAAATACAAATGCATGTACACAAAATCAGACACAAATCTGAAAACATAAACAGTAAAAACATGCTTGTCCATATTCACTTACGCTAATAGTAATACATCTCTATGATGTAAACACACACACTTACTTTTCAAAAATAAGTACCTGCAAATTACTATCAGATACTTATAATTACGTTTCTATATAATATACATAATAACAAATCACAAAGAAATGATACATGCAAAAACATGCAACAACTACACGTACCTTCCCTAACACTTATTACACCTTACTTACACCTAAACAGACATTCACAGAGACAGAGAGGCTGGGACGGAGGATAGGACTAGCAGAGACAGTGAGAGAGTGAGTAAGCAAGAAAGAGAGACACAGAGAGAGAGAGAAAGACAGAGAGAAACATAGACAGAGACTGAAAGTAAAGACTGAGAAAGGTCGGAGGAGCGGGGAAGGAGAAAGAGAGTGACGGGAATGGGGTGGTCACACAGACAGAGACAGACATACAGACACAGGAAGTAAGTGAGCAAATAAGGTCAACAGAGAATTTCTAGCAGTTTTTTTTCTTCTGGAATAGTAATATAAACTACAATTAAAAAAAAAAAAAAAAAAAAAAAACCAACTACCACATGAATAGTTTCTCATTAGAATTACGGCAGACCTGATACTCTCTGTGCCAGAAAAATCCAAATCTAACGAGACCTGGAGGAGTTAATCATATACCACAAACATCACAAAGTCTGCACCTCCTCTCCCTCCTCAATGTGGAAGTCTTTCCGCACATTTGGACCACTGACATAGAACCTTCATCTGCCCATCATTGTGCCTGCACATCATAACTGCATAAATCAGGTCCAGCATTCACCAAGGCAACAAACAAGAGTCATAGGTAAGGTATGGTAATGTTGCTTATAGCCCAGCTGACTGACCGCAAAGGGCTGTCACCCACGTTGAAGTCAACTCACAAGTCATACCAAAAAAAAATCAAATAGCATTCACGCATCTCTTTAGAATACAACTTCTAAAAAATGCACCAGAAACTTCGTTAAGAATCTTTCTTCCATAAAATCTTAGATCAGAGGAAAAACGTTACACAAGTCATAATCAAGTTTAGTTCACAGCAGGTGGCACGAATATGAAGGTTGCAATGTGAGTTTCATCAGCTCATGGATGAGTGTGTGTAAGCATTGCTCGAATTCCTCGACTAACACTCCAGATGCATGTATCTCTTGGGCCTGGTTGATACTAGAACATATTATGCCAGGAAGAGCAGAGTGCAGCCTTGCCGCTTTATCTAACTCCACAGCATCATCTTCATCGGCCTCTTACTCATTGATCATTACTGAAAATGAAAAAAAACAGTTTCTAGTTCAGTAGCCCTTTTGTATTGTTCTCAAGGTCACCTCACTTTCGATTTCCTATACGTGTCAATGTCTGTGTGCGAGTCTGTATCACGGTCTTTGGTATTAACAAACACCAAATAAATGTCAAAGACAAACAGTTATAAAATTTCAGTGACAACCATGAAAAACCAATCAACCGATTGGTCAGCTGATAACCAACAAACTGAGTGATAAACCAGTAAAATGATGATCAATAATGCATTCATTTTAAGACTTCTTTTTAAATGCAAAGAGTGTGCAAATGCTGAACTAAGATACTGTTCAAAATGGTTGACAGTCCTACACATATACATAATAGTACACAAATCCTCCTGTTCTCTACAACGGTGGGAATGCACGTTTGGTCTTATCTGTACTTGTAACCGTATACTGACCCATTTGAATGGATCTGAGTAGCAGTGCTGAGCTGCCAATCTCTACAACTTGATTCTCTCTGCCAATTGGGGTCATAATAAAGGTACCTCCTATCTTTAATAGTCTAATTTCAGGGATTTCATCCTATGACAAATTTGGGAGTTTCATATGCAAATTACCTCCAACAACTGACTAGCGCAAACCTGAATGGTTCTTGGTGTTATCTGTTTAATCATTCATTTCTTGCTCATTTACACTGGTGAGTTTAAAAAATCAGTATCTTTGGCATCCAATTCACATCCTTCAAAAAAAAAAAAAAGGTAGTCAACTGAAAAATATGAAGTGGGTAGAGCCTTAACAGTTGATGGAATTATGCTTCTTACTCTGTTTAGCGCTAGCATAGCTAAGCAAGTACTAAAGTACATAGCTGTTTAAACCAACACCAGAATACAGTTTTGTAAAACAGGAGGTCACACCGAGGCGCAGGACTTGATTATCCTAAGTGACAGGAGATGGGTTATGCAATATAACACAAGCATGTGACAAACACGACATAGTGCTGGATCACTGAAAGCGTGCACTGCATTGTTTTGCTTGGACAGGAACGCACTACACCTTAAAAAGACCAAGAGGAAGCATGGTGAATGAAACAGACTGCGGTACTATTGAAACCAGCCAAAATACAAAGAAGCACACAAAAACAGAGTGATGTCCTGTGGGAAGCAGTACTCTGCATGTTTTATGTCCTGCTGTTTGTGACATCTTAAGTGGACAATCTCAGGATTATAATGGTGGTGTAATGATGATGACTGCAGTGATAATCTCTGCTGTCCCTTGAAAGTTTCCTGTTAAAAAGAAAAAAAAAAAATTACAAGCTTGATTGTGTGATAGGGAGTGCTGAGATCTGCTAGTCCTACTGGACGAAAAGTGAAAAATGGTAGGCTGCTGATAAAACAACATACATTTTAATTCTCTCAAACTTTTGGTCTTTTTCTTTCCTGTACATACAAAATCTGTTTAGTATAAAGTTGCAGAGTAATACTCTGAAGGCGTTCTGTTCGTGAGTGTCAATTTATTATGTGGATTGAAAGAGGGGTGGGGAGAGGGGCTGTAAACACGGACTTGGCAGTTTTTTATGGGTAATCTTCAACTTTAGAATACTAAACTCAGGGGGGCTGTTTAGACGAAAACAAAAGGTGTCTTAGGCTCACCTCGATGCGCTAAGTTGAACGGAACCCTCAGCTAAGCTGTACGACCACTACTTTCACATGAAACTGCGACAAATACACAGTAAGCTCAGCCGATCACAGCCAGAGCAACCACCTGCAAGCCATTTTGACTGCTGATCACGTGTTGTAATTTTTTTTTTTATTTTTGGATCATGCTCAAAATGGCGTGCAGGTGGGGAAGGAGTACTCAGCTTACTGTGAATTTGTCGCAGTTTCATGGGAAGGAGTGGTCGTACAGCTTAGCTGAGGGTTCCATTCAACTTAGCGCATCGAGGTGAGCCTAAGACACCTTTTGTTTTTCGTCTAAACAGCCCCCTGAGTTTAGTATTCTAAAGTTGAAGATTACCGTTTTTTTATGGATAAAGATTAAAGTTCACCAAAACAATTCCGATTTAAATGTAAACGAAATGAGGTCATGTTCAGGAGTGAGGAAGTACAAAAAAGAAACCTTTCCACAAGTTGTTCAGACAAATCCGTAAGGGGTCATGGGCATGCAAACTTAACCATGCCCACAGCCAAGACAAAAAGTTTTCAACAGAATTTTCTTCGACGGCGTTTCATTCAAATACCAAATTCGGGTTTAACGAGACATTTCGACATAATTTTTCTCTACAGACAATTGCCACATTTAGATCATACCTAAACCGTTTCCTCCAAGTATCATAAATAATAATTTTAATAATTTAATCGCAACAGCACCTAACGAAACATTTTACTCATGCTCGAAAAGTGGGACAAAACAAGTGGGTCATGGGGAAGAAAACCCAGGTCGACCAAAACCCAAATAAAGTGAAAGAAATCAAGACAGACGTACATCATTTTGTTGCACACGGGTGGCTGAAAGAATTTTTTTGTTTTCCCTCTAGCCATTTGTCGGTGTTGTGGTGCACAGGCGTCAGTGAAGACGTTCGCTTTTTGCATGGTGGCTCTGTCTCCTGTCCGTCAGCCATGCTGCCTGTTTTTGCCGGAGAAATAAGGGTTAAAGGGGACAGGTCATCGAGGCCGTTCACTTTCACCAAGGTGAAGGTTGTCTGTCGGCATTGTCGTTATCTGCCTTTATGCCGATTTCTTTGATGTCGCGACAGGCCATTATGCTCATTGTATTTCCAGTATGGTTCCATGGTATCTTGATGTCAACACTCGCACACATTTATTCAATCCCTGTTGTCATTGGCAAACCTAATTAATGTGACTGACACCATGTTTGTTTGTTTGTTTTTTTTTTTTTCCCCCAAATCAACATCTGCTGCCTGTGCGCGCGTGTGCGTTGTTTGTTTGCTTGTTTAGGAGTGAGGGTGGGTAGAGAGGGGGCTCAAGTCAGTATGATATTAATCGTGAGGCAGGCTGAGTTTAAATTACCCCTGATGTGTGTGTGTGTGTGTGCGCGCGCGCGTGCATAAACTATGTCGTGGAAATCGGCGCCAAAAAGATCACTGAACAAATCTTTAAAAAGTTTAAGTAATGCATCCGCCCAACATGAACAAACAAATCACAAGACAAAATACGACCGGTTTCGACCTCCTAGGTCTTCTTCAGGCAAGGTTAAACAACACTCAGGACAACGAAAATGAAGAATGAGCAATCACTTATCTCGTCAAATTCGGCGCAGGATGAGCATTGAACGGTCGACATACATGATTGCTCGTTCTTTATTTTCTTTGTCTGAGTGTTGTTTATCTTGGCTGAAGAAGACTTATGAGGTCGAAACGAAGTCGTGTTTTTTGTTTGTGTGATTCGTTTGTTCAGGTTTGGCGGATGTATTACTTTAAATTCTTAAGATGTAAACTGTAAACAAGTTGGGCAACTTTTGCTCCCATAAGAAAACCTAACACAGAGTAACTTTTATTCAAGACTTGCACAGCCTTTTAAACTTGAATAAAGTCAGACAAACACAAAGACGAACAATCTAATAGTGGGGGAAAAAACAAGCGCAGGCCAACGACTCAACTGTCTTCATAGTAATGACTTGGTGGATCCAAAAGTTACCCTACTTGTTTGTTGTTTATTGTTTACTGTTCCCTGCCTCATTTCATTTTCGATTTTTAAGATTTGTTTAGATTTCCGCCTGCAGTCGCCTCACCTTGCAACTAAGACCACTGCAGTTAATGGCATGCCATAACACCACCATCAATGGTCAGCTAATGTGTTCGTGACGTCATGGACAAGTGCAAGCAGTTTCTATATACTTTGCTGACTCTGAGAGAGGAGAGTGTGTTGATGGGAGGTTTGAATGTAAGCAGAGGACGCCTGGCTTGTTTCACTGTGGAAGACACAGACAAGCCAGAGTCATTGACCATGACTGTGCTGACCACACACACACACAAACACACACACACACACGCACGCACACAGCATGTCCTTGGGGATGCGATGGTTGTCCATGCTGCAGACATGGCCGAGCCAGCGCAGGCGTTTCTATGTCAGCATGGCGAGCATGCTAGGCATCCCTGCCTAGGTCAGCACGTCCTTGTTATGTGATGCGGTCCTGCCAAGTGATGACCAGGGGTTTCTGAGGTCCATGCTTCGCTTTCGTACAGACGACTGCTCAGCACGCATGCTCGGTATACTTTCATCTTGGTGTTTGACGTTGGCATGGTGTTGTCCCGACTCTCTTCGCCAGACGGGCCATCGCTGTTGCAGCCTTACCGATCCGCACGTTGAGCTCGGCGTCCAAAGAGAGGTTGCTGGCGATGGTGGAGCCCAGGTAAGTAAAGTCGTCGACCACTTCGAGGGTGTGATAACCGATGGAAATGTGGGGAGTGTTGCTGACGTCTTGGCCCAAGATGTTTTGTCTTTTAGGCTGATTGTGAGGTCGAACTCGGTGCAGGCATCAGCGAAGCAGGTGATGAGCCGTTGTACATAGTGCCTCCTCAGCGTGGGCAGTGAGGGCAGCGTCATCTGCAACCAGCATCTCCTTGATGAGACCTTTCCGCACCTTCGTCTTACTCGGAAGCGTGTCAGATTGAAGTGGCTTCTGTTACTCCTAGTGTGGAGGAATATGCCGTCGTCAGACTGTCGGAAGCGCGACGCAGCAGCAGCAGAGAGGAAGGCGCCGAAGAGCGTCGGAGTGAGCACACACCCTTGTTTGACATCGCCCTTAATTGAGAAGAGGGTCCAAAGATGAACCGCCATACAGGACAGCGCCATTCATGTTGTCTTGGAGGACATGGTCGTCTTCAGAAGCTTGGGGGGACATCCAATCCAGGTCGAACGCTTTGGTCAGGTCGATGAAGGCGGTGAACAAGGGTCGTCCCTGCAAGCAAGCGGCGCTTCTCTTGTAGCTCAAGGAAATTGTCATGTCAACCTCGCAACTCTGAAGCCGCACTGTGCCTCTGAGTACACTCATTCGGCGAGTAGCTGCAGCCTTTGAATACGACACGGGCGAAGGCTTTGCCAACAATGCTGAGGAGTGATATTTCGCGATAGTTGTTGCAATCGCTGCGGTCCCCTTTGTTCTTGTATAGCGTGATGATGTTTGCATCACGCATTTCCTGGGGTATGGTCCGTTCCTCCCAACTGCTGCAGTGGAAGCTCATGGAGGTGACTGAGGAGAGAACTCTCCTTGCTGGCTTTAATGACTTCTGGCGAAATGCCGTCGCTCACTGGAGCCTTACCTCAGGCTAGCGAGTCGATAGCCTTGCTGAGTTCCTCAATGGTGGGTGGGGCGTCGAGCTCCTCCATGGCGGGCGTTGGGGGGGGGGGGGGGGGGGGGGGGGGGGGGGGGGGGGGGGGGTCTCGATGGCTGTGTGGGTGACCGAGTTATCCCTGGAGTACAGCTTCTGTAGTGCCCCGCCCATCTCTCCATCTGTTTGCTGTGGTCGGTGATGACATCCCCCGACGTAGATTTTAGAAGAGCACTATCAATGGCGCTTGGGCCAAATCTTAATGCCCTCGTAAATGCGCGGATGTTGGCGCATCGGCTGCCCTGACACATGTTCAGCCATTA